>JAYKAV010000744.1:230444-333834 GCA_035582835.1 Phoebastria nigripes
CTCTACAACTACCTGAAAGGAGGTTGCAGCGAGGTGGGTGTTGGTCTCTTCTCCCAAGTAACTAGCGATAGGACGAGAGGAAATGGCCTCAAGTTGCGCCAGGGGAGGTTTAGATTGGATATTAGGAAAAATTTCTTCACTGAAAGGGTTGTCAAGCATTGGAACAGGCTGCCCAGGGAAATAGTTGAGTCACCATCCCTGGAGGTATTTAAAAGACGTGTAGATGAGGCGCTTAGGGACATGGTTTAGTGGGCATGGTGGTGTTGGTTTGACAGTTGGACTTGATGATCTTAGAGGTCTTTTCCAACCTTTATGATTCTATGATTGTATGAAATGGGATTGAAATCCCTTCCCATTGTCCTCTACAGTACTGCACAGTACCTACAGCACAGTCATAACCCATACAAGTTAGCATTACCCTAGCTGGCTCAGACACCAGCAATGGCGTTAATGTAGCAAGAGAAGAGCTCAGACACACTTTGCAGTGAGATCTCAGCTCCAGGCAGCTGTGACTATATTCTTAGCAGTACCTAACACAACTAGGTTAAAGTAGTCAGGTTCGCCTACAGTAAGTTGGAAATAATTCCTTTCAGTAAGCTTGCAATAGATGCACTCACTGTTGATTGAGGTAAAGCAATAGCAAAAATCAGTTCCCCCTTCAGAACTGAATGCAGCTGCCTGGGCAGCACCATTCTCAGAAAGCTCAGCTGATTCATCTCTGGCTAGAATTAACCATATTTGGATTCTGTTAAAAGTGACTCAATTGTAATCACTGAAGTTTTTCGTCCTTCACCTACTTTCATGCATTTAACATCAAATTATCTTCATGCCTCTTACGACCAAGCTGATTCCTGAAATATTTGCAAATAGAAAGATTGGTCCATTTGCCCCCAAAGGACATCATGTTCATCAGAGGAAGAAGCACATCACATGGATGTCACTGTGCACTCATGCAGTTTACTGTCTGAATACAGTCAGGAGGCTGGTGTCAATCTGTGCTGCACTGAGAAACACTTGGAAAAACAGGTTTTCCCCCACCATTGTGAACCCATTTCTGGCATTATTTTTTAGCTTCATCTATTCTTACTGGTTCCAGTAAGGACATTTGGGACTCACAGAGTGGGGGAAGATAATGTGCTATCAAAAAAAGAGTGGTGTCCTGGCCATAGTAGTGTAGCTGAAAGAAAAGTAATAATAACACATAGAGTAATCAGAGGCAGACTATGCTAGTGATGAGCTTTTTCAAGAGCTGTTACTCAGCAACTGAATTACTGAGAGCTCTCTGCCCAGAATAATGACCCAATTCCCTATAATATCATTATATGAATGTTCAGCTCTCCCTTTGCTGTCTCAGGCAAGATGCAGCAAAAAGAGAAATAAATAAAAGATGATGTAACCAGGTAACCATGTAATACAGTATTGCCATTGCTAGTAACAGGCCATAAGCTTTGTACAGAATTACGAGGCTTGTCAGGCTTGCTCTGTCTGAACTTTGCTTGACCTGCCTCCAGCTTTGTTTTACTTAGTTTAGCTGTGACAGCAATTTCTCTTATTGACCATGTGTCTATGGCTAATTTATTTTACTTTTGTTTATCTTTGTATAGTGCAACTTTATATACTTTTATATAGAAAACAGTAACAAGCAGTTATCCCATGCAGAATGAGGTATTTACAACTCTAACATGATGATGCAGTGCAGAGAAAGACAAGCCTGGTAAGACAGCAGAGCCCTTGAGCAGTGAAGACAGGATGCAGTGAACAGGGCCACAAGCACAGGATGCTGAAAGAAAGGGCACAGGCTGGCACTGGAGACCCCTTGACTATAAACAACTTACCTGTGGTCAGTTAAAGAAATGCGGACCTGGAGCTGGACAGAACTTGTTTTAGGGGGTAACAAAGAAATAGTATCTAACATATGGAAAAGCACCATATACAGTAAATTCAGGTGTAATGGAGAACTGCAGACCAGTGAAGACAGAGCAGAGGTGTAAAAGCATGTTAGCAAATGTATAAAAATCACTCCTAATCAATCCTAGAGTGAACAAGAAGAAACCATCAACATGAACATTATATTTCTCATGGCAAAGGACTCAAGATGCTGACAGTTCACTGTAACACCCCACCAGTGCCACCAGCATGAAACCATCAAGCTCAGTATCCAGAGAAGCAGTGGAGACACAAGCCTAACACTAGCAGATGGGGTAGAAACTAGAAAGTGTGTGTATAACAATTTTGACTGTGTTATTTTTTCTTTCTTTTTCTGTAAGAATTAGAACTAGACTAATAGTGGTTCTTGAATTAGACTGTTAAATTTTCAATTATACTAACAATGAGTTCTTGACTTTGTATATAGGGGGTGTTTCTTCTGTGCCTGTAAACAAGATTTTGAGTGTAATAATGAGCAGAAATGAAGAACACTTCTGTATGCGCTAAGAATGAAAAAAAGCCAGCTCTCTGGAGTAGTAGTACTCTCTATTTTCCATGAATAGTTGAATATACGCAGATTAGCCCAGCCAGCTAATTTAATCACAAACACAGATGATATGAATACTCTCAATTAAGATGAGCTATGATAGCAGCACATAAAGTGTAGTGTGATACAGACAGAAGGTAGGTCAGAAACTTCTGTTTACATTTTGATAGAACACAACTACACGGAAGGATTCAATGGTATCAAAGCATATTACATTTAAGTCTGGCCACTAACATAATTGCATATTGCACATAATTAACCTCTAATATCCATTGCCATGATAGATTGTAGAAGCCAATCGCTTAATAGGATTCAGAGAAAGTATTGGATGTTTATTTAAAGAAATGAGTACATCCCAGGAAGGATAAAATGGGCTGAAAACAGAGACTCTATTCCTTCTGCCAAATATCAGATTCTCATCTGAAACAAAACGGCATAAAGCCACTGACTTCCATCAGGGGGTGATCTGTTAGAGGCACAATGACTCACATGCTGCAGGGAACAAAACAATCTCTAGTAGAGGTTAAGGAGAATCCCCATCTCTGATAATATTACTCTACTATTGCCTGTTTGCTTGCCTCTTTCTCACTGGCAAATGTTCAAGACACTATTCTAAACTATAGGGACAACTCATTTGATTCAGTATAGCAATGACTAGAAATCCAAATAATATCCTGAAGAGCTGGAAAAATTCCTATGTTTTTGATTGTTAAGACCACTGTTGGATCAGTGACACCCAGTGCATAGGTTCCTGCACTGCACAAGATCCATCACAGAAGAGCAGTCATTCCATTCCTCTTCTCAACTTTGAGTTACCACATAACATATTGTCCTTCTCCTAATGAACAACTGCCTCAGGAAAAATAACAATTTAGCACATAACCATTGACAGGAAAAGACATTTAAAGAAGGTGATGGAGAGAGCCAAATTTATAAAATCTTTACTTGAGCCATAAATAATAAAGCCTACATTTTAGTTTTTATGTAACTGTTTGATGAATGTAGGATTACTTTATTAAAAAAAATAAACCCCTTCATACAATTATTACTACATAGTTACCTAGATGTCCTGAATTATTTTAGGGTTCATTCAAACTATACCTGATAACAAGGAGAGGAGGAGCACAGAGAGGCAGTAGCCCTTCTGACACCAGCTAGAAGGGTCAATGAGTATGTAAGCATAGATGACAGAAATAAGATTTTTATATACATCTGCTAATGTGTAGAATTCAGGTTGTCAGCGACACTGAACAAAATTATTCATATTCTGTAATTAAACCAGATGTTCTAGATATAAAAATGTGATCAAAAGTAAAGTACGGTATCTGTTCTTAGCTATATAACTGTGTTGTCTGGTAAAATGTTAACCTAGCAGAAGGTGCCCTCTAACAGGGTGACAAGAATTTCTTTTTCCTAACATTTCTCTGGGCCGAATATCCCTCAACTTTCAGGAGTCAGCTATCTGTTTTTCCAGATATAAAATTTCCACCCATGATGCTTCAAGTGCCAGAAATTTGGATCCAAAGATAATCCAATGGTATTTCTGGAAAAAAAGGAATAGGGATGTCAAGTTTCCGAAGCTGGATTTGACGGTACTGAGAAACAGGAAGCATGCTTCCACTGATTGCTACTTGATTTCATAACAAAAGTAATGAAAAGACCACACACAGAGCCTTTTCCCAGCACTTAGAAAAACACGGCAGTTTCTCGTAATCCTCTTTCCATTATTGGTGAACATTTTTGCCTTTGAGTTGCTGACTCCTCTTTGCTGACAAGCAAGGAACTGTAAAGCAAAGCTTTCTGTTACTTCTTGGTCTAATTTTATCACAGCTCAAAGGCAGGCACTTAACCAAGCACTTGGGAACCTAAAATGCTATTTGCATACTCAGGAGAGCAGCTCAGGAAACCTTCCCTAACTTGTTTAGACACTCAAGACACCTTAGGAACCTAAAGTTTCAGGCTTTTACAGTGCATCAATAGGAGAAAATAATGGTCTTTCAACAGGATAAGAGTAAGCTTGTTTGCCTCTCATTTTGCAGGAGTCTAGCTTCAGCCTCAGTGCTTGGACAAGCACTTTGGCAGTAAGGTAGGGATGGCATTACCAGCATTCTCCTGCAGCTCATGTTGGTCCTCTCTCAGCCATCACAGCTGCTTCCTCTGCTGCCTCCCTGCATTTTCCACTGCTCACTCAAATCTTGTATTTATAACAGAACAAGGGATATAATTTGTATTGAGTATTGGGATAAGCCAGTTTTGTGCCCAAATAACATTAATAATCCAAAAATCCTGAGTTAAAACCATCATCTTCTATTTGTTCACAACCTGAAATTTGCACAGGGGTACTGAATTCATCCCCAGCTGTTTACAGAACTGGCAACAAAGTCGATTAAGGTTTCCACATAGAAAAGAAGGCAGAATCTGCCGCTTAGCTCTACAAGCTTCATTTCTAGAACTCTGCCTTCCCTCCACAAGGAGCAATTTGAGTAAGTGGTTTCTCCGTAGGCAGTCTTCAATGGCCTTGTCAGGAAGCAAAAAGCAAAACAAACAAATGAAACAAACAATACAATGAGAAATAATGGCTAATAAACAAGGAAGTGCAGCAATCTAATCCTATTGTATTTTCTGTTTTTATACACTGGGGACCAAATCCAGAAGTGATGTGAATTAGTTAAGACTGAAATTGGTCCTAATTCTTGTTATCAAAATCTCTCTCAGTGAATCGGAGAGGCAATTGGGAAAAAAAAGTAAAATAAATGCTACCTAGTTGAATATTCACCTCCCAGAAATAGAAAGACTGAAGTTGCTATTTTTATGTAGGAGGCTTTTCTACATGCAACATTCTAAAACATTGTTAAAAAAACCCTATATATGCATATACATACATAGATATACATGTGTTCATATATACATGTGTGTATATATACATATATATACACACGCGTAGACATTAAAATACATTTGTTTCAAAAGCCAGATTATTGTTTTACTGTCCCCAATCACTGGAATACCTTATGCAGACAATCTGTACAGTCCAGGAGGAAATACATGATGATGAACCATTAACATACCAGCAAAGGCATTGTTTTTTCAATGTACACACATTTTATCGAGAAAAGCAGCAGAATTAAGACGTACCCCACATTTTGTCCAGCCTGCACTTAAATCATTCACCCATGGTATGGTCAGATGTCATAACATAACCAGGTTTAGGGTACTGAGGCTTTGCTCATAGGACTGTCTAAAAGCAAAATAACGTAACATTCCCAGCACTTGCCCTAACCAACGGGATGAAGAATTTTGTTTTATGTCTTCTGCTTCCATAATTGTGAACAACCAATTTACTTCAACAGAGGGATGGAGAAAGACAGCAGATAGCAAGTGGTGTGTACCACCACCACCTTTTTGGGTTTGCATGTCAGCATCAGTTCTGGGGTGTGATTCTTGCCAATGCAGTTCTGCTTGCATGCCATTACTGCTTTGCCTTCCTCTTCTAATCTCGCTCTTGTCACATACTGTGCAATGCTCGTTTTGATTTCTTTAATTATTATTTTAATTATTTATTTTGTAATGCTCATTCCTACCTCCTTAACAATAACAAAGCATTCAAGCAATAAGAACATTGTATCTCTTACCATTGTAACTCTAATGGCTGTTGGCAATTCCATTCTTGGTGAAGGCTTGGCAGGCATTAAGCAAGTTTGGCCCCACAAGTGAATAAATGTTTCACTTTTTCTTCCGGAATGTGGTCTGTCCTGGGAAGAAAAATAGAGGTGGTTTTAGGTGCTGCTGAGAGAAGAATAAAGAGTCCTTTTGTACCATTTTATTTCTGCTTTGTTATGAATCTTTCTCATTTCATGTGGCTAGTAGGTGGGTTTGGTGCTCTGAATGGTAACTACAATCCTCTCAAAACTGGACAACCTTTTAACCTTCTGCTGCAACACAATGTCCTGTCATTGGATTACCTTTGGCTCGGGAGGAAAATAGCCCATCATTAGATGATCTGTGCTTTTGCAAATTCAGCTAGATTCAACAATGGCAAGTCAGATGTTGAATAACAGGGGAAAAACATGAGAATTTCTTCCTGCAGGAGGAACAAATATGAGACTGCCTCCTCTAGAAATCTATCTGTATAAAAGTATCACACTTACTTTACCTTACTTACTTTACAGTGATTTCCCATACTACGATAATGTTCTCAGACTACTGTAACAGTATTGGGAACATTTCCACTGGTGAAAAAATTGTGAGATCTTAATATCTGTCTAATGGCTTTTGACACCAAATATGTTGTATGTCAGCAGAATAGAGCCTGCTCTTAATGAAACTAGTTCTTTGAGAGGGAGGTGAAATCTGGGCCCAGGTTCCTCATACTTTCGTGGGGGTTTTTTGGGGGGTGGGGTTTGGTTTGGTTTTTTGTTTTTGTTTGTTTGTTTGTTTTAAATTCTTCCCTGGTAACCAGTTATAAATCTATCCTTATGTACATTTTATTAGTCAGAATCAGTCTTATTGAATTATTAGTAAATTCTCATGCTAAATTGACTCAGGAAGGGAAGAATTATTTTTAAGTATTTCTTTAAATACTTCCAACAATTATGCATCATTTCTCTGACTGACTGTTGTGTGGATGTTCTTTTACTCTCTCATACTCACAGTTTGGGAAAAGAGATATTGATCACTATTAATGAGGCCAGTGTGACAGGCAGGTAGGTCTCACTCTTTAGTGCCCTTTTCTAATCTCAGACTACAAATTGCCCAGACAGGTCAGCTATTGAATAGCATGCATTCATTCAATGACTTCTAATTGCTTTTCTAAGTATCACTTGAAGTATTTAGTCATAATAATTTCACTAGATTCTCATTAGTTAAACCATAGTCACTTTTTCTTTAAAATTAAACTAAGATGTGTAGGAAGGAGTTGGGAGATGGGTCAAATTACTTTCTTAAAACTTTTTAAAAAAAAATTTTTGTTTAAAACTTCAGCCAGCAAAGAAGCCTGAACCCAAAGGTTTCTAATCACAGTTTTATTGAACTCAAGGAACTAAAGTTATCACTTATTTAAGTGTTCCCTCTCATTAACACAAAGACTTAATTGACTTTGTGCCAAATTTGTAATCTGATGTAGGATTCTGCTGCTAGCTTCATTTCAGTCTTCCTATACCTGGGTGCTTCTCATAAACCTTTTGCACGTATAGTTAGTAGTGAGGAACATTTCTTAGCTCTGAAGGGTAAAAGGTATGCATTGACCATTAAGGCAAATTTTTCAGGCCAATGTAATATCATATATATCCATGTTCAGGCTTCTACATAAAATTGGCTTAAATTTTTATACTGTTTGACATCCATGACTCCTACTTACATTAGAAAGACTGTCAGAAAAATCATGCTACTTTTATTGAGACACCATATGTCAATGGGTTTATTCAAGGCCCCTACACAACAGAGAGATGGGATTTGTTACACTTTAAGAAACAAACATTAAAACAATGCTACAGTTGTTAGAGACTGTTATAGTAATTAAAGGACTCCGTTGACAGAAGATCAAAGAAACCACAGCTGTAATCCCTCCTGCAGAACCTCACCCACAAGCCAGGTGCAAGGGAGGCCACCTCAGTCTCTAACCCTCTGTTAATTAGAGTTTCCCAAAGTCGGGCCATAGAAAACAAGGGTTATCTGTGTGTCTGCTGGTATTTCCTTTTCCCTACCTGTGTCTTTCTAAATAATAGCTTTGCTGGATGCTGAAGACAGGTTATTTTCCCAACCTCAGCTTGGCTTACCTTTATTTTGTTCAAGAAATACTAATTCCATTTCCAAAGAAATAAAGCTTAAGAGAGAAAGTCATACTGTGCCCTACAGGCATTATATAAAGAAGTTGAAACAGTAGCTCTGCCTTTTTTGTACCACTCCCATTACAGCCAGAAAGCCATCACATACCAGCAGTTGGTGAAAAACTTTCAGGGCTATTGATGCCTGCAGACTGTCTCGCAGAATTTCAACCATTTTCTTTCATAAAACAGGTTGGTTGGTTGGTTGGTTTGTTTTCCTTTGTAATGAAAAATATGCTAAACTAAATAATCCAGAACTTCCTAAATCCACTTGAAATGTTATTGTTAAAAAGTAGAAATTATTGATTAATTATTAGTAGAGAAGTCCACACTACGAAAAGATATACATAGTTACAGGGACGCTAACTAAAAATGTGCTGGATTCTTCATTATTTGAAGTACTTAAACCAAGGTACCCTCTAGGATGGAAAACAAAACTCTTCCTGTCCAGTCCAGCTCATGAACTTAAAAGAAGGTCCTTCTGAGTTCATAATCCCAATTAAGAAACATGTAATTGCAAAACGCCTTTTTTTTTTTTTTTTTCCCCATAGCATCTCTGCTGCCTTTCATTGGTTGGTTTTCGGATAAAGGCCGAATTATGCGTTTCTTTAAAGGAGCTGTCACTTACACTCAAACGCTTATCAACTTCCTAAATAAAATTACTTCTAATTTGAATTAGGAACTCTGGAACCATTTTTGTGACAGGTATAAGCAAACATTGGGATTTTTTTCCCCCTGTTAATTCACCTACAAGTATCACTGACTTTCTTTTTAATCTCTCACAGTTCCAAATTCCTGGGGTGATACGAGCTAATGAAAACAGGAACCATTATCTTTTCACCTTCTACTTATTATTGTTAATAATATTACCTCATTCTTACATATAAAACAGCCAATCAAAATGTACACTGAAATAACACTTAAACCATTAAAATAATGCATGCATAAAATCAGAACCTTCAGAACACATCATTTAAATTTTCTTCAAGTCACTGGGACGCTGGCTGTTGTTATTTTTGTAAATGGGGAAGAATTTCATGGTCATTTTCCACTTGCTTTCAATCCAAACACAGCTTATTAATATGTGGGAATACTAAGCCTTTTGATGGATTTACACACTTTCGTGATGTTACACAAGCATACCCCTGTTATGAAGTATTATAACCACCCAGTCTGTAAAAGCAATTTTTTGTCAAAAAAGCTAGATTCTTTATAAACCTGCTTTAACATTGCAAAAGTTCCAAGGCAGAGAATATAGAGTGATCAGCTTATACGGATTTTCTCTTTAATTCTGTGGGAAAAGCAGCCTGCTGTTTTAATTAATAACCACTAAATGGCTGCTATGCTAGTGGATATTGATTTCAGCAGGGGCTACTTGTCTCCTAGGCTGACATTTAATATCTGTTAAAGGGATTTGCCTGCTGAGTGACTTCAGCAAAAGCATTACATTAGGACTACAGCCAAGCCTGTTGGGATTAGTAATTCTCATTGAAAACATCTTTCAATCAGCACTGTGAAAAGCCAAAAGCAAGGCAAAGTTTTGATTTGGCAAAATTAGAATGAATGGCAGTAGATTACAGAAGAGTGAGAAAGCCTCAACACTTAACTCCGTTAGTTTTCTACACTGCACCTAATATATGAGGTTACAGATCACCTAACGGAAAGCATCCTGCCCCAACAGCATTGAAAATACACTCTGCACTCCCATGTCACTTGCTATGACTGTGTCAGTGTAGCTGCACAAACTCTCCTATTCAGATGAGGGATGAGAGCTGCCTTGTCCTGTCAGAAGCAAAGAACCCATAGACACAGTACAACACATGCTCTTGCCTCCCTCTGTTTAAATCAATGGAGCAACTTTAGTTTACACTAGCTTGTTCATGCTTTTATTACATTTGAAGCGTGAATTCAATCTTAACCTGAATTTCTTTCCGGAATTTAGAAGTTTTGCTTCTTTCATTTTTCCATCCACTCTGGCTACTAGCAAGCTGCGTGACACGTTCACATATCTAAACCTAAAACTGAGAGTTTTGTAAGAGTTCACAAAGAGGCTACCTAATTTTTGTGAAATTCTTAATTTCATTTCTGCTTTTTGATGCAGTCAAAACCATCCAATTCCTCTAATGAAGAAGTTGGCAGCAGCTTTTCAACTGAGGCATTCCTGCACTGAGAACTGGATTTCTCCACCTTCAAAGTTTGATTCCCAGCATTTCTTACCATCTGCCACAAAACACAAACTATCACAGTAAATTTCCCGGTTTTCACCTTAGCACAGAGAGAGTAAAAGAGAAAAGGATGTTACAGTCTGATCTTCAAACTTTTCTGTCCATCATTGAATATGAATGTTTGGAACAGCTTTGACAGGAATGCTAAATCCAGAATACCATGAGATAGCCCAGTACCAAGGTACCTTACAATAAAAGGATAAGAGAGTTATCTGAAAGATGAGAAACCATGTTTAATACCACTTTTCCTAGTTTGGTAGAAGAGGAAGGATACAGGAGTTCTAAATCTGAGGCAAATGACTGAACCATAACTGTTATGTTTTAGGAGAGAAAGACACCACAACTCAACTTTCTCTTTCCATTTCTTTTGTGAGAAAGATTCGATGACTAACCAGAGCTATGAACTTTAGTGACGGGTGTTAATAGGATTTGTCCGTTTTGAGGTTTTTGTTTGTTTGCTTTATGTTTTGTTCCCTAATTATGTCTCTCTTCCCTAAAAGAATGACTGGGTGAGATGGAACGCTCTGGGATGAGGGTCGGGCACTTCTACAATTCCTGTCTGCTCAAGGCAACACAGGTTACAAGGTGGGCCAGATAGGAGAGTCACAGCAAGGACTTGGGAACTGGGTGCAGACAGCTGGCCTCAGGGAAGACTCCAAAACCAGAGGGCACGGTGCATAGTTTGCTGCCACTCAGAGAGCTATTGAGTTGGCTGGAAATGAGGACCTTCCTGAAAGGTCCTGTGGTGGGTAAAAAGCTGATATAAGACCTTTATCTCTGTTCTTCCCCTGAGCTACTTTAAGTTTTCAACTTTAAAAGTCTCTGTTGCTAGTTTTCTTTGAATTAAAACTGGCTTTTTGAGTTAAGATATCTAATATTTTTTAAAGGTCTCCTAGGAGTATACTATCATGCGAAGATCTAGGCAGATCCACTTTAAAGCTGGGGTCACCTTGGGCATCTGGTCAGAATTAGATTAAGTAACTCCACCTACCTTACCCATAGCTGACTTAATACCTGCTATTATCTATGTTTTCCCATGCACTTCATGAATATAAGCTTGACAACTAATTTACAACTGAGGATTCAAACTTAGAGGCAGGAAACCTAAAAGTCAATTCTTGCTGTTCTGAGACTAAGGCCCTGCAAGGATTCAACCCAGGGTCTCAAAACCAGAACATTTAAGCTTTATTGTCTGTGTTTCCAGCAAGTCTGTATAAGCTTCAACATAACAACTTTTTTCCTAAAGCTGGTTTATTCATTGCTGTGCACGTGTGCAAAACTCCTGTTTAGATTATGTTCATTCTACCACAAGACTAGTAGCATTTTGACTTACTTTGCACTGGCATGAATGATGACAAAATAGCAAGTAGCGACAAATCATCTCAATAGACAGGTTTCCTAGGAAACTGAAATTGTCTGAGCTTTTCCAGTATCAAATTTAAAATAAAATATAAAAAAAAGTAAATGCTTGTATGACTTTTTCCTTCTTTTATTCCCACAATGGTTCTAATGGGATCTCTTATGAGAATTCTCTCTTATCATTGAAGTCCTTGCCATAAATCTGGATGAATGTCCTCTGAACATTAGTATGTATTGTAATAACCTCCTGCAGTTCTGTTCCAGGTTAACAGGCAAATGGGAAAGGAAATTATGCCTTTTATACAGAAATATAGCAAGAAGATTTGTTTTCTATCAAATTCTAAGAGGCGAACTTGTGGGAATTTTGTCATAAAATATTGCCAGAAAGTCTGTTTTTTGTTTAGAACAAATAAATCTCATGTGTAAAAGCCCAGAGGAATACCGCAGGTAAAAGGGTAAATTCCATTTCTGGGACACGCTGTTTCTGATTTTAACTTCATTTCTCTAACGACAATTGAAGTTCTTAAAGAGCTTGACACAAATACATTTTTACTGAGTTAGAGGAGTAAATCAGAGGTAAATGTTTTTTAAACTAACATACCGCAAAAGACCATGTCCTAAATCAGATTGAATTGATGACAGCCATGATATCTTTTAGTATAACTCCACTGAAACAAACATAGAGAGTAGTGTTATTTTGTTTGTTTGTTTTACTGTTCCATGTATTTTAGGACCAGAAAGCATTGCTACAGCTCTCATGTCTGAGCTCTTATCTAAGACAAGCACATAGAGCCTCAATGCGGCATCAAATTCAGTTTGAAGTTGGTTGTATCCTTTAGAAAAACACCCAGCCTTGATGTAAAGCGTGCAATAATGGAAAATCCACCTCACCATCCTAATGATTTCTTACCTAAGCTTTTAAAAATATGAGCCCTTTTCTGTATTTGTCTAACTAGCTTTAAACCAGATCTTGCTGCACAGCAGTATTTATTTATCACTAGATTAAAATGTCAAGAATTATCTACTTTCAGAAACTTCATTCTGTGTTAACTCTCCTCAAGTCACCATTTAAAGATGTCTTGGAAAAAATGAGTAATATTCGTTTTCCTGGGTCTCTCAAGGCAGGTATGGCTCATCAGGTAATGACCCTGGACCACCCTTACTGTTCCTTCAAGGACCCCTTCTGGTTTGGAGGAAGGGGTGTTCCCATGCAGGAATGTAAGGCAGAACTGATCATATTCTATGTATGAGGCCAGACTCCATCCTGTGCAAGGACTAGTTCAGAGTTATGTTTCCCTGGCAAAAAAAACAGGTGGTGTGAGTTATTATTCACTGGGCTGTGAAGTGATCACAAATGTGACACAGTTAACTCATTTTCATATGCTCTCTTTGGCCTTTTCTCTCTTCCTTCGTGTTCTTTTGCTTCTTGTGTATGATAAGGATGGTTTTTTACAACACGTAAGGAAAGAAGATATTTTTTCATTCATATATCACGAGTAGGAGGTAGGTCGAAAAAGGCAGATCATTATCAGCCACTTTAGCAGATCATTAAATAGCAAATAGAATGTTTATCTGAATTCTAAAAGCTGAAACAAAAAAATTAATCTATATTTTCTGTTGAATCTAAAATATCAGCCATTGTAAAGTTTGCCTGAGTTTTACTGAATATTCCAGATTATTTTTTTCTGTTTTAAAATACAATTGTGAAGAGAGTTAAAACAAACAGTATCTAATTAACAAACCTGCACAACCTACGAGGAACAAAGAAACTTATTGTGAGAATGGATGACCACAGAAGAAACACTTGGATATTACCAGAAACAGTATTCAATGTTACTGTAACACATTTTTCCACAGCCTACTTCTCTGCTGAAGTACACTACTCTTGCAAGGTTTCTTCTGTGCAGTCCTTCCTGGCACTAGGATTTTAATCCAAAACCCACTAAATCCAGTGGTAGTCTATATATTCACTTCACTGAGTCCCAGATCAAACCTTATGTGAGCAAAAAGCAGAGAAAAAGGCTTCTGAATTTCTTGTAATACTTGCATTATGAAAGCATTTTGATCTGTAGTACAAAGACACCCCCAAAGAGCCAGATATGATTTGCAGTTTCTAATTACTTGCTTTCGGAGAGCTCTACATCTCATTTTTTATATTTGTGTAATCTTCTCCTGAGAGCAGTTCCCAACATGAGCAGCACTCCCCTATTTTCATAACACTTCAGAAACGCGCTGGGCTATTGCCCCTTCCACCTCTGTGTCCTCAGGGCACTGTTCGGCTCAAATTGTACTACCGAGAGTGAATTTGGCCCTGAGCACTATGTTAACAATATATTAGCTAGGATCCACGTTATAACTCAAGGACGGTGAGTCTCTATCCTACAATCTCACTATGCCCCTGGGCTTGTAGCTAAGCACTTTGCCATCTCAAGCACTCCTTCCATTAGCTCTGGAGCTTGGGGTGCTTTGTTGGGTTTTTTTCTCTTTTCTGATGGTATGTGCCTTTGTCTTGTTGTTTTTTTCTCTTCAGCTTCTGGCATCCTTCAGCTATGGAAGGATACAGATTTGTTTATGTGCAGTAAGGCTGCTGCTTTCAATGAATAACTTGCAGTATAGAAAAAATAGGAGGGTCACAAAGTGCTCCATTAGTGAAGCTTTCTTCAGTCAGCTGCCATGCTGATGTAATATTTCCAGTGTCACTTTTTATGTTTTTTCTCAGAGATAGTGCACTTTGAAAACTGCTGTAACTTTCTCTTATACTTGATCTTGCTCTGTTAGGAAACTGGAATCCGGGAAGAATGCACACCAACATGAACAATGGTTTGCTTGCACATTCCCAGTATTTTTACCAGAGGCTCTCAGCATGTTTTGCAAACATTAATTAATTACTCATTCTGTGAGGCTCACACACATTATGGTCTAAATTATATAGCTGAGGAAACTGAGGTTCACCAAATATCAAGCCCTAGCATTTGCAGAGGCTGGGTACCCATTGGTCCCAATGAATCGGAATTACAAGCATTCAGTACCTGCAAATACCTTCCCGCAAGGCTACCCATAAAAAGCACTGCAGATCTGGAAACAACCCAAGAGTCCCAATTCCCAGCCTCTACGCTCATCAGATCATTGCCTTTCCCACAATTAAAAGAAAATTAAATGGATGAAGACAAACAGCATGAACAGGATCAGACATCTTCAGTTACTGACCACGGCCGAATCAATTATTGTTAACAGGTGTTTTACCATGGACTACTTAATGCTTATTATCATAGACTGTAATGCTTTTCTTTTATCAAGAAGCATCATCAAGAGACTGACATTCATGATTCAAGAAAATAGAAAAGAAAATTAAAACCTGTCTAGTTAAAAAAAAAAAAAAAGAAAAAAGATTTTTCTAATGTCTCTCTGACAATATTCTATGTTGGTGGCAAAATACTCTGAAATTCTGCATCTAACAATATCTCAGGACAGGAGAATTTCAAGGGGAATTCCTCCTTTTTAAGGTTAGACAATTCTACTTTGATCTTAGTTTCTCAACTGCTTTAAGAAACAGGTAGAACTCAGAGCAAAACCCTCCCTCGCTGCCCAAGCATTTGGATGCGAGCTGCCTTAGCCTCTTCTATGCTGCATTTCTTTGAAAGGCTGAACAGAAGATGAGAAAGGACTTTTGTTTCTGGAAGTGACTTTTATGCACCACAAGCCCAACCAGCTACAGACCTGGGAATGGCACCAAACATCTTTTAATTGTATTCACAAACTCCTTAGTTATGGTGGCCTCCCCAGGCTGATTCCATATGCATGACCCCAATTTCACTCAAAACTGATACCCCTCTTTCAGGGCTGGCAGGAGCCTAGGGCAAGGTAGCGTGCTGCTGTGTGAAGGAAGAGGCTGATCTCCCTCTGTGCCCAGGTGATGGGCACAATTAATAGATAAAACCACAGGTAATTCTCTGATACACACTGGAAGGACCCCTCCATGTATTCTTACAGGATGGGAAGAGGTATATGCTTGGAATAAAGCCTGGGGTTTTTTGTTATTCACACGGTGGAAGAACCCTTTCTATGTGCAACCACAGATATTGGGGCTCACAGCATCTTTTTACACTGCTTTTTTACACTGTGTGGTAATTTTGCCCAGATTTTCAAGCAGAGCACACTGAAGAAACCAAGTAAGCCCAGGGAGAATAAAAGGAAAGGGATTTGGTCTTTGTGCATACTTTTTAGATCTGATGGTGAAGGATTTTTTTTTTTTATGTTTATCCATTTCATTCTCATCTGATCAAGTGATTCCAGTTTTTGAATAAAAATTCCATTCCCTTTTCATCTGGCAGCAATACACGAGGAAAGAAAATATCCATCACAGAGGTACTAGGATATGTAATTTCTGCAAACCCCGGTTGTATTCCCTGCCACTGTGTTAGAGATGTAAAAAGACAGTAAACATGATTTGAATATAGATGCTGATATGATTATATGGATGTATGTTGTTTGAAATCTGAAGCCTTTATAGTATGTTAGGTTTCATAACACGTATGATTTAAATACATTTTCCCACTTTTGTTGTTTCTACCAGTCATGTAAAATTGTCTCCTTAGACAGTTGGAGTTTTTATTAGGCACTTTTTTCCTTCCACACTACCCCTTCTACCCTGGCACTGTTTAAAACTTTTGTAATAAATTAAGAACATCGTTAATAGTTTCTGCAGCACTTTTTTTCCCCTCAGCAGGAAGGTATGTGATTTTAACAGGGGATGAGCTGTAGTAACCTTTCTCACCTTTGTGTGGGGGGAGAGTGGAGGAAGGAATGAGAGGGTTGTGCAGAATGGAGGCTTTTATTAAAAGCCAAATACTATTCATCCATTCATTTCTCCAACCTGATATTTGTAACTAAATGCAGCTAGAATGAGGATGTTATCTCTCTGTATGTGTGAATCTAAATGAATTCTCATGCCATGGAGAACATTAGTTTAATTTTGTTCTTTAATTTAAAGCCCAGAAATCCCTCAAGCTGTTTATTTTGGTCCCTATGTTATGAACTCTTCAGGCTAGATAGCATGATATCTATGTCTTGCACAGCACTGAACACGTTATCAGTCTTAAGCAAATAAGAAATAAAAATAACACTAAATGTTATGCACAATAAAACACCGTTTTCCCRGCTTTAAAGTATGCCTGGCAAAATTTCAAATGTCTGGAAGTTCTGTCTGGATAAATATGTTGAATCAAAACAAAACTCCAGAGACTTACTTTTAAGCAAATCCATCTCTCCAGAACGTTTCAAACCCAGTTGTGAAATCCAGACTTCAGGGTTTAGTAGCTGGATGTATATGATTTATTTCCAAGTTTTCGGTGTCTCAGTTCAGCCAGTTACAAAAAGAATACCGGAGCTGACGTCAGTGTTACAGAACATTTTCTATCATATTTTTAACATGAAAAAGTGTTGAATCTTGGGAATATGTATTTTGTTGTTAGTTGCTTCTATTGAGAGAGTGCATGGAAAGAGAATTGTAAAAAAAAAAAAAAAAAAAACCAAACCAAAACAAACCAAAAAAACCCCCAAAAAACAACAAAAAATACCCAAACCAAAACAAACCCCAACAACCAGACTTTGCTTTTTTTCCTTAATCTCTGATTCAGAGACAGTAGCTGGAGCTGCTCTCTGAAAACTAAACACATAAATGCAACTAGAAAAATTGGAAGAAAAAAGACTGTCTGCATGTGCTTGACCTCCTTTGTTCCGAGTCTTGTGTAGGTGTATGTGTTGAATATATGATTCTTAACATGTATTATAGTTCCACGCTTTTGTTTTCTCTGCTTGTGAAGCTGTCTTGAAAGATCCCAAACACCTGCTATTATTTCAACAGAGAGATAATATTGGCATTGGTATGGAAGAACAGATATTTCCTGCTGAACTCTGCACCAAAACTCAGGTATAATTCTGAACTTTAAATGCAGATTTTTTTTCAGAAACCTTTAAATCACGATTATCACAACCACCTCATACTCCTTTCCTAAGCCCACAAAGGCTCACTTGCCACGGCCTCTAGGCACTAGAAAACCTTCTCCTTTTTATGATTAACCGTCTTACGGCTGACATAACCTTGTTTCATAAAATTCCCTGCTCCTTTCTGACAGGCGCTAACCTTGCCTCTAACCAAGCATTCCTCCTGATGTCTCCACTGAACCACTCCCATCATCTCCATCTTCATTATATTCTAATGGGACTCCGACCTAATACATAGGCCCTCAAAAAATATCCTAAATTCTACATTGTCTGTCAATGACAAACAAACTTTTTGGAATCTCATTTGTTAAAAGGCATTAACAGAAGAGCTAGCCTTTCCCCTATGAATTAGTTATTATCCTTAATCTTATTTCTTACTTGGATTATTTTAATGATGAAAAATTATAACATACATTTTTCCTCTGCTGATTCAGTCTGTTGGCCATGTAGAGTGATCTGGATAAGATACTACTTTTAATTTTAGAAATATAGCAACAAAATGCAGTTAACTGAAGCTGACAGATATCTTAATAAAAAACTGCAGACAGAAAGGGAACTATAGAAAACAATTAGAGGTTGTTACTGCCCCAATTCATTGTCTGAATCATTTTAAATAGTCAGCGTGAGCTGTAACTAAAATAAAATTGCAAAATTGCATTTTACTTAACACTGAGTTCAAACAACTGCACAATAACTAAATACTGTCCAGAATTAATTTTTATGGGATTTGGAGAACTAATTCACCAAAGCTCCTTTGAAAATCCCAGCCTGAGCTACATTAATTTACACTTGAAGAAGTGAAAGGAATGTGTATGCTGGTGCAAAGGTTAATTAAGAGGTTATTTTACATCCTAGATAAATGCTATTTGTTCTGGACTGTATTGGATGGGTACCAGGAATATATGACACCCAGATTTTCTCCTGCATTGGGGATCAAAGCAAAAACAAAATGTGTCTCTAATCATGCACTCAGCCATCAGGACTCCTTTCCACAGGACTCACTTTCACCCTCAAGGTTATACCTCAAGTTATAACCCCTCCAAACACATTACAAAATCTGCTTTGATAAGTCTTTTCAGTTGCTTTTTAAAATAAGTAATTTCTATTTTACTTTGCTCTTAGAGTAATATGGTTTTCTTGAACACATGCCCCTGCCACCCATGTCATCAGTTCACAATTTTCCACCGCTCTAATATACAACAGTGCCTCCGCTAAACTCTTCTAAATTGAACTCCTGGCATTTCACTCAAAGGAAGCTTCTCCTTAACAAAGCAACACTGATATCTTCAGAACATATGCAAATCTTTAAGAACATATGCAAAGCAAATACACTAAATGCCACTTGTTTCTGGTTACTTCGGTCACAGCATTTTAGAACTCCCAGCAAAGCATCTGAGTAGCAAATGCTGTTTACAAGACTGAAATCACCAATAAACCCAAGGGAGACAAAAGACTTTTGCCAAGCCAACGTTTAATCACTATCATAAAATAGAAATCCCCATTCCCCTTCAGAGACCCATGGCAGGAGAGCAGGGCAGAGTAACCAAATAATAAGTTTTTGATAGTGTTACATATATGGTGGGCGCTTCCCGTGTTTCTTCTTAGCTCCAAATACTACTCAGAAAACAGCAGAAGGTCCTTGACATGGCAGAGGTTGCCTAACAGAGGCACAGTTGACTCAAGCTGTTTTAGGATTGCAAGACAATTCTGGCAGCTGCAGTGGGAAAACCCGTGAACCCAAATCATTTTGTAATCAGTGAGAAAGACACCCTCAGGAATCCTTAAGGCAACCACACTGGGTACTCCAATAATTTTAGTAAGTACAGAACATGAGACAAGTTATATAAAAACACAAGTCTAATTCCTTGCTGACTCATTAGTGTGTTAAATTATGTCAGGCATAGACAAGTTGTTCATAAATCTGTGGGAAATTTGTGTAAGGAGTGCAGGGGGAGGGAAAAAAATTATACCTGTTCCAAGAGAAAGGACAAGAAAAAAACCCCAAAACCTGCATATGTCTGAGGCCAGACTATTGTTTTACGTAGTTCTGTGTGGTAGAATCATACTGTTCCTTACTAACCCAGGCAACACAAATCAGAACGAGCAGTGAAAATCACAGCTCCTTCTTCACATGCTCAGTGGTTACTGACGGCCGCTGGGACCCCTGCCTTTCCTTGTGAAGTGCCTCTGCTGACACCAGGCAGGAGAGAATGGAAGGACTGCAACCTGCACAAAGGAAAAAGCTCCTTCCTCCTTTTTCCTCCCTTGAATAGCCGTGCAGAACCAAAAGGCAGAAAACAGCGCTTGGATAAATGATTTTATTATGCAGGATACAAGAATAGGAAAGGGCTGAGTAAACACATACAAAGAATAAAATTCCAAAGCTTGGTGTCATTAAGAGGCCCAGACTCCCCACTTCATGTGTCTGTATATCATTTCCTTTTTCTACAGAGGCTAAAGTCAGTACCGTGACTGTCAATATAGGAAACTGGAACAGTCGCGTTACTGGGCAATTGTTAGCAGCAGCAGAGCTTTGTCACAGGGGCAGCGGACTTCATGGAAGAAAGCTCCCAGCACTTGTAAGAGTTTGCCAGTCGGCTAACACTGCAACATCGGGTTCATAGAGCTCCGATTTTTTTTTAATAGCAACTGTATTTACGTGCAGAAAGAAGGAAGGTTTTSAGAGTGCAGGATAAAGGTGTGTTTATTTTGTGCCTGATTTCTACCATACAAAGGACTTTGTGTTACTTGCATAGTCATACAATAGTCTGGAAGGTAATAGAAAACTCCTGAATAGAAGGAAAGAGAATGGCATTGGAACAGGAAGACAATCAACGATTCAAGTGAAATACAAAGGAAGCACTGTGAAGGCCTGGTCCGTAACCTTGACAAAGTTTTACATCATCTATATTTGATTCAACTTCATGATTTATCTGTCCTCTGAAATGAAATGGCTTCAGTAATGGTACTTTGAAAAAGGAAGTGTATAAGAAAGGGGAAGGGGGGTTTCCAAACTCGCTGGTAAGGTACGCCTTTTCTTTTGTCTTTCATTAATATGTAGTGTGCAGTCTACAATGATATTGAATGTGCCTCTGGGTTTCCTGTTTTGAAGAGAGAAACGTGATCACAAAAGACTTGTCCACTGAGCCTGTTAAACCTGGTTCAAAACCATCTAGATATTAGGGCACAAGTTCACTTCCAAAATTGCAGGCCCCCAACACAAGCTTAATCCAACAGAATGCTTTGGCTGCATCCAATAAAGTTTTTTTGTATATGTACAGTGCACTGATAATAGAGGCAGCTTTACACTGCGGCACCACTTCCTTTGTACATGCGTTGACTGAAACCACAGCCAGTAAGCCAGAAGAGAGGAAGGTGAGCTGTGTGCTGGAAAGCAAAAACGAGTTCAGTTAGAAATCTCTTTTATGATCTTTCTATCACACAGAGATCGCTACAGTTCCTGCTTTTGCGCTTTCTAAAATACTTTATTATCTTCTAATTATTCATTTGCTGGACTCTGCAGATTAATGATAAAAAAATCATGTTTAACAACAGTTAGTACTTGCTTTCCCCAAGACATGCTAGAGAGAGTGTGAGGAGATAGGACGTTAAGTGCTGCAGGGTGGCCAGCAGAAAGAAGGTCGGCACTGTGTGTGCAGGGCATCTATGATTTCCAGCCTGGTGAAGTCTGACCTTATTTCTGCTAGACTTGTGGTTTTCTGAATAGAAATCTGGCAGTCAGTTTGGCAGTGAATGGGAGATGGAAAAGTTGGTTCTGGGCCAAAATCAACTTCTAGATCAATTAAACATGCTGTATAACACAGTCTGGGGATTTTGTTCAATCTATTGTAAATACAAACACCTACACAGTTCCTCCCAGAGCTGGGATTTCAAAAGCAACTGGCCAACTCCAGTTAAAGAGATGAGACAGAAGCCCTGCTTTCTTGGTTTAACACGAGCAATTGCTAGGTAATGCTGCAAACAGGACCCGCATCTCACTGCCTGTTATGTGACTCCTGAACCTCACTCTTTGCTGCCCTGCCCTGGAACGTTTTCCAGAACGAGCAGAAACCTTTGTCCCATAGCTCTTTCAGATTTAAAGTCACTGCAGGAGCAATAAGGAGATCTGCGCTTTCAATTGTCTTGTTCATGGAAAAGTACCATTTTCTTTGACTTATGCCTATGAGTAACTGTGAGTTTTGATTTGTGCTTCAGTGAATATCTAGCCTGAGTCTGTCTCATCTGCTGAGTACTTCAAGCTTAAAGTAAACCCCTGGCAGGCCGTGTTGTGTGGGACTCCTGTGTTCAGTCTGCAGAATCAAATCTTTCTTGTTAAGACAAGATTTTTGAAAACTCAGAGCTTGCAGTGCTTGTACTTTTCCACTATCAAGAGATAACAGCATGCAGATGGTAGCATGTTCCTACCTGGAAACATTGTAGTACTTGGACAATACATCTAAAACATTTGCCAGGTTTTGCACTGCAAAATCTTGTGAAGAAAGGAAGAACAAGAAGATGGATATCTATGGCTTGTTTATCTCAAAGATATGTCCTGCAGTTCCTATTCCCTGATTTTATATGGTAGGGCAGGGGAATCTCTGGGGCATGACACAAATGTCTCTTGCCCACGTCTGAATTTTCTTCATGGAAACAGGGCACAGAAAGAGCAATGGTAGATGATTCAGTCTTGTTCCAGCATGAAGCTGATCTGCATCCAGACTCAGGAGCTACAGTCTTGGAATATCTAGGTTTACAACCCTTCCTCATCAAGGAAAAACCAGTGATGACATCTCTTCTGAATCTAGTACCAGATGCTTTTTGAAGGAAGACTCATTTGAGGAAAAGACAACTTGAAACTGATACAGTTTCATTCACATTAAATAATATGTTAACATAACTATTTGAAAAAAAACCCAACATGATTTACATCGCTTGTGGAAATGCATAGACCCAACCACCATGTTTTATTTCTTACCATAGATAGGATTAATAAAGTCTATAGTGCAGAAAGCAATGACTATAGTTATTAGAAAATGCAGTCCCTTCCCTTAAGTGTTGTCTTATAGATAAGACGCTACAAATTCATTTTTGTATTTAGACCAGAGTGACATAAAGATTCTTAAAAATTTACAGCAGTGCAGTTGTTTCTCAGGTTTCATCCCAAGAGTCTGGGACATGCCCCACTGAAGCATATAGCTGCAGTGGCTGGAGATATTACTGCACCCACTGCTGTCTCGTCTGTCTCTTTGCTTGAGACTGCTGGAGGCAAAATATCTGCCCACAGCTCAGCCACTCTGTTTCATAGTTTTTACACAAATTGACCTTTGCGGGTAGTTTAAGCTCATGTGTGAACGGCGGCAGCAGCAGCAGAGACCTGAGCATGATCCTGCTACTGCTGCTCAAGGGCAGATGTGCAAGGAAATCAGCAGAGACAGCGTTAGCTGAAAGCACTGCAGCAGGGTGAAGGATGAAGGTAGAAGACCACTGGGCTAAGAGCTATGTGAGCATAAGAAACCAACACCCACGCCCAGCTGTGCCCTATCATTGCTCTGCAGATCTGCTGGAGAAATTGCCTGTGTGAGGCCCCGTAACTGGCTTTGGCTTCAGAGGACAAAGGTTAGCCACAATCCAATATTTAAACAGTTTAAGCTTAAAGATAAGTTGTAACTCAAGTGGCTTAAGGAGAGCTTCTACAGAAACCTCTGTAAAGAGATGTGAGAGAGAAAATAGGAGCCCTGAGAAGGTTCTGCAAAAGGGCGTCTATCCACACAGCACTAAACCTCACATGCAACAAATTTTGACAGAATGAAAGAAATGCGGCTACTAGCTTTTGCTGATGTAAAGCACTGCACATTTGCAGTATTTCTGGTTAGCTAGCTAACATTTTATTTAAGTAAGAACTACGGTAAAAGAAAGCCCTGTGACAAATGGAATATTAAAAATGCAGAATAACAGTTCTGCAAAAGAAGAAATGAGGTTACAATCTTTTTTTTTTTTTTTTTTTTTTTAATTCTTGATCAAATGATTGAATCAGCTTGATTGTTCATATACTCCTGGAATAGTTTAGTCTGGAAGGAACCTCTGCAGCAGGCCCACACTCAGAGCAGGGACAAATTTAAAGTTGGATCCAACCTGTAAATTAGACCAGGTTGCTCAGCTATTATCAATGGCTAACCAACCTGAACAATCTGAATTTTAAAAACAGCTATTTTCTAAGGGGCAGCTTTCTCATCCTTTAAACACAAATAATAAGTATTGATTGTGCATCTCATTTTATTTCACAGCAGAATGAAGAGACCAGACTTTATACGCCTGATATTACTACAAGTTTGGCCTTACAAAAGAAGAGTCCTTTAAGAACTAGGTTGGGAGAGCAACGTGCACACCCATCTTAACTTTAAAGCATAGTGAGTACAAGACATCTTATGCCGAGGTAAATTGCAGCGTGCAGCTCTGCCTGGGATAGACCTCAGCAAGTGTCTCTCACAGCACAGCTAAAGCACCCCGTCATGGGATGACTCACAGAATTAAGCAAACTGAGGTACAAATATGGCTTCTTTAGCATTTAATTAAAGGTCTTACATTAAAAAAAAAAATATAGAAAAATGTTTTAAATTAAAAAAAAAAAAAAAACAGTTCTGTACTGCACGGAGAAGCAAGAAGAGACCTGCCTCAGCAACTTCGCTTAAGCATCTCAGGCTGCATCTGCACTATTTTCTCTGAGATCACTATGCAAATAGAAACTCATTCTGTGCAGTCAGCGTTGACTTCCCCTTTATGCTCTCGGTTACTAGGTCAAAAAGTCAATAGAAAAAGGCCTGTTATGAAAATCTTATGTTTGACTGTAAGCTTCATTGAGAATTCACTGCGGTCCTTAGGAGAAAAATACTATTCAGTGTTACGCAGACCACAGGCACACCTGTCCAAGCCTGGGGACTAGTGGAGAAAAATAAAGCTTGAGAAGTCATGCTTCCATGGCTGACTGATGACAAACAAAAGAGCATACAGTGAGATATTTACACCCTCAATGTATCAAAGCGGGCTTGGCACTGTTTTTGAGATCTTATTTTTAGACCAATGTTTCCATCTCAGAAATAAAAAGACTCTTATTTTTATGAGGCCAGTGTTTGGAAAAAAAAAAAAAAAAACAAAACAAACAAAAAAACTTAAAATAAGAAAGACATTTAAAAGCATATCTGTGTAAGAGTAATTGTATTGTTGGATGAAACAGGGTTTTTTAAATTTATTTCTCGCCAGTCTGAATTATTTAGCAACAAGCTCTAGTTCTTCTAATCTCTCTACCTCTCTGAGAGCTGCTGATAATGGGCAATATTTCTGGTTCTCCAGCTGCAYTTAGGAGTGTTATTCTTCCCAAAAGAAAGGGAAACATCTGTGTTTGTATCATGTTATGTTAACCACCTAGCAGCTGGATCACAGCACTAGAAACATAGCCTAGCAACTCTAAAGGACCCAAGAGAATTAGTGCCCAGAGAGCATAAAATACTGACAAGAGTTGGGTACATAGCCATATCAGGCTGTTTTGAAAAATACCAGGTTTTTAGGGGTGATTCTCCTGGCATCAACATATGTATGGTATGTTATGATAAATCAGCTTTACAAGCAGATCTAAGAAATTTGATACTCCTAAATTATATTTCAGGGTTTGAAACCACAATGTCAAAACTTCAGTCTTTTTTTGTAAAATGCAGGTATATTTAAGTTTGCTCCCAGAGGACTATTTAAYTCCTTTCTCCAACAAGTCTTAGGCTTCTGGGCAGACAGGTTCTGAAAAATCTTCCTGGGAAGGTTTAAGAAGTGCTCTGTTAGTGCTCTGCTACCGATCCCACCCCTCTGAAGGAAACACTGCCTGGCCRTGGAAAGAAGTGGTTAAGCCATGGCACGTGTTACATCCTGCAAGGAGGGCAGTAACATCCAGCACAAGGGAGGTAACAGCTTAAATCACAGTAGCTCTTTTCTTTGCTGCATATGGCTTGGAAGCTGGAGGCTTACGAAGACCACACCTGCTCCAGCCAAGACAACCTGGCAGATTATCTTTACTAGAAACTTTATGCTTTGGTAGTCCTGAATGAGTCTAGTTTGATGGCTCATAAGACAGAGTGTGAGCACTGATGACTATCCTGATGCTTTGATGCTTTCTCGTATGTCAGCAAGGTTCACTAGGCCCTTGAAAAGTAGCTTGATATTTAAACTGCTGATGTTTATGCTTTCAAACATTTAGCTTCCTGTAACTGTGACCTTAACAGTGATTTTTACTTATATTTTAGCATTATTTTAATCATTTTCACCTATGAATTACCACTCTCTCATCTCAGTTTTGACAGAGTCCTTGGAAAGTCATTTCTGAAGTAATATACACATTCTAATGGCCTTAAATGAAACTATGGTTCAGAATAATACACGGAAGCTTGCTGGCACAGTGCACTGTGCCAAATTAAATAACAAAAAGTTTGGGTCTTTTTATTCAGTCATTGGTTGACAGAGTTCTGAAAATCACTTACAAAAGATCAGCAGAATGACCTCTGCAATGTAGTTTTGTATTTAAGTAGCTTCCAGGTTAAATAAAAAAATCCCTCTGCCTACTCCCTGAAAGCACACTCAGAACAGAAATCTCCTCCCTATAGCTGCAAAGCTACATTCTCCACAGTCCTTGTCCTAAAAAGCTGTTTATTCCTTCCTGAGCAAGGAACTACGAGGTACAGTTTTGCCTCTCCTACAGCAGGATTTAGACCCATAATGGAAATAGATGTAAATGGCTCTATCAGATGCACAGCTGGAGAGATCTTGCCTGCTGTGTGCGTGCTGGGAAGCATGAGGGCGTCCAGGCAGAATGTATGGCTGTGTGAATACCTGAAAATACATACTATGTCAGAGTCATGACTTCATATGAAACTAAACCTTTGCTTTTGATAAAGTAGCAGGGAACAAATAGTTTCATTGCCTGTTAAGAAGGGAAGGCATTTCAAGGCAATGCCTTTGAGATTTTTTTAACTTTCTTTTTCACTCTCAGTAATGATTAGACTGAACCAGAACACTACAATTCTGTTTCCTATGTCTTCCTCCACTCATAAATTAAAAAMAAACAAACAAACAAACAAAAAACCCCAAAAAACCCACCCYAACATTTTATAGGTCTGCCAACTACAAAAAAATGTATATTTATTCGTGCACTGGGAATTACGCACACTACAAAACACAGAATTGTGCAGGGACTGGTAAGAAATTATGGCAATATTTCTAAAACATACATTGAGATATCATTTGAAAGGAGTATAGGGCACGCTTTCACTTTGATGCTAAACATAAATTAGACCCAAAATGATTTCTGCTGCTAATAATTTCACTAATTATTTTTACATTCAAGCACTTACTAATTTTGTTTGCACTACACAAAAAAAATTTATATATTATTCAGCATCATATAGGCATGAATAAAAGTATGCAATATATATTGTTCTTTTCCTAGCACAACTAATATGCACTCAGTATGTGAGATAGGTCAGCTCAGGCATATCCATTTACTTCTCCTTTGGAATGTGCCACAGGGTCAGGCAGTGCACAAAGGAAAGTAGTTTGTGGGTGTGACCTAATATTTGTAAACCCAGTGCACTCATCTGTCTGCATTGCTCTCATGTTTTAAATGTTTGTCATGTGTATTGCAGCAACACCCAGCAGCCCCAGACACACACCAGGACTAAATGCTATATCTACACAAACCAACCAGTGGCCCTTGTTTCAAAGACTAAGTCTAGAGCTTGTCTTCTAGGTAAAAGTTTGCTTGTTCTCCCTCCCCCCCCCACCCCAATGTTAAATCTCAGTACTTCAGCTTCAGTTCCAGGGAGGTCTATTTTCAGGATACTTCAGCAGCTCGGAGGTAGGACTTGGACTTTATTATTCTAGGTCCATCTTACATCGGATTAAATCAAAACACAGCTGTGTTACAATTGATCTAGTTTCATAAAACTAGCCAATACAGTACTAAAAAACTACTATTTCTAGCAGCAGTCCCACACAATGCCATTGCACAGCCAGTGGATACTCACTTGCTCATCACAAAATACCCCAAAGATTCAAAGAGTTAGTTGCTATGAACGTCAAGAAAGCAAGTTAGCCACCGTGTGCACCAGGGAAGGTAGCCTTTACCAAAGAGCGCAAGAGAAAGACTAGCTTATGTGACATCAGCTTGCTTTCAAGCATTTCAGAAAATCACAAGGACAATATCAGAACAAAGATAACCATGAAAAATTTTGAACACCTTAGCCATTTTTCCAATTGTGACATTTCCAAATGTGGAAATATTACAGTCCTGCCATCCAAAATCCACTGCACAGGCTGCCTGACTGAGCACGCTGCTCTGTTGGGCTTTGTCATAGAGTAAAAACAAAGCCTAGACACTCTAAAGTAACTTTCCCTCCATGCCTAGAAGGTATTGCTGGCTAGGCTTTAGGCCCAATGACATCACATGATGCAAATGCTCTCAGTCACACAGACAATTGCCTGCTAACATTCAAATCCACTCTTCTAGCCTTTCATATTTCTGTTATTCTCTTGGGTCTGTGCCTACATAGATATCGTTTAAGATCAGATCACATAGTCATGACAAGCAGGGCACTTCAGCTCAGCCCAGCCCAGTAACTGAACCTTTGACGCCATTTCTGAATGCTTAAAAACACAGACGAAAAAGAAGACAAAGGAGACCAAAGCAAGGCTGGAACTCACTGGATGTTCTCTGAGATAAAGGGACGGTAGAAAGAGTTGTCAATACTTAAAGCTATGTGCAGAAATGTCTGAGGCTTGTTCTCCAGATAGGCATTTTGACTATATTTTGAGAGTTAGTACTACTTGCCAGGTACAAAATCTCCATTGTCCTCCAAAGTCAAACTCATCTATTGACTCTATATCCAAGACTGACCTTAAACTGTCCAGCTACCTGACAGCACAGGTCTTCCATCCTTCCACCTTCCTTTAAAATAGGGCTCCTCTTTCCCTGATCAAATGGGAACTATGGATCCAGACTTTTTTTTCCCCAGAAGATTTGTTCATGGTATTGACATTAAAAATACCTATTTTATAAATGTGATTCTGACTCTTCACTAACCACTCTAAATAACTAAATAAATGTTAGAAGGATAAACTATATTTTGATTGGAACATCCACTATATGGATACATCTCATATAATTCAAACACTATCATCTATTTAAAATTAATCATCAGAAATAATGCACTAAGTATAATGGAAACTACTGAGAATTTAATCAAGCACTGATAAGGATGAGATTTCCAGTATGGACTCCCAGTCCATTAAATGTCTATTTTTCTTAGCATACAGTATCAGCTCTTAGAGAAATACATAAACTCCCTAGCTTCCCCAAAGCATAAGCAAATGGGTGAAATAATAGTGAAACACTTTGACATAGCTCATCTCTTTCTATGTGTGATTTAAAATGAACAACAGACTGCATTTTTCATGTCAGTGAAGATTTGGTTAAGATTTTCCTTGGGTCTGTGGTTACTTTCTGATATCTTTTCTAAACAATTCTGTCATTCTTCACTCAGGACGTGAATATCATGTGCATTCCTATACTTTTATATATAAACTGTAGAACTGTGCCTAGAAGATATATTTACAGCTAGCCCCAAAGATGGCGTATTTTCCACTGAAGCTGCAGAACATCTTCTAATGGCTTTTTGGTAAATGGAAAACTTGACCAGTTTAAGAGGAGTGCCACTGTCCTGTGAAAGGGCATGCATTTCTTACAGGGTCTGGCAGAATACCCATAAACTCCTCTTTACAATCTGGTCTTTCTCCACTTTAAAAGAACAGAAAGAAAATACATATACAGAATATCAGATTTAGAAGTCTCTTGGTGAGTGTATAAGATATATATATATCTCTCTCCACTTATTTATGAATACATGGTTGCACAAGCTCTACAGAGTATCATAATCAACTGCAGAGTCAAGAAACATTTCAAATTAATAAACACCAGAAGATTTATTTTTCACTAGTATTTAATTAAAAACTGTATTGTTGTTGCATTAATTGCTGTGAACCTTTCATAGTAAGCTATACAGAGCTGATTGGGAACATGTGGTATAGATATGTGGCAATAATCTTCATGAATTATTCTCTTAGTTCTCTTCAAGTCTCACTCTGTTTTAATCTTGATGCCACAACAAAGGCTACTTTGAGAAAAAGATTATATATCAGCACAAGTATTATTTATTACAATTGATTCAGGGAAAGGAGAACTGTAGAGAACTTGTGGGTCTAAGAATATTTTTCAGAATACAGAACTGTCAAGTGAGATGATAGCTATTAATTAAATATAATGGAACTCACACTGTAATTTTAATACTTACCCAGTAATAATTAAAATCTAAGTACTAATAAAGCAATCAAAAAAAATTTTTTTTTCATTTTTCATAATTACTGAAATAGTTCTAACCTCAGATCTGCCAGCAATAGGAATTTTCCATACACTTCCAACAAGTTAAGCAAAACTTACTATCCTAACAAACTTATTGGTTTAAAATTACTTAGGTTAAGCCTTGCAAACATTTGTGGAAGTAAAAATAAACAAGCCTTAATCTCTTTTTATGAGACAAGATTGCTGAAAAACAATTAAAAAACCCCCTCAGAACGGCCCAAAGCACAGGCAGACTGAGCAGGCACTTAAACCGTGTGCACAAAACACTGGCTAATGGCACTGCGTGTCCTTGAGGAAAAACATGGGAATCTCAGTAAGAGCAGCAATGACGTTCAAGGGAAGCTGGCGGTCTAAGAAGCAGTGAGGAAAGTAGTACTGTGCTGGGTGAGAATGGCGAGAAAAAAAAAGGGTCTTCTACTCTTTGGTTCCTGATGTGTTCAGTCAAATATGAGATTGCTGATCTTTTGCAAGCTAAGAGGAACTATATGAAAGAAATACCTGCCCTTATCATTATTGATTTATCCTCATAACCAACACAGAAGCCATAAATAAGATCATCTGGTTAAATGAGAAGTTCTGTGAGACCAGACTGAAGCCTGGTTACGAGCAAGACTGGTTCCCTGTGGATTTGTAGCTCACAGATGGCTGATTTAGCTATTGAAGAGAGAGGCAAGCCTCAGTTAAGCTTCTCTTGTGGCTGAGTTATAGGGTTTATCTATTCTTCCTAGGGATGTGCTTTTCCAAAACTTCAAAGGACCTAAATTACATCTGAGAACTCAACAACCTCTTTGAAACCAGCTGAAATCAACAACACTCAAAACTGACTTGAGTGCACCCACACACAGTGTGAATTTTTAACACTTCGTTCTTTGACCTTATAAACTTGGTAAGGCTTGAGTTTTTCTGGCTGAAGAAAAACACTCAAAAATATGTTAGATAAGGTGAAAATTTACAAGAGGATTAAAGAAGAATCTTTCTTTTTATGATTTCTCACAATTTCTGGAGTCCAAGTTTTGCACACTAGCCATGAACAGTATTGCAGTCATGTCACTCACTTCCTTCTGTCCTATCATCTTCAATTTTCCACCCTCTGTAGCGTATMTGTCTTATTCACTCTCAAGAATACTCATATGCTTCTGCGAAATTAGCGTTATAAGTGTTACTGCTTAAGTCACTGATTGCTGAAATCTGGCAAACGTTACACAGGGACAGACAAGCCTCTTACCTGAGTATGGCAGCTCTTAGATGCTTTTGCACACCAGAGAAAACATTTCTTCAAGCACTGTTATGCTTCCCCTTTTCTTTCCCTCATCTCCCTTCTTCACTGGACAGACCCCCCCGGCACTGCCTTCCTTTCACTGTCTCCCAAAGACTCAACTTTTAGATTCTCCAAGCTGGCATCTAACGCTTGAGAAAGTTGAGACAACTGGCATGTATGATCAGTGCCTATTACAGTAAGCATAAATATGCCACTGCTACCTTGAGCTCTCTGCCTGCTACCTTGTGCTTGTTGTATCCAGCTCTTCTCTCTTTATCTTTAGATTGGAAAGCATTTTAGGCAGGTACTTTCTTTTCTTCTCTTTGCCTGTACAGTGTTTAGCTCAGTAGGACTAAGTATGTGAATGAGTTTTCCAGTGCTACCACAATATAAAATTATACTAATAATTCCTTGGAATTTCAGATCTTGTCTACTCTGAACACAGACAAGTAGCAATTAGCCTAAATATATTGACCAGCAGTAGTTCTTTCCTTCTTGAACTGTATACAACCATTGGCTGTAAAACATGTATGATACCCAACCATTCACTTCATTTGTTTCTTATTTCCTAGCTCATGGTGACAGCAGATGGCTTTGGCACAGTTATTAACTATAAAGTAATATGCTAAATATGTAAGACTTGTCATCTTTGTCATCTGAGCTATTCTGCAGCCATACAAGCAATCCAAAATATAAACAAACACACAGGCAATGGCTAGCTAATTTAGGAAGCACCCAGGCTTTCTCAAACTGCAGGGAGTCATGTAACATCCACTTTTTGCCCTGGAAGGAATACTCCCCCGGYCAGCAGACTCCAAACCATGCCACATGTTTCAGCAGCAGCTGCTGTTGGGAGGCTCTCACAGACAAAATCCCCCAAATCTCTTCCTACTAGTTTGGCCGTGTCCCTGCATGTTTCTGCATCTGCCAAGGAGTTCAGTGCCACAGTCCTGATTAGCATGGGTCAAAAAAACCCAAGTCTTTTTCTTTTTTTTTTTTTTTTTTTTTTTTTAAATACGTATTTTTTATCTTCAGTGACTGAAAGATTTAAAAGAAAAAAAAATCATTTTCAAACAGAAACATTTTAGCTTGAGTTACTGGTGGATTTCCATTTCTTTCCTTAAAAAAAACCAAACCCTTAAAAGACAACCAAATAAATGATTCTCAGGGGTCTACAATCTATACAGATCAGGAACTGCCTATACTTTAGCCAAGACTGAACCTGAATTTTGAGAGTGGAAAGGGTTGCTAGATGTAACGAGTACAATGGAAGGAAAATACTTAAAGCTTTGTCAACTACATAAGGAAATCAAAGACAAACTGGCCAAATACCTGCCTTCTGCAAAGAACTTCACTAAGTATATTCCCACTGAAGCTGTTGAATGTATAAAGTCAGTACTTTCTGAATTAAAAAGGTTTCTGTGGAAAAAAAAAAAATTAATTTCAGCTAAGCTGTTTCCTGTCCCTCAACCCCCTAAAAAAACTAACAAATGACCAAACAAAACACTGTAATGGATTACCTAAATTGCCAAATCTAGAAATTTTGTGACTTAATGAGTAGTGGACAGTTTGAGATCCTTCATGGGAGAAGAGTAACCTGTTATGAAATCTGAGAGAGATATAGGCTGAGCCAGAAGAAGCCCTCTTATAGAATCCATAGGAAGTTAGACTTGGAGTCTGGTTTAACTGGAAGATAATTAGTTATCTGATTTGTTAAATAGTATTCTCTGTTTTGAGATCTGCTTTTCTCTAAAATATTTTATTCCATATAAATAATGATCTGGTCTACAAATTCCACTTGGTCATGAAGTAGCAGCTGCTTCATCTCTGGAGACAAAAACAATCTTGCTGGGCATAGTTTTCATTTGCCATGATATCAATGGCTGGTGCACAGAGTCTGGTATAAGACTAACCTCAGGTAATTTCAGGTCAGGGAAAGTGTGTCGATTAGAGGCTTCAAAGACAAAGCACTAAAGACACACAGGGAGAGGGTATTACAGTCACTGATACATGGTTCCTGGGCAAAAACCCAATGAGTAGGGTATTTGCCAATAATGTCTGCATGCCTTGTCTCTTCATTCTCCTTGTGAGGGCTGGGGAAAACTGCAGTCCTTATACAGGAAAACACAGAAATTGCTCAAGGCAAGAGTACAGTGATTACTGGTCTCTCTGACAGCAGCAGTACAGTAAGACCAAACTAAAACTCTTCCCCTGTACTAGCCAGTGGGAGAGAATTCTATCTTGACATTTCACCTATTTCGTGATGTTTGTTCCTGCTGTGTCCTGGACAAAGACATTGAGTTTTGTAAGTCATTCTTGCTTCTCTATTCTTTAGAAAGAAAGAAAAAAATGGAATAATTGGTCAAATCAAGCAAGTCCTAGTTAGCACCTATACTTCAACTATTAATCCTGTTACCTAAAAGGCAGGTCTGTTTGGCATATAAGCAAGTTAAAAGCACACCTGATTGAATGCCTGCAATCACCTAATAGCTGTTATGAACATTATAAGCAAGATAAAGGCAGCAAGCATCAAATTTTAAAAGAAGCCTCCAGATAGCCTTCATTCTTTTGTACTTATAGTTAACTGTGGCCATCAGTAGCATTACTTTAAAACACATTTTCCAAAGCAGTCTGTAATTCATAATCGATTTGTTTCTAAAATCATGGCTTTCAATATGCAGGACCCACTTTTTGGAGATATGTAAGTGACATTGTGACTTAAAAAATGAGTGCCCTAACATCAGCAGAGACCTGAGGATAGATGCCACTTTTCACAAGGGCAGCCTGGAAATGGGACATCAGGTTTCTGCTTTCTGCCCTTACCATTCTGCAGCACCAATCTCTATGATCAGTTGCTTGAATCAGGCATAGACAGTAGTCTTTAACTATCTATTATGAAGTCTTGGGTAGTAACACATCAGCATTTGCTAGGATGCCCTAATAAGTAGGTCTCCAACCCTACCCCACAGAAGTCAGCTATTGACTTCAATTAGGACAGAGGCAGAACCTACATACCAGAAAGCACACTCTCCAAGGACAGTCCTAACCAAGAGCTGAGTTTATTTTGGAGCTAAATAGAAGGTTTTGGTAAGTGCAGATGACAACTTAATGCCTAACAAAACCTACATCCATTCCATGACAGCCTCCTTGAATGACACATTCAAAGGAGGCTGCATCATAAACATGGCTGATTTGTTCCCTCCTCTTTTTAAACATATATAGGGCTAGGCACTTACAAATGCACACATACGCCTGCCATGACAAAAGACTATGTTTTCAGGTCTCATGCAAAGAGATATTAAGAACAGTATTGCAGCGTGTCCTTTGGGACAAGAATACCTGGACTAGCAGGTACTTCTGATCAGCACAAGGAATTACATTCTACATTCTAGAGTCAATCAATAGTCATCTGTACTATTGATTTCAATGGTAGAAGGTCAGTCCAGTAAAAAAGAAAATGAGCCAAGAGATAGCAGAGAAAATTACTTCATATATGAGAAGAAACAACAGTATCTAGAAATCCCTTCTGAGCAATTTTACACTTTGTGACAGCATAAAGCAAGAATCACAAACCTGGTTTATATACAGAGGATTGAAATCTAACCTGCAGACCATCCTTCGAGGTAATGTTTCTGTAGGGTGTACTTCTTGGTCTTCTGCAGTAGCAAACAGCAAGATTTTCCTATGCTGTCCAGTTAATAAATTTAGTAAGTAAATCACACTAGCAGTGTAGATGCAACTTGCAAAGTTCACTGCTCCTCAATTTGAAAGGAGATATGATGTCTTTAAAAGGAAAAAAAAAAAAAAAAACAAACCACTCCTGGGATTGCTACTGTATTAGCAAGAACATCAAAAGCTGAATTAGGGCCAATGTTTGGTATGTACTGTAATTTTGAAAAATTGTGTGTATATAATTATACATGTGGTTATTCTTGGCACCTAAGGTCTGTTGAGAGCATGGCCTCTTTTGGACTGTTATTCATTAACTGGAAGCTTTGGCCAATACAGATAAACACAGCAGAAGTTTCTTTAAACACACAGGTCCTCAAAGCATCCACCGTGCAAGGAGGATTCAGCTCTACACAGGCACAACAACTTCCCATGTATTTTTGCAAAGGCCATGTAGAACTGCAATGAGCAGAGCTCAATGCAGAACCTGTCCTGCATGAACAGCTCATTACTCACGTCATACTGTCCTGTGCTTGCACAAACAGGCAAAATGAGACAACAATTTACATGGGAAATCAAACAAGTACTCTGCGCTCAGAACCTATTAGACCTGTGTAAAGACTAGAAGCACTGCCGTAATATTAAAATTGTCACTATTCCACCCTGCACTGGTAAGGGTAAGAAGTTTATAGGCACTCTGCTTTTTCTACAAGGCATCTACGAAAAGAAGTTATGCTCTTTATATATTTAGATCCAAGGCGTGTGCTTCTTTTTGTGTTTTAGCTTTAGGAACCAACTAGCAGCTGTAGCAGCCTTTAGTAAGAAGTTTGCTGAATTCCAGTCATGCTTATTTCACAGCTGTGCTTCCAAGTCCCGCATTACTCTCACAAGGCAGTTGGGCTTTATTCATGCTGTTGCAGATGACAGCCCTTTCAAGGTACAGCTCTCACTGCTGAGGCACAGCTTTTCTCTTTGGACCAGTTTCCTATCTTGTGGCTGCGAGAGCATATGAAAGACTAAGTAAGAGAAAATCAGCAGAACAATACAGACTTTATTTCACTCCCTTTTAGGTCATTAGGAAATGGTGTAATAGCTTCAACAGGAGCATATTTGATGCCATAATAAAACAATGGATTTTATACATTTAACACTGCAATTTCCTCACAGAATGGATCCATTACCAGCTCAGGGACACATATTTATGCTGTTTATAATAGTACATAGAATTAACGAGAAGCAGTAGTCCTAACATTGCATTTACTATTTAAATTACTGAAAGTCTAAGCACAATACATGCACAGCATCCTTATATCCTGTGACATACTGGAAACTGTGTGTAGATGTTTAAAGGGCCTGTTGAGTTTGCCGTTTCCCCTACCCCAAAGAATTTAATTGCATTGGAAGCTGAATAAACTGTTTTCTATCCATAATTAAATTCTTTCATTAAAGACGTATTGAAATTAAGTCAGTCCATTACACAAAGGGTTTAAAGCAATCTACATGGAGTAACTTTGACATTATTTCTAACCATCGTTACAACTACTTGACTTAAATTAAAATAACAATAACAACACTACACTTTCTTATGGTAAGAAAACACAAGTCTGTGTGTACAGTACAAGAGGATCCTGGTGAACCCCCAGAGGAACACTACCACCATCATCTACCACAGGAGGAAAACCCTCCAGAAGTAAAAAAAATCCCATGCTTACAACTCTGAGAGGGAGAAATGGTTGTTTGGTTTTTCAGAAACTACTAAAAGTCCTGAGCTTATTACTATTTGTTAACAAGAAAAACAAAAGTTGAATTGGGACCAATGTTTGGTTTGTATTATATTTTTAAAAATGCTCATGAAAAAAATCCTGGTGAAGTACCTAATGATGCTGAAAGTCGTTAAGAATGGTTTATTCCTTTCTTTCTTGAACTGTATGTTCTTGTCCCCATACATAGGTGTGGCTTTTAAAAATTTATACATGGCTTTGATTTGCAAATACAATCATTACCCCATAGTAATCAAAAACCAGAATCCTAAATATGCAAGCAACGTAAATAATGATGTGTTGATAGTAGTAATGGATGCTTATTTCTCCAGAAGAGCATGCTGAGCTTCCCAGGAAAGGCTGCTTGAAAGGTCCTAAGAAAAGAACCTAGACTAGTTAAAGTTAAGAGCTTCTTCAACTCCAGAGAACATTTTGTTTATGGGTAGGGTTTGGAAAAAGATAATTTTGATCTTTTTTTAATGAATTTATTTGGGTAGAAAATGTAACTGTTAATGACATTAACACATTTCAAAACACTGTAAGGTTACGATCTCCTCACAAAACCTTCTTTCTAAGATAATCTAGTACAGAGCTTTTCTAATTTCCTAGAAAAATCTTAAAAACAAAACCATTGTGAAAGACAGACTTTTTCAATAATCAAGTATCTTTGCACCATTCCTTACAGACAGCTTGTACATGTTGGTGCAGCTCCGAAGCCCATGGAACTGCAGCTGGAGATCTGGCAACCATTTATTGCACCTTTGAAAACTGGAAGTCAGGGAAAATGACAGTCAGTCTCTCCCTACTGCTCATGGCTGAACTTCAGCCAGGCGGTCAATCCACAATTAATATTTTTCAAAGCTTGAAGGGAGGAGAGATGAGTCCCATAGTGGGAAAGGGAAGCCCAAACAGAAGCAGAAAGCTTCACCTCCTGGAGAGAAAAGGTCTTAAAGGGACAGTAGAAGAAAAAAACAAACATATTGAGAGATACTTCTCTCACATGGGGTAAAATCCTGAAAGCACATAACACAGTTCTCATTTGCTTTACTAGAACTGTTTATGACTAAATGCGAGACAGCAAGCCAAGCTTTGCAAAGACTTTCTCGTATAACAGGGTTTGACTGAGCATTACAGCTTTTCAAGCACTTTTCAACACCTCAGTCTAATCTCCTTTTGAATGGACCCAAACAAATCCCAAGGGCTTTTCCAGCACCCCAGTCTGCGGAGCAGTTCAAGGCAGGGTGAGTGCTGCCCCGGCTGCGAGGACGGGTCCTGCCCTCCCTCCATGCCCGGACACGCGCTGCCACCCACCCTCCCTCCCACCTGCTCCCAACCCACGCTGAGCTGTACCAGGGAACTGAACCAGCACTTGTGGGAAAATATGTTTGAGTAGTAACCACTTCAGGACCAGTTCCCCAATGGTCCCCCGTGGTTCACTGCAGAGCCACGGAAATTGCTGTACCAGCATACGGAAGGAGGAAATAAGCAACCAGGAAGAGGGAAGAGCAGAACCGTCTTTTTCAGTAGCAGTCCCAGCTTAAGCTGACTAGGACGTTATAACAGGAGCCTGTTCTTCCCTTCTCTTTTTTTGAAAAGAATAAGGTCAGTCCTCAGATATTCTCTCACAGGCCTGAGCAAACCAGGGAAGGCTGTCAGGTATGATGTGCTTCTAATGGATTTTCTTGCCCAAAAAGCTCCTGCTGTTGCTACCAACACTATTCCTAGAACAGTCTAGGCTCCAGGAAGATCCGCTTGTGTTTTAAACACGTGATGGTTCACAGACTACATGACATGCCAGTCTACAAAACCATTAGGTAAAAGTCTTTGTATTTGCTACAATATTTGTAGACTGTATTCTAACTAGAAATTATCCTTCTTCATATGACTATCTTGTTTAAATTGTGGCATGATGCAGCAGACACTTCCCGGCTAAATGGTATCATTAAAAGAAATTCTACAGGAGCCGCTGCCCCAAAACCCTTGCTTATTATCCAGACATGTAAAGGACAGAGGAAAGAAGAAGGGACAGGAATAGTTTGGGGGGGGGGGGGAACAAATAAATTTAAAAAAACAAACAAACAAAAACAAACAAACAAACAAACCAAAACAAACAAACAAAAAAACCCACAGAAAACCCACATAAAATAATCCACTAAGACAGCTGAGGTAAAACTTAAGATTCTAGTCTACTAGGGACCTGCTTTCACCTTTAGGTTCAAAAATATCTTTAATAGTCCATCCTTAGTTGGATTCCTCTAGGCTACAAAAACCATAAATTGGTTTATGAAAGACACCGGAACAGTATCTCTTCCCCCTTTGCTTACAGACTTGGAAAACCTGAAAGAATTAATTTTAATATAGTTGTTAAAAAAAAACAAACCAACAAAAAAACCCCACATGAATATCATAAAGCTTAGAGTTCATCTGATTTTTATGTATATATCTGAATTTTGTTAGTCATTTGTTTATTTCCCCAGAATTTTAGTAGGAAAAGAATAGCATAATATAATACTGTGACATTATAACATTATGTGCCATATTTAAATCAGGTTTACCCCATGAGATTAATGAAGGGCATATTGCAAAACACTATGAAGTCCAAGTCTAAATATGAAGAAAAATTCAATGACTCATCCATGATCATACACAGAATGAAATCACAGCACAACAGCGTTACTTTAAAGCTTCAGAAAAAGATTATATTACTGTAGCTTAGTTCCAAAAAATGTCAAAACAACAGAGAAGATACTGCGTAACCAGAATAATTCTTTCCTAAATTTTCACATCGTTATAATAACATTTTCACAAGAGTTCAAATTAGATTTGCTTAGAGATATTTTAATACTGGTTCCCTTTACTCATACACTGATCAGATGGAGAAAACAGAGAAGTTTATACATTTTGCAAACACCTACCACATTACCAGTCAGCAGCAGCACACTGACTTGGTTGCCTAGGGAACATTTACYGGCTGCTACGCTTTTGAGGGATTTTTGTTTGTTTGCTTTATGTTTGTTTGCTGCCAACCCTTTGAAAGTTTTGTGCGATTCAGGAATGGTCAGGCATTTTTTCAAAAAGGTGCTCCTGAGGCAGTCACGTACATGAGCTAGTGAGGGAAAAAGGCAGCACAGTCAAGGTGGGGTGTCTGCCAGTCACACGGTACTGAGGCTGAGGCTATTTCCCTATGAACTTTACATTTCAAACAACACGGTATGTTCATTCGYTGGAGAAATTGCCTTGAAATAACACCTTTCCAACTGCGAGCTGTACATTTTGTACATCTCAGTACTACTACTCATGTGATGAGTCTTAAAAATGTACGTAGTTTTGCGTTTTTCCCAAATACTGACTTTTGTTAATCGTTCTTGGGAGAATTCAGAATAGATTCAATTTTTATGAGATCTCTGCGGAAACAAAATATTCTGTCCATAGTTTTCTTAGGGGTCCAGAACTATAGAAAGCAATGATTGTATTAAACTCTTGCAAGAATAGGTACGAAAGCTAAATAAGTGCCTACGTAAAGTCTCAGTTTCTCTGAAGTCAATCTACACCAGTTTATGACATTTCAGAATCTGAAACATGAGTTTCAACCATTATTTTCAAATAGCATTGAAGCAGAGAGAGTGTGAAACTTTTGAACACAAAGCACTGCAAAGATTACGAGACTCAATGTGTTTTAGTTGAGTATATGCATGTTTATGCAGATGGACTATGGATTATTAGGCTTCTGAAGTAATGAGTTAGGAATTTACTTCAAGCTTGCAAATTGCACTTCTCAACGGTGTTCCTCAGTTTCTTTGGAACACATCTAGAACAAATTTAATCATTGTGAATTTGTCCCATTGAGTCAACCTTTTCTTTTTGCTCCACCAATGAAAACCTAGGCTCCTTCAACCAAAGCAAATAGCATTGTCAAGGTGTACACCTGTGTAAACATAATTCTGCCCTTCGTGCTCCTATGCCAAGATTTTTCTGTTATAATAATTGAGTGATGATTTTTGTTTCCTTATAGCTACTCTAAAGTCTGTTGTAAAATGTATTTCTGAAGTAGCAGCACAAGCTGGGTCTAGGGATTGACCACTAGTATGATAGACTTAATTAATTCTAGTGAATCCAAAGGAAACAATAGTATATAATTGAAATTTAAGAACAAAGGAYGCTAATACTCCAATTCTCTATTATGTGTGTGCCTTTATAAATCTAGATTTTACAACATGATTAAAGACAACCTAAAATATGAGGGAGTACAACTTATTATACAAGCACATTTTGTCTGTACTTGAACTAAATGGCAGCCTTTGATTCTGCATAATGACAAATCACTTTTAACCGAGAACAAAGTCGTCTAACGGTAATTACCACTTGGACATTGGTGATTTGTTTTAGTAGCTCCTGTCAAAGAACAAAAAATAAATAAATGGAGCAGCTACAGCCTCTTGCAAGGTGCTTATGTACTTACCGTCTGTCGCATTTTTAAAAGTCACTTCAGGTACTGCAGATAAATGTCCCTTTTCCGATTCCCACCAAATAACAAGGGAGTTTATATAAAATTTATTTGTGAACCAGCAGATTTAATCAATGCTGAATGTTCAGCTGTTCTTCACAAACCAATGAAACCTAACAAATCAAGATTTTTACTGACATGAAAACTGTATTTTTTCAGGATTATTTCCCCTTATACATTTTAGAGTTTGGGGATACATGATCTAAGATAAAGTACCAGACTTGGGGGCTATGGGAGAAGTTGACTTTCTAGTAGACTTCTTTTGGATAATTGAAGAGCAACAAGGATGAACATCAAGGTGACTCTAAACTTCCCTAACTTTGCTGATAATGCTCTGTAGGATATTGTGAAGTTAGGTTAAGTAACCATATCTTTTCCTGACTGCTAAAAATGATTGCTGCTAACTGCTAACAGACTGCTGCTAAAATGATTACAGCATTAGCTCAGATGGTATATTGTACTGGGACTGGTTGGRWCGGAGTTAATTTTCTTCACTACAGCCTGTGTGGTGCCATGTTTTAGATTTGTGACCAAAACAGTGTTGACAACACCCCAATGTTTTACCTATGGCTGAACGGTGCTTACACAGCGTTAAGACTTTTCTGTTTTTTCACTGTGCCCCGCAGCAAGTAGGCTGGGGGTGGGCAAGAGGTTGGGAGGGGGGACAGCCAGAACAGCAGACCCCAACTTACCAAAGGGATACTACATACCATAAAATGTCATGCTCAGCAATAAAACTGGGGGGGAGTTTTTCCAAAGTAGCCATTGCCTGGGGACTGGCTGGGCATCACTCAGCTGGTGGGGGGCAGTGATTGCCTTTGCCTCAGTTAGTGGTTTGTTTTTTTCCCTTCATTTATTAAACTGCCTTTATCTTGACCTATGAGGTTTTCTTGCTTTTGCTTTTCTGATTCTCTCCCTATCCCACTGCAGGGTGGGGGCTTAGCTGCCAGCCAGGGTCAACCCACCACATATATTCATGAACTACAAATATACAGTGTACAAAGGACGTGGGATAGAATATTAAATGTGACCAAGCAGAGTATATGTGATCTTTAGATACTGGCCAGTAGAAGGATTAACGTTAAACATAATAGCAGGAGAGCTGCTTTTTAACTTTCTTCTCCAGAAGAAAAACCATGAATCTTTAATCAAACTAGCCTCATTGTCTTGAAGAATTACTGTAATTGGGGGTACTTTGAAGTGTTTCCAAACATGTACACTGAATTGCAAGAGAGAAAAATTAATACATAGTGCCTGATAGAATAAATATTGCACAATATATGAAGACGACTACAGAAGTCTAGGAAGATGTCTCAACCATTTATAAACTTTTTGCCATGCAGCCATATTAAGATGCCATACAAAGCACTTTTATTATATCAACCTTTAATATCTTTCCTCTATGCCAGACAGTCACTCATGCAGATTTTTCTCTGCCTCGTGAGCCTTTGAAGCTTGACTGCTGAGCAAAGTAAATCCAAGCTTTTTATTTTTCCTATTTTCCAATGACAAAATGCATTTCTGTCAGAAAACTACAAAAGCCTTCTGATTTTATTCTGCTCAAGTCTGCTATTTTCATTTTAGTCTTTCCTATGACTGATAAATGGCAGAAAAACAGAGACAGTTCTAATACAGAAATATCCCAAAAAACAGAATTCTTTCCATGGAATACTTCAAAGAAGTAGCACCACTGCTATCTTGTGGAGAACATGAAGTTTATAGAAGATCAGGATGCCATCTTCCCTGAACGCATTTGAGTAAATTCTTTTAAGTGCACTACTTCTGGTCAACAGTGTCAGCAGCACCATTGGAGAAATGGAAAAAGAGAACTGCTGAATAAAAGGGCTGTATTCCTCTTGCCTGATGTTTATTGTTTGTCATCTAGTCTATGCTAGTCACATCATCTCCCTCTATTGTCAGTGGAAGACAATATAGTTTTCTGGAGGCGATTTCAACATCCCTATTTAAGACCACTGTAGAATGAGGGTCCTGAAGGAACTGGCAGATGAAGTTGCTAAGCCGCTATCCATCATATTTGAGAAGTCATGGCAGTCTGATGTAGTTCCCACTGACTGGAAAAGGGGAAACATAACCCCCATTTTTAAAAAGGGAAGAAAGGAAGACCTGGGGAATTACAGGCCAGTCAGTCTCACCTCTGTGCCTGGCAAGATCATGGAGCAGATCCTCCTGGAAACTATGCTAAGGCACATGGAAAATAAGGAGGTGATTGGTGACAGCCAACATGGCTTCACTAAGGGCAAATCATGCCTGACAAATTTGGTGGCCTTCTATGATGGGGTTACAGTATTGGTGGATAAGGGAAGAGCAACTGACATCATCTACCTGGACTTGTGCAAAGCATTTGACACTGTCCCGCACGACATCCTTGTCTCTAAATTGGAGAGACATGGATTTGACGGATGGACCACTCGGTGGATAAGGAATTGGCTGGATGGTCACACTCAAAGAGCAGTGGTCAATGGCTTGATGTCCAAGTGGAGACCAGTGACGAGTGGCATTCCTCAGGGGTCGGTATTGGGATCGGCACCATTTAACATCTTTGTCGGTGACATGGACAGTGGCATTGAGTGCACCCTCAGCAAGTTTGCTGACGACACCAAGCTGTATGGTACAGTCAACATGCTGGAGGGAAGGGATGCCATCCAGAGGGACCTTGACAGGCTTGAGAGGTGGGCCCGTGTGAACCTCATGAAGTTCAACAAGGCCAAGTGCAAGGTCCTGCACATGGGTCGGGGCAAGTCCAAGCACAAGTACAGGCTGGGCAGAGAATGGATTGAGAGCAGCCCTGAGTAGAAGGACTTGGGGGTGTTGGCTGATAAGAAGCTCAATGTGACCTGGCAATGTGCAGTTGGCAGCCCAGAAAGCCAACCGTATCCTGGGCTGCATCAAAACAAGCGTGACCAGCAGGTCGAGGGAGATGATTCTCCCCCTCTACTCCACTCTCACGAGACCCCACCTGCAGTACTATGTTCAGCTCTGTGGCCCCCAACATAAGAAGGACATGGACCTGTTGGAGCGAGTCCAGAGGAGGGCCACGAAGATGATTAGAGGGCTGGAGCACCTCTCCCATGAAGACAGGCTGAGAGAGTTGGGGTGGTTCAGCCTGGAGAAGARAAGGCTCCAGGGAGACCTTACTGCAGCCTTCCAGTACCTGAAGGGGGCCTACAAGAAAGCTGGAGAGGGACTTTTTACAAGGGCATGTAGTGATAGGGCAAGGGGTAACGGCTTTAAATTGAAAAAGGGTAGATTTAGATTAGATATAAAGAAGAAATTCTTCACTATGAGGGTGGTGAGGCACTGGAACAGGCTGCCCAGAGAAGTTGTGGATGCCCCATCCCTGGAAGTGTTCAAGGCCAGGTTGGATGGGGCTTTGAGCAACCTGGTCTAGCGGAAGGTGTCCCTGCCCATGGCAGGGGGCTTAGAACTAGATGATCTTTAAGGTCCCTTCCAACCCAAACCATTCTATGGTATGATATGAAGCCTAACACCCTCTTTCCAATGCTAGAGAAGGCTGTCACTCTCCACTGAACAGAAAAGAAACTTATGTCTGGCTATCTAAAAATTGGATGTGGTTTTTTGGGGTTTTGTTTTGTTTGGAATGAATCATACTCAAAACTCCTGGGGGTCCGTACATGTCCCTGAAATTACAGGACTGGGATCATAATATAATCTGCCAGTCATTTTTGTTCATTTGCTCTACTCACTTGTTTGCCAAAACATTCACCTTACACCAAAATTAAATCCTGTAGTCACAATACCCAGGTATATTTTGGCCAGCAGGATGCTCAGCAAGCTAATGCATTGGGTTCTCCTGATGTAGGGCTCTGGGCTGAAAAGGTGTCCTTCAGCTGAGCAGACTCCAGTACTCATTTTAGCATCACTGTCATACTTCCTTATCTTTTTAAGAAAGGGGACCTTGCAGTTGCTGTAGGCAATTTCAGGAGCAATGCAATTCCCTGACACCACTTCCCAATCTCTCAAACAGCTTTTACTCATTATTTCTTAAGTACTGAGTTCCTGCTGCACTCTCAGATCACCTACTCCCATGGACCTGTAACAGTGGTAGCAAAAAGATGTTCATGTTTGATAAAAATACTGGGAATTGCCCCATCCTTTAGCTAGCACCACAAACATAAACACCCAAGAGAAAAATGCCAGCATACATTTCCTGGCCTCCTCATTCCTGAGAGCTCTCAGTGACCATGTCAAAATCCCTTTCGGAACCTCCAGGATCTTCCATTTTATCTTCTCACTTGCCTCTGGCTCTCTGTCTAAAACAGTGGATTTCTTTCTCTGTCTCCCACTTTACAAGCTAAAAGCTGCTTCTTTCTCTTCGTGGACAGTGCTAACTGATCTTGATGACCAAGTCAGCGCTATGTAGGGATGAATCTGTTAAAGCATTTCAAATATATCCTTCCATCTTCTATAAGTGGAAAGGAGAAGTAAATGGAAATGGGAATACTGGCTTGTTTAGATAAAACATTGTAAAAGACAACTGCATAATTTTTTTTAAGTTTACAACAAATAGTAGCATATGGCAATGTACATTGGTCATCAGGGATATTAATCCATGGAGATTGGATTGGATGGGACTGGAAAGGAAAATGAGAAAAAACACAGGAAAATAGGTAGCTACAAAAAAGCGAAATCCAACAAAAGTCTGGCTGTAGAACAAGATTTGGAATCACATGCTTTCAAGGGACTCCCTCTGGAATCATACATCATATTTCCCTTTCTCATTTTTTTCTCTCTCCTGCAGAATCAGTGGCAGCACTTCCACTGCCCAAGCTTGTTTGCAGGCATGCAAACTTCCCTGGATATTACTATAGGGCTCCAGTTTTGTTTCCAGAACATAGGATCTCTGACTATTATCACTGCTTGCCCTCTGATTCCACGCAGAAGGCCTGTCAGTTTGAGAGCATTTTGAGCTGCAGGTTACAGAAAAGTAGGGCAATGTTTTCTAATGAGATGCCAGAATTAGCAGAAGGCTCTTCTGTATGCAAAAGACACAGCACGAGCTGAGCTACTTTCAGAAGTCTGCCCCTCTTTCAGCTTTGCAGTGTTGTGTGTAATGTCTGTTCCACTTTGGGAAGCCTCTGTGCTGCCATGTGCAAGCTGACATTGAAGCAGAGGGTTCATTCAAGACTCCAGGTAATCATTCACGTGTGTGCTTACCTCCACCCTCCCACAGAATACCTCTGTCACTCATTTTGTATGGGAATAGTTAGGTGATAGACCACATCCTTGCCTAGTATTTCAGCTGTGTTTTCTGTACATTTGGTCAAGCTAGTCACCACTTTGTTTGAATCTTCATTCAGTCTGCTCCCACTCCTGTAGAGTTAAGCAACTTCAGGACCTAATTCCTGCACCAGCCCTACTTGTTGGTATGCCACCAGTTTGAAAAAGAGGCAGGGAACAGAGGTTTCTGGGGCAATCCTACTGAAGCACCTCAAACACTAGCTTGCTTGAGTTTTAAAGGACAATTCCAAAGCAGGCACTCAAAAGCATAAAAGTATCATCACGGAAGATCAGCACCCAAACCTTCCTGTCCCATGGAAGCACGTGGCAGAAAGCTTGGCTCCCCAGCCCTGCCCATCCATCGCAACAGCTCATTCTGTGCAGTTGAGCCAATAAGCCAGAAAATTCAGGTGTATCAGTCTACAGAACAATACAGATCATCTGTTCCCAAGAGAGAGACGAGTATCAGACTATGTTCAAAATGTTGGCTTGGTTCTGGGACGTGGCCTACTTCTGCAATTCTTTGTTGCCTAAAGTTCAATCGAGTTTTAAGTAAATGGTAAACAACTGTGTTTTGTTTTGTTTTTTCTCTTTAACTATCCTCCTGTTCAATTAGTTGAGATTGTAAAAAGTTTTTAATCTCTCTAATCTGACTGTGCTTTTAAGAAAAAGTGTGATTAAGTCCAAGAACAAGCCTTCAAGAGTAGAGTGGAGATGGACTGGAGATGGGATGGCCGCTATAGATTCATAGAAATCAACAGGTATTAGAAGCATCTATCCCATCCTTAGCTTTATAGGTGCTGTGCATAGGTGTTTCTCCTATCCACTACTTCCTACAAGAAATGCATTTCACAATGACTTTGATTTCACGTTAAAACATTCTAATCCACAAGGAGAATCTTCTTGCCTGAAGGTATGAGAGAAAGCGAGTAAGAGAGAGGCAATACTGTCAAAACTTGCACAGTCCTGCTAATACACAGGGAAATCCAGCTGTCTCTTTCCCAGTGACAAAGTTATGGATAGTCTAAAACTGCCCCAGGCAATAAATTTGCTACACACTGTAGCACTACGTGCTAGAAAACTCAGTTTGAGCTAAGAGGATGAAAATAAATCAGTTTTGTAAGCTTGGTATATCAAAATATTTTCCTTTCAAAAAATACAGTTTAATGGTGCAGCTTGAAAACCAGTGCAACACCAAGTTCTAGATTAAAAAACAACCGATTACATTACAAACACAGCCTACCAAAAGTATTGATCATAACTAGGGCAACTTGGGGGCTTCTCATGTTTCAGATTGTAGCTTCAGCTTTAGCATGGCTTTGATTTTCAAACTAGAATAGTCATCCTAAGAGATTTCCGAAATAATCCATTTAAAGACAGAGAAGTACATGTGCAGGTGTCATGGCAACTCCACCAAGGCAGTGCAGATACTGGCATTGCTTTTACTGAAGTGTTTCATTTTCCTTCAGATCAATGAAATGTCTAACAAAATGCTTTTTACTTCATCAAACTAAATGCAGACAAATATAACTCTTATCAACAATGCACAGTATGAAGGCTTTGCAGAAGGTCCTTCTGGATCCTTCTGTAGATCTCTAAAGAAACAGTTTGCTGCCTGACTTAGATGACATGGCATCAGGTTAAAAAAMCCACAAAAACAAAAAACCTAGCAAAAAAAGCCCCAACATCCAGCAGTTCAGCTCACAGTTATAAATGATAGTAGTGCATATCCATACTGGGTTCACTGTACTCAGTAAACCACAGCACAGCACTGGTATTCACTAAAAGGCATTCATCTGTTCTTCTGATGAATGCCCAAAAGCTGTATGTTTGAAAGTATTGGGTGACACCAGTCACCCAGTAGCTGCACTCAGAGCACTGAGTGATCACGTAACACCCCATGGTCAGTGGCCCCTTCCTTCCACAGAGTTGAGGGTGCAAATACATTCATGCAATGGCACTTTTCTCAGAATGAATTTCTGATCTACTTCATATTAAAAAGCATATTTTTTAGAGGGAGATAATGTGCTTATGTTTGACAGATAAAAGTTTAGTAACACAACACAAATCAGCAGTGCAGACGAGGAAAGCTCCATCATGGAGCACACAGATTTTTACAGTCTCCAAAATTTCACCCTTCCTTCAGACTTCCACAATCTTTAAAAAGCACCTGCTTATCAGCACACACTCTGCAGCATACTGTAAGGGCTCTGATACAGCATAATAAAGATAATTTTGTTAGAAGAACTATTAATTATGAATTCACAGCACCAGATAAAATCTGCAGGGACAATTTGCAAATGAGATGCTTACTAAATGTGGTTAAATTTTTTTAGTCTTCCCTGAAGACTTACTATAGCTAAATGCATCTCTGTCACTTACTTATTTCTGAGAGATCAAAAGGTGAGCAGAAAATCCTGCTTTCAACTTTGCAGAGTGGCTCTCATATGCATATACTGCACTTCCTCCAGCTGAGAAACATCTTGTCAATGCGGAAATTTCACATGCATAATAGTTAATTTGGACAACATTCAATTCTGTGGACCAGAAAGGGGAATGCTTCTGCACATTATGGAAGAATTCAAACGTTGGGTCACAGCTACAAAGAACATGATGTTTTGCTTCCTTTTCATTTGCTACCATCTAATAACTTGTATCTAAAATTTAACAGAAACATGGAAAACCCCATAAGTGCACACTTGGTGTTAAACATTTATATCTGCACTAAATATTTCACAATAAATATTTTAATGCAGTGCAAAGCTAGTCACATTCCTGTTGCCTTATTTTGAACATTTTTCTGTATTTTATGCCACACTTTTTGCAGGTCCGCTAATGTTAGCTCTCAACTCATCTGCAGCTTAGAAGGTTCTCTACTACAATGTGTGGTCACTATTATGCAAAGTTAAAATAGTCAATGCTTTAACAAAAGCACACGTGCGTACAGACATTAATACACAGCCATACCAGTATGTCTGTACGTGTGTGTTCTAGTACAAAGAAGTACAAAGCAATCAACTGAAGAAGTTTGAGAATTGTACACAAAGCAAAAACGAAAGGTTAGCCCATTAAAAATATATTATTGCTCATTCACTTGGTTGTATTTTTCAGTAAATAGCCCCCATACCCCAAAATACAAGTTCAAGAGAAATAAAAAACTGTTGCCAGTTACTTCAAAGGAATTTTTTTCAGTAAGGCCCAGATTGTTCTAAATCACTAAACTAAAGTTAATGCACAAAACCCACAACAAAGTTTTACAATTTAATTTTGCATGCAGTATTTTTCTCTGCCTATGTCAGAGTAGGAACCAAAATGTTGCCTTTTTATTTCTGCATCTTTCCCCATGTGAGAGTAAGATTCTGCATCACAAGAATGAGTAAGGGCTGAATAATATTATCCAAAATCCAGATGCCATGTGAATAGAAACAGAATAGTCATTAGTGAAACATCATAGCATTTAGTTATTTATAGACTCCATTCAGACATCACCACTAGTAAGACGGAACATKCTACAACGCTCTTTTTCAATAGCCTTGCAGAGTACTTGAGAGACCTATTTTACAAGCCTGGACCACCATCCAGAGAAGAGTCATGTGTATAAGGATCAAAGCAAAATACAACAGGAAAACACATACACTTGAAGGAATAAAGGACATCTAATCACTTTTCATATAAAAGGAGTGTGGAAATGTTTTCCTGTAATGCTGATATACACTCTGAGAGCCCTTCTCATAGAAGATCTATTACCCTCAGAGATGCAGCGTTTTTGAAACTTGCGCTACTATTTTTTAGGAGACCACTTGAAGAAAAAGAAAACTGCTTGTCCCCAGCTGGCATAACCAATTCATCGTATGTGTTTTTCTGGCAGTAAAGACTCCAAGACAAACTTCACCAAGAAGTATCACTTCCCCTTTTGACCCAATCTATTAATCCTTTCCATGTGGTCCTGCCTGCAGGGTAAACATGGAGTAATGTCTTTGCAAATAAGTGGGTCTGCTCAAAAGAGAATATACGAAATCCTGTTTCCACAGGCAAGGGAAGAATCAGGCAACAGGGTTTTGACCAGCAAGCTCCAAAAGCTTCTTCTAGGCTGTTCTTGGCCCAAAACATTTTCCTCTCATTGCTTTTTTCAAGGTGGGAGGAAAGATGGAGACTCCCAGGCAAGCACAGCCCAGCCCAGCCCAGCGTCACCCCCTGGAAGCACATCTGCCTGCATGGCCAGAGCAGCCTGCGCCRCGTTGCACCATCACTTCTCCTTCTCTCCCCGTCTCTCATACCGCTCTTTTTTCCCTTCTCCTCCTGGTGCACACACAAACTTGCCTACACAAGCCAGTAGCCAGGGGCCACTATCCAAAAGGTAATTCAGGTTCCCGAACAAACTCACACCTGTGCTTCAGCTTCAGAGCTGCTGTKCATGTACTCTTTGCTTCACAGGCAGTGAGCCATACTCCCGACCRGCCGATGCACAGGTCTCCTGTTCTGACAGGTCCATGGGCAGGAGAGGCTAAGGGGCAAAGGGCCTGCAAAGATCTTCTTTCAGATAGAAGTGGAGAGATTATTTCCTACCATTTTTCCTGGAAGGCACAATGTTTCCCCAGAAGTGGGGGAGCAATCAGTGGCACAGCAATGTCAGGCATAGAGCTGTGGTGGCGTGTTATAACAAGCTAATGGGGCAATGTGAATGATGCCTTCATCCGCCAGGCAGCTTTGCCATCCGTGTGCCACGAAGGCAGCATGGCCATCTGCCAGACCTGAAGGTGCTTTGCATCATAAACACACCATGCTCCTGGGAAAGCAGTATTTAATCCAACGGTTCTTTCCACCTGGATTTTAACACGCAAAAGATGGAAGTTGTGACTTCCCCTTGGTTGTTTGTGTCACTTCTGTTGTCCACAATGAGAAAAATGCACAAACATCTGAAGACAGGAGCTGACACAGCAGCAACAGTTGTAGCATCTCTGTTCAAGGATTAAATGAGGACAGAGAATAATCACTGGTGTTTGACTCTTCTCCCCTGTTTAACTGCTTTTAGGACGAAGCTCCATATCGTATGAGCAAGCTCCTAAAAAAGCAGTGGTGATAAGACTGAAATGAGGACTGTGAGATCATTTGATAAGAATGATGCTGTGCTCTACAACCACCTAGGTCATGAGCCACACRTGGAGAAGTTTATTAGCGTACCTTCCCTTCATTCTCTTTCTCAGTTGCATGTTTGTACACACTGTACTTCCACATTTACAGTCCTTCAGTAGCCATGGTGTCTCTTAACCAGTGTATGAAAAACCATCACTAAAGGTCAGGAGAGAAGTGGGGGGGGGGGGGGGGGGGGGAAGTCACCGTTTTCACCTTTTCTTTTTTTTCTTTTGTCAAGTTTTTATTTAATATCTGGTCAGCCTTTGACCTGACTTTCACATCCTTGGTTAATACTCAGATTAGCAATGCTGTCTGATATACAACATATGCTGTCAGATTGGATGTGGGGAGTTTACAATTTTCAGGACAGAATCGCTGATGAGACATTATTSACCCAATAAGTTCCCTCACTCCTATTGGCCAGGCTGCCTCACTGCACTGTCCATTTGTGTCCTTGAACTCAAATACCTGTTTGAGATTTCAATTTCATGTCTGCACCTCACACATATTGCTCATGCGATTGCCGTATGTTCCACATAAATATTGGTCAATGGGGCTACGAGCTATGGACATGATTTGATGTTTCAATATTGCATAGGTCTAGCATATACATGACACCTAGAAGAATGCTAGTAACATCGTTATCAAAACAAAAGCTGAATGTGGTATCAACTCTGCACATTTTTCCGGTTCCTCTGCCCTCCTAAAGACAAAAATTTCTAAATTGGAGACACTGCAGAAAGCTTAAAGACCAAGTCTTTCTCTTTCCAGTCATTAGATGCATTCCTGAAATGACTGTAAAATTAGAGGTTCTATAAAAAACAAATGCTATTCTATGCTATTGTTTCCAAAGGAAATATGTAGCGATATAAATTAAACGTTAAATGCAAAGCTTTGCTGTGAGGCTACTGAGTCAGAAACAGAAATGCAGATAATTAATGAGAATACCTGTCTTTGCATATTCATTTCCCTCTCCAGTAGAAGCCACTAATCTTTAAATGTGTATGAAAAGGACTCGCAAGTCAGCACACAAAGAGCGTGTATTAAGGACACTAAATTAAGGACACCGCATGTGTCAGCATGAGTAACCCATTTTATACTTCTTATCTCTCCAGGCCACTTCTGCACAGTCCCCTTTCTGCTCCTGTTACAGGGACAACCAGGGATTCCTGGGACAGAGGAACAAGGAGAATCCCAACCTTTATTCCAAACCGTTTCAACCTTTTATAAGTGTATATTAATACACAGAACCACAGAATCATACAATAGTTTGGGTTGGAAGGGACCTTTAAAGGTCATCTAGTCCAACCCCCCTCCCATGGGCAGGGACATSTKCAACTAGATCAAGTTGCTCAGAGCACCRTCCAACCTGACCTTGAATGTTTCCARGGATGGGGCACCTACCACCTCTCTGGGCAACCTGTGCCAGTGTTTCACCACCCTCAGCATAAAAAATTTCTTCCTTATATCTAGTCTAAATCTACCCTCTTTTAGTTTAAAACCATTACCCCTTGTCCTATCACAACAGGCCCTACTAACAAGGGGCCCCATCTTTCTTATAAGCCCCCTTTAAGTATTGAAAGGCTGCTACAAGGTCTCCCCAGAGCCTTCTCTTCTCCAGGCTGAACAACCCCAACTCTCTCAGCCTTTCTTCATAGGAGAGGTGTTCCAGCCCTCTGATCATTTCTGTGGCCCTCCTCTGGACCTGCTTAACCTATAAAACATTTTGTCTTCTAGATAGATATGCCTAAACGTCACAAAGGGGGAAAAACATAATTACGAATTGAGTCTTGTTAAGGCAACTTGTCTTGCTTCTGGCAGCAAGTTCTTACAATCTTTTCATTCCCACAGTCAAAGTGTTTGTAGTGAGGAGGAGACATATCTGAGCTTTGAAGCTAAACAAGGTTTTTTAACAAGACTAATTCTGATTGTAAAAATAAATAGTAAGATGAAGGAATGACAATATCTAAGTGTTCTTGCTTCTTATCTTCCCCAAGATCTTCAAACACTTCAAAACATGGCAGACTGTTACACCTCGAAATATGCTTTGTGAGGAAGGTTTCCAAGCAGCTAGGACAACTCATGGGTAGCTGGATATTTGAAATTCCTTAGCTCTTCCCTATACCAAACATAATCATTTTGCCAGGTAAAACAGTTTCAGTATAAAAAAAAAAATAACTCGAGCCAAAACTTTTTTCTGAGATCCAAGCCTTTCTGCCTAATTATGAGAGGCTCTATCTCTTCACTGAAGGGCTAGGCTGCACTTCACATGCTTGGCGTGAAACACCTCGCTCAGTTCTTTTCATTCCTTCCAGGACCCTCACCTGGATTTTGAGAAACCCCATCTACAGTTTTATTCGAGGTTGCAGTCAGGAAGTTCTGCAATGCGAAACCAGTGTCTTTCCCTAAGCTGCCAAAATTGTGCAGCTTGATGACCGCATACATTGTCACTTCCTCTTCTGTTCCTTCTCAACCGCCTTACGGACTTACACATAACTATTTGCAGGCTCTGATTCCACATCCCCTCTGCAAGAGAACGCTTCTTAATCCTGGAAAGCTTCATATGTAACTAGTTTTTTTTACCGAATTTCTCCTGTCTGAAAAGAGGAACTATATCTCCTGCCTCTGGCCTCGGGTCACACAACTCCAGCAGCCACATGTCACACAGAGAAACCTTTGAGACAGTACTACTCTGACTTACAGGTTAGAAATTTAAGGCACAAAGAATGGGGTTGACTGAAGATGTCTCTTCTTAACTGCTTTTCAGTGAAAMCAGTTTTTTCAAAAAGTGTCTGATAGTTGTGATATTTTGTCTGAAATACTTCAAGTTTGTAAKTTTTTCATGAACTTGAAGGTTTGCATTAAAATATCATGAAAACCAGACTGTGGTTGGGGTTTTCTGGTTGAAAATTTCCACATGGGGGGGGGAAGTCAAGTTAGCCTTATGCACAGATTAACCAGTGATAAAGGAAAACTATAGCAGAGCTGGAGGGCAGTCCTCACACTTTCAGACTTTACCTTAATCATAAGATCATCCCAATGATGATGATCCCAATCCCTTCAGACATGCTAATAAACAAATATATAAATTATCTAGGAATAATGCAGTAATATTTGTTACCCTGAAAACAGGAAAGGCATTTCACAGCTGCAAACAAATCAGTAAAGGTGTGGGGGTCTTATATACTCTAAATTACATTTAAAATCTATTTACTCAGATGTATGTGAAAACAATATCTGTTTTCCAGAAATATGTTGTCTCTTTGCAATGAAAAAGTAAACRTGGCTTCAGAATGTTCCTCCATAGATCTATATTTCATGTTAATGTAAAAATAAGGAAGACAATGCTACACACGGTTGGGAATTTTCTGAACAAAAATGGGGAAAATGGGAATAAAAATAACATCTTAAGGATGTTTTTTGTGGAGGTGCATACCTGTTTATGTTAGATCTCTAGACACTAGGTAGGCTTACTAGTCCCATTGGAGAACTATTTGGCCAAAAGCATAACATCAGACATCCTCTAACATTGAATTAAACAATATTCTAGTTGTTTACAGCTCCTATGTGAAATATAGAGAAATAAGATTAAGTCCTTCTGATGCAGGCAAGGACTTAAGGAAAAATAAAAAGAGCAGAAAATACTGGGTTCTGGGATCCAAGCACCCTACAGGAGTTCTCTAACCATAGGGTGATTCTATTTTTTACAACATTAGAGAGGATCTGGTGCTCTCTTATTTTTGTTCTCTCTCCACAAAAGACTTCATAAGAGCACAGATTTCCTTTAGTTAATATTAAAAAGAGAAAAAAAAAAAAAATTCTAAAAATTCCATGGGTATGAAAGCTAATTTCAAGAGCTGAAAGGTCTTTAAGCAGGAACTGATTCTTGACAGAAAACACAGCTGCAAAGTTTACATCTCACAGGACTCTAGACAGCAGCTGTGTTTATACCATCAGCCAGCAACTGGCAGCTCCAGCTCTTTGAGAACTGCATTAAAATCTTTTTGGTAAAAGCCTGTTCCTAAGCTGCCTTTCAGGCACCACTTCCCGCTACCCAAACTACATTTCAGTAATAACCACCCCAAAACTTGTAGCTCTAAAGCTCAAGGAACAGTGGTTGAGCAAAGTCGTAGCTGGCAAGTGCCAGCTAAGGGGTGAGCTTTCACTAGCCAGCTCGGGCAATTTCAGTTTGCAGCCACTAAAGGAGAAAACTTCCCCCCACAAAGCTCTCCCCGCTCATGTCCRCACACTCCCCCTGCTTCCTTCACATCCATTCTGCTGTGTCTCAGATCCCTTTTTGTGAATTAAATCCAGTTGGTAACCTTGCAGGAAAGTAACCCAGCAAAAACAGCTGGAGAGTTTTCTATGGAACTACTGAGTTGAACGGCTTCACAAAGCGCAGTGTGAGTGCCAGAGCCACGAAGGAGCAGGGCACGGGGAAAAGGCAAGAGAAGAGGTGGAGCAACACATCCCCTTCACAATAGAAATGCTACACTGGATCAGCTCAGTTGCTCCTGAAACAGCAAGCTAAACCTAACCCTAAACCTAACCCTAACAGATTTTTTTTCCTCTGCAAATAAATACAGGGTAATGCTCATAATTCACATTTAGTTGGTCAAGGCGATCTTTTCTCATATGCTGTCAGATCACTAAGTTTGGGAAATATAAGTTGTTGTTTATGAGAAATCCAATCTAGCAGTTTCTAATTACTCAAAAGTTAATGGGCTTAAAGGGTTACATCCTTTTGCAAGACTTCCATTGACTTCAGTTAAATTAGGATCAAAGTCTGGAACTTTACCATTCTACTGTAATTACTTAGTCTTAGATGCACGCCTAGAAACATAAAAATACTGCCAGTATCTGATACGGAGAAACATCTTAATTCAAATAAAGTGCTGTTTTGATATGCATTGCTAGCATAGTCTTACTTCTTTTGTTATTCTTGATTCAATCATTATCCCTGGTGGGTTTGACCAAATGAAAGCATAAAGCCACTTGCACTATCAACTCAGTTTTGCATGCAGCATAACCACAGAATAATGAATTAGAATATCCTGGTTTTGATGCCAGGTTTATGTATTTCTGAAAGGGAAAAATGAAATTAAACTTTCACTTACAGGTGTATTTGTATTATCAGTAAATACAATACAGTCATGAAACTTTTAAGAGCAATGAGGTAGGACATAAATGAAATGGGAACACTGCAGTACAACATTTACAAACAGTCAATAATTAGTAATGAGAAGCTCACAGAGCTTGCAAAACAGATACAATTTTTTTTCTTAGCTCACTGAAAGTCATGGTCACAAGACTGTTATAAAAGTATTAGTAGAATTAGAGTTTTGATGCACTCTCTAAAGCCAGGCAGACTATTGTTTTTCTTTGATAAAAGCTTTATCAAATTCAGGGATTTTTTTAGCAACCTTTAACTATTCCTTCCTTTTACGCTGTCAAAATCATAGGTATAGATCAAGTCATGTTGACAAGAACAACAGGAAAACTCTGTATTTTATAAAGCAGGGCATTCTTATTTCTTTTTCCCTTTGGTTATCTCACTGAACAGCACTGCCATGCCTACTGTCCAAGAATACAATCTGTACTTGTTTCTTGGCTTTGTAACTCTGAGTGGCTTTCACTAACACAACCTTCATCAACCTTTCCACAGTTTAAATACAGTCAAACTAGAAAGATTAACTTCTTGTGGGGACTTCTGAAGTGTACGTAGAAAATACTGTTTCATATTTCAGATATTGCTCAAAAAAAAGCATCAAATTAAATGAACAATGCCTAACAGACCACCAAAACTCCAGCTAGGGTGGAATTCTGCAAACAAGATTGCTCACAAAGGAGAGTATTGGAGTATGCTGAATGGGAACGATCTTGCCTTTATAGCAGCACAATTTTAGCTCATCATAGCTTTGCCACAAGTTTTCCTGATTAATGAGGAAGTTCCTGAAATCCAGCTTTATCATACCTATTTATTTTGTCAGTGTTTAGCAAACACACCCACATCATAGAGCACATGAGAAGGTTGCATAGCACTCTGGTTACAGCCAAGGCACAAGGTCCAACACGAGGGCTAAGCTGACATAAAGCACGCACTGCTGAAAGTGCCACTCTACTTTTCCGTCTCTGCCAGGACGTGTTCTCCTGTCACTTCCCTTCCATTAAGTTAACGGACCCTGAATATGCAAAGAAATATTTAAGGAAAAAATTAACCCTGCTAAAAAAACAAACAAACAAACAAAAAAACAAAAAAAAAGGAGTATCTTCTCTTTGCTTAATGAAGTGAGCTGGCTCACCCCGAAGAGAACAACCTGCAAGATCTGTGGATCCATGGATGGTAGGTCACCTGTTGCAGAGGAGGATGAGCAGCTCGCCCTTACCAGTGTCACTGCCCATTAGATCAACTTAAGTGTAAGGTCACACTGCATAAATAGTGCAGTTTCATTCAAGTTCCTTTTGCCAGGGGATGAACCAAGACCAGGGAACCCAGGAGGCTAAGGTGTGCATGGGAATTGTAAATCATTTGACACTGAAGGTAGAAGGTGTGCTGTGCCTGAGGAAGGAAAGCAGACAAGGGACAGTCTCATGGCTGGGGTGACTGAATGACGCTCTTGAGACTCAGGCTCTGTCCCACTCCTCTCATGTGTGATGAGAAAGAGATCGTTAAGGCAATTCCTCAAAAATGGTTGCTAATCATGCACACCCCATTTTTTAGGTGCCTGGCTTGAGTGGTTGATGCAATAAATGGAGCTGCAAAATTTTCCAACAAGATATATCTTCCACATAAAAAACCTAATCCGCTGAGGCAGAGCCATCAGTGGGACTTCCCCCCCCAGCTTGTGCAGGTGCACAGCCCAGACCCCGGCCCCTGCCTGAGCTCACCCCCAGAGCTGCAGCCTCATCCCACCAGCCGGGGCTCCCAGCTCGGACACCCCTTCCTCAGCAACCATCTCACAGCTCGGTAGCCCTCAGTGTCTCTCCGAGGTGGGGGTGCCCATGCCTCACCAGCCACTGACACCAAACTATCCACGGCTGGGTCTTTTGCACCAGGGCTGTCCAGAAACTGAAGGTCTGATTCACCACCAGGCTACTGCAGACTTTTGATGGGATAATTTCTCAGGAAACCTTAGCACAAAACGCAGTAACACAGTCATGAATTGTTCCTCCAGCCTTTCCTAAGTGATATTATACACCATCTAAGACACAGATGCTTCAGATACTCTCAATGTACTTGACCAAGCGTGCAAATAGATCAGCTGAGCCCCCCTGAGCCTACTCTTGACCATTCTCTTGGAAAAAACATTTCTGTACACTGATTATCCGTACTAGGAAAAAGGAAAGGGTGAATTATTCAGAGACTCTATTTAAGGCATTAACATCTTTAGTGGCCATTAACTGAGAAGGTTATTTGTTAGTTTATTTATGAATATGGTTGTAACTTAAGGGATCATCCATCCAAACAATCTATGTATATTATACTATACATACATACATACCAGAAAACAATTCCAGCACAATTAATCAGCTGTATCCTCTAATATAACCCAAGCAAACAAGTTGGAAAAATGGAAAGCCTGTTTCCAGTTTTATTTTGGAGCTGCATGAGTGACTGACCTTCAATAAATTACTGTTGTTAGACTGTGATAATATACAATTCAGCACTTTGTTCCTAGAAAGTCCCAACTATTCTCTAAATTTATTGTTTTTTCCAGATTTAATATCACTATTTTCTGCTTTTAGATTTTGTTTTAAATTATAACCCCAATCAGGTAAGTCATGCTGGTTACGTGCATATACCAACTATGAAAAGAAAGAAGAAAAAAGTGACTAGAATGAAGAATTTGTGAAAGCCTAGAAACATCTCTCCTCTCCCCTACTTTTACCAGAAAAGCACTTCTGGAAAGGAAAAGGATGCTATTTCAGACTCGGCCAGTTCCAGATTCAGGAGAGTGGGTGCTGGTTTAAAGCCAGGGCTGGTTTCCCTTCTTGATCTCCTAAGATGTTTATTAAGCATGTGTATGTGCGTATGTTTAGGGCAAATARATCATGCTTGCTGTGATATGAATTACTCCAGCAAATTAAGTGTAATACTTGAAATGGATTATGCAAATAGCTATATTTAGTCTGCAGCTCTAAATGCTACATGCTTTCCTCACCATAGTAACATAAATGTCTTTCAAAGGAAGAGAGGACAGGAAGGAGCTTGAATTCTTGCACTGCAGAGACTGAGAAAGAGTAGGGGGAGGGAAAGTGCTCACTTCACAAGCTTATGAACTTCAGATAGCAATTAAGAAAAAAAAAATACTATCATTGCATTTATTCTGTTTAAAATTTTGCCAATACAGCGTTATAAACTTCTAGAAGCCTGTTATAGAAAGAGTGAATATTCAATGAAAAAAGAAAATACCTCATTTTTTCCAACTAAATTAAGCAGGTGAGTTATGACACGCCATTTCATGGTATCCCAACAACAGCAGCTAAGGAAGGTTTCTTTTTCAGTATTTTACCCTTCACAGAGAGCAATTTAGTTATGTTACAAGTGGAAATGGGAAAGAAAATAAACCAGAACTTCAGTATACCATGGCCACTTGGTGATGGACAGCTGGCAGAATATCTGGTACTAGAACAGAAGGATTCTGTTCAGCAGAGTGAAAGTATAATAATGAACAATAGGTCCTTCACAACTGCCAGTATAAAAGTTGCTGCTGGAACAAAAGGATGATGAGGTTAGTGGGCTTTCAGTGCTGTGATCAGCTAGCATAATTTATGTTCTATTGACTTTCATTGACATACTTCATGTACAGGCAGTCAAGACACAGGGAAAGGGAATTTTGCAACCTAGGCTCAAAGTTAACATTTATAGTGCATCATTAGTGGCCAGGCCAGGGACCAAGTCAGCACCCAGCACTTTGCTTACACTGGCTCTGCCTGGCCACAAAGTTAAGGTACAGGGAGCCTGTAGGTCAGTGCACAACGTCCTTGCTGTACGAAGGCAACACCAGCCAACCCCTTCTGCCCTCCTACAAGCAGATGGCAATGCTGCCAGGCAAGGACAGTGCCATCCGTTCTCCTTAGAAGGACATGCAGGATACATGGGGGTGCTGGTAAGTCTGAGTTCACAACTGTGCCCTGCTGTGCACCAGTGCTTGCTCTGAGCCTGTATGTGAGCATGGGCATACAGACATATCACACGGGTGCTAAGGGAGATCAGATGGTCAGTTCAACCGCAGGCACCTCCTGTGTAGTCATCTAAAATTGAGAGATGAAACCCATGCAGGGTGACTTTAAACTTGCCGTTGAAATGCAGTATTGATCTAGCTGATCRCTTTCATTTAGTGGTATTACTTTAAAAGAAAATAAAAGTCAGTTGTCTTATTCCTTCACATACTTCACAATTTCAACAGTAACTCCAGACTGGCTACATAAAATTAAAACAAAACAAAACAAAACCACAAACAAACCTAGGAGAACACACATCTACTAACTACTGCTTTGGAGGAATGTGGTGGAGCTAGCCATCCATGTTTGGCACTAGATCCACGCTCTCAACACAAAGCAGCATGACTCCATATGGCCTAAGAGGGGATTAGAGTGTCTCACAGTATTGTATGCTATTATTATAGGATATTGTATGAGTACGTAAAGAATTGGATCATGACCGCATTACACGCCTGCTCCTGATGATTCTTTGTTTACCTGTAGATTATCAGCAATTACCATCCCAAATTCTTTCCAATATATGTGTAGATCCTTCATGGCCTTGCCTGTACAGTCCACATCTCTAATATTTATTGCAGTGGTAAGTAGCAGAGCAAGACAGGTGAACTCAATATATTGGGTACTTCAGCTGTACAGATTCCAATTATTTCAACATATCTTCATTAACACTGCAGGACTAAAAATGCGTTGCAGGGACAGAGCTTTTCCTTGGTGTAGTGTTATCCTCAATAAGCAAAAGAAAATCATTGTGACGTACAAGATGGTGAACAGTCATTTAAAACTATGCAATAACGTAATATGGTTCATTTCGGAAGATTTTGTGGTTGAAAGGGAAATAGGACTAGGAAACAGCTTTAGAAGAAGAGAACAACTCAACAATCTATTCTTCTTTACTGAATTTCCTGTTAGCATTGCTAAGATAATGAGGACAGATACTTTATTCTTAAGTACAAGTCCTTTGAAAATAGACCTATAAATACTTTTGTTTTTCTTTTACTTTCACTGCATTGTAAGCAAATCCAAGCTTGAAAATACCAGGCATCAGGACAGCCTGTGTAGGTGTTTAGACTGCTGTAGAACTGGTCTAATTAAAAATAAACACACAAATAAAATAAATGCACAAATAAAATAAACGCACCTCACAACAATGCTTTAGAATAGCACTTTTGCAAGGCAGAGGTTTAGGTACCCTGCCCCACTCTCATCCTTACATACAGCTGYGGAGGGATAGGACTCTTCCTAGACTTCCACAGATGGTGATTTTTCCCTTTCTGCAGAAATGTGTCTGTGATGTGAAGTCTGCCCCACTAATCCTATGCCCCTAGTTCAGAGATTGCAGGATTTAAAAAAAACAAAAAACAACAACAAAAAAAAAAACAAACAAAAAACAAACAACAAAAAACAAACACACAAGCCAACTCTTCTTAGCTGAAGTATGGCTATTTGCAAACTCGTTACACAAGAGTACCTCTCCAGGAGTCTTGGGCTATTCTAGTTTCTGCTACAAGCAGCACACTTGTGGTTTGAGAACCTCAGCACAGTTTCATGCCCTTCTCTTAGTCACAAAACTGGCGCAAGGAGTTGAAACTGGTGTACAATGATTCCTGAGCAGCTGGTGCTCCTCCCTTGCGCAAATCTGGCTGGATGGCAGATTACTATTTCTGTGGTGACGGTACGCTAGCAAACCAAGTTGGAAAGCTCTTGATTTAGGATTTTGTATTATAGATGTACATGCTACAGAGTCTCCAGAGAATAAAGCAATCACTGCTTGCATATCTGTTTAACATACTAAATGTTGGAAGAAGCCTTTGTCTTTTGCAAATATGCTTTAACTCGATTGTGTATGTACTATATGCCGCATATGTTCATATTCTATTCTTGCCAGGAAAAGTAAACCACAGAAAGCCATGTTGGCATAAAAACTCATTTCAGAATTGCCCTGCATCATTTAAATGGTGAAGACTCTGGTTTCTTTAAAGGATAATCACCTTCAGTGACTGATTATAGTTTTCATAATAATAATTCAAAATACTATTTCTACCCAATCTAAGCACTACTTGGAGCAACAAATATCCAGAAATTAACTCTGATTGTCCTTCCATGATAAATTACTTTCAACCTTGGGGGGGGTGTTTGTTTGTTTGTTTGTTTGTTTTTCTCCCCCATTCTGCTCTACAGATGTTTTATCATTCTTATTTCTGAGCAAGGCTGGACTGTTCGGGGATTAAATTTGGTTTTCAAACAGCACAAAATTTAACATTTAAGAAATCTTTACTCATGTTCACCAAACCACTAAATCAACTCTATTTCTCAGTTTTACCGAGAACAGCTGGCTTGAGAAACAATTCCTAAATTTAGACTACAAGTAGATTGCTTGAGAAATAATTAAGTATTGTTACATGGTTTAAATAAAAAAAAAAAAGGCGGCTGTCAAATACTCATCCCAATCTTAGTAGGGGTATGGATAATTACATACTCATTCCAAAGTAACTGAGTTGGAACAGCCACTGCAATATACAGCATCCTGGAATAAAAGAGATCTGCTTCAAATAAGAGTAATAGCAAAAAAACAGGACCTCAGCATTTCAGATAACTCTTCAGCCTTTGGAAGACTGGATTCTGTGTTCAACATATCTTTATCTTGTAAGCTAAATTTCCATTTCCCTCCATCTACGTAAGCAGATCAGGTCAATATAGAACTGTCATACCTTTTCTCTAGGATTTCACAGAATTAAACATGGATACATGCTCTGTATAGCATTGCAAGTGTGAGCTCTCTGATGCACATATAAACTTATGCACACAGAGCAGATATGACACAAAGCAGAAGCACAGATTCATTAGAAGAATATCATGAAACCTACCTGTGCACATTCAGTGGGTATTTGGATTTCTGCCTGGCTATAGCCCAGTCAGGTATTTAGAAATTCCAGCCAATGCACAAAATTCCTCACTCTGCTTGAGCAAAAAATCCCAGTATAGAATGAGCGGAGTGCAAGGATAACTATGGCATATGGGTATCCCTACATCAACAGGAGTATGAACACATGTTTTCACAGAATAAAGATCTAAGGTTTGGTCTGTTATAAAGAGTGAAAAATTATTTGGTTATGATGTTTAAAAATATTTAGCTCTAGTACTGCTCATGGCAGCATATGCCACATATTAACAGTATCCTATGTGGAACAGCCTTGATATCTGAAAGCGACTTTATCCTGAGAGTTAAATCAGCACATTTAGCAAACTTGCTACAAAACTTTGCCATTTTTGAGTTAGTGTAGATTTAAGAAGATGGGATCATCTTCTAGAATAGTATAACGAGCATAAAAGAAGAATAGGATTGCATTTATGCTGGGGGGAAAATAAGCAGCCCATCTAGAAAGACTGTCACTTCTGTGAACACATCTACTAGGACAATCCCGCCTTTCACAGGCTGTAGAATCTGTTAGTGTGAAACATGATAATATGAAAAACATGGATGTGAAAGCAAAGAAAATTTTAGTACAAGGTCACAGCAATGTGTCAAATATCACCATGTTTTGACACAAAAGGTAGAACTTCTCTGAAATCCACAGTTGTCCTTTGAAATACACCCATCAAATAGTGCTTAARAAATACAAGTGGTCTCATTCAAACTGGAATAAGTCCAGAAAATACAGTAAGAAACATATTACCTCCTGTGCAGATATAGATATCCTGCGTTATTTTTCATTTAAGCACCTCTACATTCCCAGTCCTTGTTGTTACCCATACATTTTTCCTATAGCATTATTATTCATATTAAAAAGCAACTAGATTATTCACATCAGACACACATTTCTAGGCCTACCACCCAAACTACATAAGACACTCATTTCAGATTGGGACCATCCGATGGTGGGGAAATAATGAGCCTTCCCAGGAAAGCAGTGAATCTAAATAGGTACATAGAAATACTGCACAGAAAATTTCTCCTACACAGTTACTGAAGGGCAGGCATCGCATCTCTCTGCCCCCACAGTAGTAACCCTACAACCCTGGCTGAACACCTCTGGAAGGGGGAGCTGAATGAATTTAAATCTGTTATTTCCTAGGGCACAAACCTAACAAAATTCTCACTGATTTAAGCAAAGGAAAAAAAAATTGGATCCCTACAGTTTTGTAAAATTTAAAATATTATTGTGCAGGAATAATGAAGGTAACTATAGTAAACCTAATTTTTAACCCAGAACCGATCAAGGTTAAGCATAACACTTTTTACTGGATTATTTTCCAGCCTGGTTGATTCCTTGGTCCATTCACTTCACATCCTCATAAACAGTTAAACTGACACAACTTCAGGGATGCTATGCAGGTGGTAACACGTGGCTAGAGGTTATGGGTGGGGGAGACCCTCAGTGTGCACAGGATTTCCTTAAGACATGCTACATCACCAAAATAAATGGATACATCTTTGAACACTGCTTATTGGTCCTTTCCACAGCTCAGGAATGGGAGTGCCATTTCACAGATCGAATGGCTTGCTGCCGACCAAACAGGGTGATCTCCCTCTCCTCCCACCCCTGACCCTGGTGATGCAGCCCCACTGTTTCCAGTAGCTTAGAGATGGTTTAGCTCAGTAACCTGGTGGAAGACTAAGTAGCAAGAAGAATGACAGATTTGTGTTAGATCAGGGCAGCTGGCATGTAATTTCTCACCCTGAGTGTCTATTTCTGACACACTTGCAAAATCTATTTGTTGGTTCAGGTATTATTCAAAAATGCAAAGGAGAAGCAGATCCTCCACCCTGGCATTCCCGCTTCCACGAAGTCTCCAAGAGATTTATGTGGAATTACAGGTCCCTCACTTTCCCCTATCAAGTTTGATGATTGAGTTTTAAATGCGTGCAATCGATGGGATGAGTTACAGCCAGGGCACAAGCTCTGCTCTACCCAGGGTTTGCACCCTCTGTCATCTGTGCCTCTCCACCAGGTGCCAAGGGCACGCTCTCCTGCTCTCTGTCCACTGGGGAGGATGGGAGCAGCCTGCTCCCCAACTGTCCTCCTCAGATGAAGCCACCTTCCTCTCTCTCTCCTCCCTGTGCTGAAGGAATTCAGTGTTTCACTCATGCGGGAAAAAGAAGTGGTGACAGCATCCAAGAAAACTGGTCCGATGGGTTCACCAGTTATCCCAAAAGAGATTAAAAGACTGAAAAGATTGAAAGTGAATGAAAAGGACATTTTTATCTGTTTCAATCAGTTTAAGTTAGATCACAAATTCTGCAGGTGACATGCTGTATCAGCTCGGGCAGATGGGTCACTTAGTTTACCCCTCAACAACAGGGGATCGTGATGCTGAATTCAAATTTGTACACAGCGCTCTGAGATCTCAGAGCCATCAAAGGGGTGCAAAGTGCAAGTATTCTAGTATTAGACTGATTTAAAACCCAGCAACGCAAAATGCTGGCAGGTGATTTCAAACGCCTCCAATTGTAAAGCCTCTACAGCAGCTGTCGAAAAGCATAAAGGAAAAGTACGTAGCTAAATTTTATCGGCTGAGGTGGRGGTAAGTGCTGTCACTGAGAGAACATGGTGTGAGAACAAGAATGCTAATAAGCACACCAACTAGTAAAGGCCAAATGCAGAATGGATTTTTTTCCCAAGTCTGGGAAGTGATTTTGCCAGTTTTTAAAACATTTTAAATAATGTGAGGAGCTTTGGCACTTGCAGAAAATCAGAAGTTTGAAGAGTGAGAAAATATTTCCTTTTCTTAAAGGACAAACCTGCACGGAGGTGAAGCAAAGTCCTTTAATCAAAATCTGGGGAGTTACTCTGCGATGATCTCAGGAGAGCCTAAGGCYGTTCCATTTCATTAAGCAGGCATGTTGGGTCAGATGTCTTACCTGTTTCTGAAATGTTACCTGCCCTTGTGTAACCTCTAATTATAAGTTTCAGTGAGAGTCTTTATAAACTATATTGCAACTGGCTCTGTTTATGCACTGTAAGATTTTAAATGTTTCAGGAACTTTGATACACGTGCCTTTTTCTTTTGTATATATCAGCCTTTTGTCTTTCTCAGCCTTCTCTTCTTGCCCCTACCTCAATTCAAGCAGGATCAATCCTTAAGAAACTGTTTCATTCTGTGGGGTACTAAAGCCAGGAGAAACATGAGTTGGAAGAATTTAAGAAGATAAGTAATAAAAGAAATTAGAACTATACAAGTGATTAGAGCAGAGTAAACCTGGGGTCCTCCTGCATAATAAGAAGCAATCCACCTCCTTAAAACTGGACATCTGTTCCTGACCATTTCCTTGGAAGCTGGATATTACTCTGCTCATGTAGCTCCACTTCATCATGCAACATAGTCACCTAGTTACTCAACAACACAATGCAAGAGCACTACGATTTGATGCAAGATTTCTGCAACCTAGTTCAAAAGGACAAAGGTTTGTAGGGCTTCTCCACCTGACAGCCTCCCACTCACAGCCACCAGAAGCTTTGAAAACGAAGCAGCTCTCTGTTGAGCTAGAACAAGCTAAACACTCAGCATTTTATTTATTATTCAAGAGAACAAAGTTATGGGTTTCACCCCAAAAAAGCAAATTTTCATCAACACAATGTCAAAGTAGTGCCTTGTGATTCCAGCTGTTGAATGCAAGATGCTCTTGAAATGTACAGAAAAATAATGCAATAAAGTGAGAGTCTGCAAAACCCTGTCAGCTCTTTGAGCTGCTGAGACTGAAGGACTTTATTGGGACAAAGGATGTTTCAAAACACCCTTTTATAACTGCTATTCAAGTCTAGTTTGAGGCTTCAAGTAACACTTAGATTTGGCTTGACACTTGTTTCTTACACATGTTCCTCAGATGGAGGACTGCCAAAACATGCTTATTATTCCAATTATAAACAAATGTTTCTGCTTGGGGAACAATGGGTCTGACACTGGGAAACTCATGCACTCCCAGGTATGTGTACCATACTCAGGAGTTCGTACATGCTCATCTCTTTCTGTGCTTTCCCTATTAATAGCTTTAAAACAAAAGCTAACCACCACACACCCRCTCCGCTAGAAGGTAGCACCCCACAGGTGGTGACACAATGACAGTAATTAGAAGGGTTTTGGTAATGTTTTGAAGGCCAGCCAAATTTGTATGTGTCCCTTCTAGTAACTCCAGTGAAAGCAAAACAAGTTCAAAGCATTCACTTCACTCTCCAGAAAAACAAATACTGCAGACTATTAACTGAGAATTACCACGAGAGATATTTAAATTCACAAATATATGTGTGTGTATCCACCTATATAGACATACGCATATATATATATATGCATATACACATAAATTGCCCTTTCATACAACAAAAAGAAGGCTGAGACAAAAAGTTTGTGACCAAAGACAGTGGTTGGCAAACGCACAAAAGGGATAATGAGGAGCATTCATTTCCCCAGTCTCCTGTCCTGCAGGCACCTGTGAAAGGCAGGGAATTAATCTAGAGTGTTTGTCAAATTCAAAATAAAGGCCTGGAGAAAGGGTGTTGACTACAGAAAAAGAAATGAGTTGTAGGAAAAAAAGATGCTTTGGACTGCACAAAGGGAGTGATAATGAGAAACAGAGAGAGTTCAGTATCTAAGGGGAGGCAAAAACTAGAGCAGGACTAATATAATGAATTGCATATAAATACAGCATAGCTTGAAAGCAAAAAGTTATCTTTAAAGGAGAGAGAAAACGCAGAGTGTTTTCCAAACACTGCTTCCAATGCTAAGGTGCTAACCACCAACCCCAGCGTGTGAAGTACCCCATGGTTTTCAAAGAGAGCACATAAACAAAGCACCTCTAGAGTTAAATTGTGGCAAAGAATACATACCAAAAAACATAACCCAATGATGCTCTATGTACAACTGACGAAACAATGGGAGTTCTCATTCATGCGCACACAAGAAAACCCAAACATACCAAAAAAAAAAAAAACCAACACAGATTTGGGAACTCAGTTTGGATCTAACCTTTCCAAATATTTTGTGTAAGAGGCAAAATAGCACAAACAAAACCAAGCAAAGAGGCCATTCCCAGGAAAATCAGCAGCCCAGCAGTTAAGAGACATGCTCAGTTTGTGGTAGACAATTTTAAATTCCCAGTCTGCAGGATGGGTCCTGACATGCCAGCGGGCCGTAATCTCACCTTTCGGCTATGGGCTTTCCACTCTCTTTCTCTCTTTCTTACCCCAAATTCCAAACAATATTTTATCAGACTTCATCCCTTTCAGTGAAATACTTGTCTTTGACAAATTAACATGTGTCAAAACCAGCACAACTTTAACCAGAGAATTTCTAACAAGCTGTTTCTCTTATGATGAAATAACCACCATGAAAAAGATGAGGGAGATGTTAAAAGACTCAGAAAACAGCTAATAGTCCAACTTTTATTAACTCTAGTTAATTACACATCTTTCCTTTGAAAATCTCACCTTTGGGGCATACTGCTTTTACTTTTCTTTTACTTCCCTACYGTTTTTCTCACTTGTCTAGACGTTTTTACGTCTCCGGTTGTTTTAAATTGCCCTTTTCAACTTTCATTAATATTCTCACTTCTCCTTCCCTTTACTCTTCTCACTATCCTCACCAATTTTTATTTTCACATTGCATGTTCTTTAGTTGTTTACTGTATTTTCTTCCTTCCCCCAGCTCTACATTTCTCTCCTATTTATTTCCTTCACTAACTTCAATTTGGAGAATTGGGACAGATCACCTATCCCACATTATGTCTTAAGGAGATAGAGCAGCTTTATTGAGGAATAAGTAGCTTTTTATTTCTTATACTTTTGAAAAAAAAAAGCAGACATGAGTAAGTGGAAATATAGATAGTGTAACATCCAGCTAATGTACACAGTCAGTCAATGTCTTTGATTACAGGGCTAAATATTTGTTTTCTTTCTTGTTTCATGTCTCTTTTTTAAGTGATTGCCATTTATTTTCTGATTAAAAAATGCTGCTTTGAGTTGTTAAATTTTAAGGTCAATCCATAAACTAGAAGACATTAGAAATATTTCACTTACCTTTTGTGGCAGCTTTTTTTCACCTTTAAATATCAAAGTGGAAATCAAACTAGGTTATTATATGGTTGCAATACAGGATACTCAGCATTTTCAAATTTGGGCAGCCATTTTGGGCAGCCAAATCCACACTGAGACACTTGGTGCCWGGTCTGAAGGTGTCTGAAGGCCTTATATCTAGAGCTAAAGTAGAAGCCCCAGGTACAGCGCATCTCAAAGTTGGGCATAGTCAATATAGGACATAACTTCACCACTACTGTGGAAATGCGAGCTGGCTGTGCTGACCGTCAACAGGGAAGCACTAAGGACAGCAGTACATAGATGCAAAAAGTATTGGACCCAGTGAACCTACCAACTCTTTTAGTTTCCCCACAGATTTGCGAATCCTGCACCACCCCTCTGTAGCAAGGTCTCTGCACATTTTTCTCATATTTGAAAATCTGGGCTTGCTTGTTTCTGGAGGCTTGGGCAAGAATTGTCCCTGACCAAAAAGGAGTGGCCAGACCTATGCCTAGGTGAATGGGTTTCTGGGTGGTACTCACAGTAAGGAACTATGAGTGGGATTCTTGCAGAAGCTGAGTAATACCTGGCCCTTAACATGGAAGGCTTTAGAAAGCAAAATGAGAGACATTTCTTGTCCTGGAGTCTACATTGATATTAAAAATGCAAAAGGACTGAATTCAAAAGATCAGCTCAGTTACTACTTACCATCATATAGGGGACATGGTTTAGCGGTGGACTTGGTAGTGTTAGGTTAACGGTTGGACTCAATGATCTTAAGGGTCTTTTCCAACCTAAATGATTCTATGATTCTATATAATAAGTCTGTCTAAAGGCTGGAAGAAGGTGCATTATGTTTCCAAATACTTTAGATCCCACTGCTCTGCCACAAATTAAACTAACCCCAGCAGATTTCCCATTTTTCTTCCTGGGAGCTCTGCAGAGTCAGAGCTTCACAGGAGATGCACTTCATCCCTTCACAAAAATGATGAGCTTTATTTTATTACCTATGACTTGCTGCTCTATCCCTGCCCCTTGTTTTTTGCTTTGGTATTTGAAAGAGACACTATTTCTTATAGCGGTGCAAGTGAAAAGCCCAGAATAAATGTTGTTAAATCAGATACTAACAGGTTTCTGATTTCTAGCATATAGTAATAAACAACGATCACAGATTAAGTATGGTAAGGAAAAGACAGCCACTACTCGACTTCTTTTTTCTGGGAAAGCCCTGGGACCTTTTTTCAAGGAGATGATTTGTATTCTTGGCATTACCTGCTGTACAAAGCAGGTCCTTCCTATAAATTTTTGATAGCTACATAACTGCTGCTAATTTCTACTGTATTATTCCATTTCCTCCTCTTATATCTTTAGTAGCTTACACATATAAGTTTGTATATTGAAGTTGTCTCTTATTTTGCCTTCATACTGGGTAGATTTAGGGCAGAAAACATACTTTCAGTGGCTATATGTCAGAAGGTGCAATAAATTATGAAGCCAGTAATTTATGTAAAGGTAAAAATTATTCTTCCACAGAACAAAAGACATTTGCAGAATAACATCCTGAACCATAGTTTTTAAATGGTGTGGTCAGAAGAACCTTCATCCCAACAATTCACAGACCACAGCTAGTACTTAGAATATCTTTGGTTTAAATGAGAGCACCAAGAACAAACACATTATTCAAACAGATAAAAAGAATTTCCTATATGATGCAGTCCTGACAATTTAAAACAAAAACATTTTAGAATTCAGACTGTACACTCTACCAGCTTCATTTCTAACTTGCAATTTTTGCTCCAGCAATCTGCTTTGGAATTAATAATTAYGCTGCACAATGCAGCTTTTTTTTTTGGTTGTTGTTTTGTTACATGCTCTTGCTCTGCACGATAAACACAGGATYAGCAAAGCTTATCCATTGATTTCTACGATGACAGATTACTAACAATGATAGATTTCTAATGATATGTCAGCAAGTGTATGAAACTGTGTGGTTGTGAGGTAGCAACTGCTAAAAGAAGCTGCTCTGAATGTCATATAGAAAAGGTATATTGTAGTTCCACTTTTGTCACTGACAGCCAATTCTGATGGTATACATTTTACATAAGGAAATTCTTCCTTTCCCTGTATGAGGTCAGATGATAATTCAGAGAACTGCTTTGTTTGTTTTAATTTGTGAGTAACATATTTTAAGGAAGAGAGCAGAACCTTCATTTTTTCCCCCAAAACTGTAGCAATTAACAAAAAATAAAGATTTATAAGAGAATTTGGTATGGATTATGAAGAGAGTAAAGCGTGGACCACTACAGCAAGAAAAGAGTGGAAATGAATTTTTGTAAATAGGCTAATTTGTGTGTTTAACACACCAAAATGCCACAAAGTTCTTTGGTTTATTATAAATAAAACAGTAGAGTGGCTAGAGACACATTGCAGCATCTTTTTATTCTTTAGAATCAAAACATAACATAACAAATGCAATACATGCTGGTCAACAATGAGGATTTCCCTCAGCCATGAAAAACTGCACCAGTTGTCTCTTTACTCCAATTTTACATGTAGTTTGCACGCTATCCTAAAACTACCAGGCAACAGTCCAACATATGCCACACTGGAATTGATTTACCTATCAGGTTATTTGGCTCCTGCCATTCGCACAAACAGGCGACAGATGCATTTCTCCACAATACATTGAAAAACAGTTCACAGAGGGCACCATTTCCTGAAACACCAGAAATCATGTTATTATGCCTCTGAAAGTCTTTGCACCACACACAGAGAAGTGGAGGAGGTGGAAGAGTACTGATGTGTGACACTTGTTTGCGCTACACTCGCTTGCCTTCCTCTCCTTGCTGTCAGTGCACTAGCACTCTGTAATGTGACCCCTGCTCTTAAGGTAATACCGAAGTAGAGCATGGAGGCTACTGCCTTCTTTTAAATATGCTCCAGGACTTCTCCATAGCAAGGATGTAAATATAGTGCAAATTAACAGCTAATTTGCAGCCTTGATACAAGCAGATAGGATATCTAAAAACTCTCTTCTGTACTAATACAATTTATCTCAGCTTAGAACAGAGAGAAAACGTCCCTCAGTGGACTTCAKATGACAGCTATTTTATCTATTCATGTAAAGGGTGTAGGTGGTACCACTCATGTGCTGGTAGCTTAAATGCAGTAACTTCAAGCAGGGTCTAACATGACCTTCCAGTGCATTTTTGAGTCATTTGTTATGCCTTTCAGGAACTAATCATCTTGATAAGAGCTGATCCGCAGCACATTGTATGTCTGAACTGAATGTCTTCTCCACTGAATGTACCATAACAAGGACATTGGAAGTCGCAACCATTGTTTGATTATTGCCACAGCAGTACAGGAGATTTATTCACATTAAGGCTGTTAAAACTAATGCAGCTAAGTGGCCCGTACTGCTTTAGAAAGCTCCATCAGTAGCAAACTAGCCCTTGCCCTCTCAGGGCACATGTAATCTTTTCAAAGCTCTGTCCTCTCTCAGGTATTCAGCTGTTCTCTGTGAAGGGGCCTACTTCTCACTACAGCTGCTAAGTGTTGAATTTAAAGAGTAAATACAGTTTTCAGAGGCTTTAATTAAAAAGATTTCTGAAGTGCAAGATGCATTTCTCAAGATGCACTTGAAACCTAACAAGCAAGATTTTAATCTCCTCACCTACAGTAATCACTTCACAGCACGGGTGCTAATGAAGGCACCCAAGATGGGAGATACACTGATGAACCAAAGCAAACCAAGGGAAGAAAACGCAGAATATTTTCTCCTAAACAAGGTTTGCCTAAAGATGACCGTGAGCAAGTAACCAAAGGTTCCTGTGGTCATTTTGATATGCCCCAAAGATGTTCACTGAGTCAATACCCTACTTAATAGCACTCTTGTCAACCTTCCCTGCTGTATTGAGATTGATTTCAGTTTGTGCTGCTACAAAGGGCTTGGCCAAAGAAAAACCCTGAGGCTCCAAACACATCAGTGAACTTGTTTGAGTACACAAATCTCATTAGCAAAAGAAACCATGCAAGGCCCTCAAAAAAATGGATCTTTTCTGTTTAGTTTAGCTGAATTCTTATTCCAAACCATCTAAAACATTGCAATTTCTAACATGTGTCTTATCAGTTCATTCTAAGCCAATACAACAAAACTGCCTTAAAATAAAACATATAACTAGAATCTTTCAGTTCCGTTCTGTACCAATGCATTATCTGCAGTGCAACGCAGAGAAGAAACTTGTGAGAAAAACACGAACACACACACACACACACACTCTCTTAACATCTTGGCAGCCTGTGGCTGTTTTAAAACTTTTGGATTGAAATTCCTCCTCCATAAATCTACAGCCATTGCCATATCTACTGGGAAAGGAGAAGTTGCCATTTTCTAACTCAAAGAGACTGTTCTAGAACATTCTTTCAGATCATCACCTGGACATCTGCTCTGAAAAGGCTAAACAACTCTTGAATCAAAAAGTATCCAACTCAGAATAATCCTGCTTGATAGCATGTGCATACATGCCTCTTATTCTAGACATGTAGCAATCTTGATCGGTGTCTGCACTTCATGAGAAGCAGGGAGCACCAATCCATTGTGCCATACTGGAGACCCCAGGAGACAGCACAGATACGGAAGCCCGTATACTCAAAGATGGCGTGGCAAAGCACTTCAAAGCCAAGATTTAATTACTTGTTGATTAAGGCTCTAGGCAATGCTATTTAAATATTGCATATATTTTTAAAAATACATGGCCTTGTAACAGAAAAGAGTATGAGCATCATCTCTTCACTACCTGTACAGTTCAAATGCCTGCTGAAATGAAGGGTCAAGAGTACTTATTAGCATCTCAAAGGAACAGAGAAAATTTTTTTGTTTGTTTTGTTTACTGTTAAGTCAAATATGCGGAGGAGGATCAGTCCAGAAAACATGCACTTCTAGTTTCAACCGTTCATGAGTTCAAATATATGTGGAGCACTCCCCTTGTGTTCCCACTTCCTTTGAAGTAATCTGTAATAGCAGATGTCTCTGGTAAGCTCCACGGTAAGCACAGACAAGAGAAACAAAGCCCAGAATGAGAAATAATAAAATTCCAACCATAAAATCTTCAACACTTCTCCTCTATAAGGGAGTAGCTAGTCCTGTGAATTAACACTTCTATTTATAGAAAAGGCCCTTAGTAATCAAACTACTAGACAAATTGTGTTCAATGTTGGGTATCATTAACACCAGTAATTTAGTGGGGAAAAAAGTGCCAACAAAACAGCAAAAAACAAATAACCAACAAGATCTAACAATATTTAACTAACTTCCTTATTGCATATGTTCAGCTCTGCATTTATTGATTCTCATATATAATGAGCTAAAGAATTACCAGTCATTCCACATATCAAATGTAAAGCACTCTGCATGTACTAAGAAAAGATCTATACAAACACAAGCAAAAATGGCAGAACCCTTTTCAGAGATCATCCAGATAGTATAGATGTTCTCTTCTGATTCTATTTCATAATATATTCTTTAGGAGAAAATTTACAAACAAATTTATTATTGTTTAGAGTCATCCATTTCTTAATGAAAGTCTTCATACTCATCAGTAATGGCAATATTACATGGTTATATATTAATGGTTATATATTAAATATTTAATCATTATTATATATTAAATATTTAATCAATAGCTGACAAGTTAGGTCAGTACTAACACTATTTCAATAGCTAATAGATTTCAGTAACATGTTTCATTGCAAGCGAGTAGGAATTACATTAGTATTTCATGTGCATCTTCTTTCCTTTCCATTTTCAGCTCTGTGAGTCTTTCTATAACACCAGATGATGCTAGCTTTACTGTACAGAAAGTACCGTAGGCAATCGGCTTGCATCTTTACATCTGTATTTACTGAGATAATGTTCTCCTAATGCCAGTTGTTTTGCGTTCCTTTGGATTTTATTTGTAAAGTAAGACTCAGAATTGTAACAAAAACGCAACAAGTTTGGTTCACAAAGTTCATTTATCAACATCATTAACCTGTGATGGAAAGTTAAGCTGATACAGCATTTTTGTCAAAATTGCCAAATTCACTCAGTGGAACTGAAAGTTTTCTCAGGAGACCAACCTTTCTCAGAAGAAAATACACTGCTAGCAGTTTCCAGAGAGTCTCTCTCCCTTAACCTAGTTTTTCATGAAGATGTTTAAAAGCTGCCAACCTTATCCTGGGTGGTGAAACAGGAAAACTGCAATCACAAAGTACTTTGTAGTATCAGAAACCACTTCCCGCCCAGCTCCTCTGATGCATTGGGAATAGAGAAAATAAAACTATAAAAAACTGAAAAGAGCCATTATCACACAGATCCCGTTTGCAACAGGGAGACAGAGTTAAGTAGGGGTGCAGCTACATCCACATTTTTTACTCAAATCAGGAGCGCACTTTTGAAGCAGATCTCCCAATCACACCTGTTTCCTGCATTTTCTTTTGCATTGCAAAACCATCTCATGAATTGGATTTCTTTCTGAGAAAATAAGCTGGAAAATGCTTTCCAGGAGGACACTTAATATGCTCCATCCTCTACTGGGTGTTCAGCCTAAGGGGCCAGGCTAGAGCTACCCAAAAGCAAACCATTAAAAATATGCATTGTGTGGACACCAGTTCCTCAAAACCAACTGGTTTGCTGTACAGATCCACATGTGTAAACGGTAGGATTTTTCTCCTGAAAATAGCCTTCAATAGAAATACTGGCAACTGTACAGCCCCTAAATACCTTCAGAAGCATTTTAAACAAGGAATCAACTCTGGGGGACTTAATCTAAAGAACAGTGCTGGCTGTTATCCGAAGTCAAAAATCCCTATATGCTTACATAGCAGCACTAACATGCTGATCAAATCCTCATGATCAAAGTCAGTTTAACTTCTATTAAATTTGAACCCAGAGAAGTGATACACATGCAGAAACCTAGAGATGCATCCCTAAAATTTCTTCTGGGGAACAAACTACCCTCATGTACAGAGTGCTTTGAGTTGGTTTCTGCCCTTATTCAATTAAATCATAGTAAACAGAATTAAGAAAAAACTGCTAGTACAGATAGTGTGTTTCTTCCCTCCTCTTAACACATTATTCTGATGGAAACACGCCTACTAGCATGGGGTGCATCTGTTAACAAAAAAACACTGCAGCTGCTCCTTTTTAAAATAGTAAGGTTTTCATATATCATATTTGTGATTCAACAAATAATATTCTAATCTTGCAATTTATCACATCCTATCTGTCACACATGCGTATTTATATAGTTTTATAAATATATGTACTTACATATATGTTTATTTGAGATAATCTCATCTATCAGAGCTAGAAATCACTGTGTCTTCCAGAAAACCCAAAGCCTAAGAAAATCTAAGAGTACATCACAAGTAGATATAGGCATGTTCTTCTGATGTTCCATGCTGGCCAGACACCAGCCAACCTGGCACAGAAGCTGTTAGCACAGCTCTGTAATCAATCCAGCAACCCCTGGGACAGGCTGATAACCTCCAAGAGTCAGGGCTTAACCCTTCAGGGTGTAACATTTGTGCACTAACATAGGCAGAGGGCTTCCAGGCTTGGGACAGTCCATTCCTGTCCGCATCTGGCCATGTTCATATATTCTAAAGCAATGATTTTACAAAGGTATTGAAAGCAACAAGTTTCAGTAAAATGTTGCTCTGCCTTCCACATGCTGTAAGTATACATATAGGAGAATCTCAGTGCCTGAAACAGTTGAAATACAAAATTACACCCAGAAAACACTACAAACCTTGTCCAATTGCTAAAGGTGTACATTTTTATAATTAGAACCATAGAATCACAGAATAGTTTGGGTTGGAAGGGACCTTTAAAGGTCATCTAGTCCAACCCCCTTGCAATGCGTAGGGACACCTTCAACTAGATCAGGTTGCTCAGAGCCCCATCCARCCTGACCTTGAAGGTTTCCAGGGATGGGGCATCTACCACCTCTCTGGGCAACCTGTTCCAGTTACATAATTATATGTAATAAAAGCTATATCAATTAGAGCTGACTAAAATATGTTCTGAGGTTCACAGCCACATTCCTGAAAAGAAGGTGTTTTGTTTTTTTTTAAATCAGATTTAAATTTTAAATAAATTAAATCCTCTTAGGGTGAAGACTTGGTAACTTGAACCTCCCACTTACGCACAGAGCACAGAAAATTAATAATGTACACTTCCCTCACTACTTTGCCAACATATTTTCTTCTGTGCTGGAGAAACATCTCTAGGAAACTAAAAGATCACATGACCTCCAGGCTGTTTATGTGAGGTTTCAAAAGAAAAAAAGYAAATAAAAAATGATAAGCTATCACACGATTTGTTTTCCTTATTTTTCCCTCTCAATTCCATTATGCACCAATGCCCAGCTGTTTGGGCACTTACTGAATCCCAGGCCAAATTCAGACAAACTTGATCTCATATAAATTTCAAGCAGTATTTCCATTTACAGTCCAAGGCAGTTGACACCATGTTACATTGCTGTAAGGATGTCCAGATATGTGAGACATGAGGAAGGGTTGTGAATGCTGTGCTACCTTCTTGGGGAAAATTCTGTAATAAAATCACTGTCTAAGCTTCCTTTTGCTTCATTGAACAGGTTTTGAACTTGGGAATCTGGGGAGATGAAACCATTTGTGAATAAAGTAACATCCTTGTAGAAAACTCATCATGCTCTAGCATTTTCTCTACATTTTAGCTGGAACACTGTTCTTAAGAATTCTTCTTTTAAGGATCCTAAAAGAAATCCTGTACGCTATATCAAGTAATTTGCTGTCAATGTGAATGTCTATGCAAACAACTGACACCAGGGACGTGCATAGACTATGCATGTCTTGCCTCCTGGCCTCTAGTGTAAAAAAAGGACTGTGGGATGCAGACCTTGGGACTAGGGATTTTGTTCAAAAGTTGTTTYGCATTACCTAGGTAAACTCTTAATCCTGAAGAAATCCAGTTTCCAGGCTTGAGTCTCCAGTATTGGTTAGAAGCAGTTGGAACATGTATGAAACATAGAATTGCCATCAGCCGCTGAAGCAATTCAAAGATCCTTTTAAAGGTATACATACTAAACGTCTGTGCAGATGGAGCCATTTTGCCCCAGACACTGTACTCCAAGTGAAGCTGTACTGTTTCAAGCAGTATTGACAGTAATAGCTTCACGTCCTGCAACTGAGGCAGTGCTGGTACATTAACTACCTGATTATTTTTATTAGGTCAAGCAGCCTCACTAAGTAACCATCAAGTTAAGAAGTATCTTTCATGATGTACAAAATGAGCTGTCATGATTTTTTCCCTACATTTGGCCATAATAATCTTCACTTCCAACTGAGAAAGGCACGCAATTATATTTGGATCTGTCCTTCATCAGCAGTGTGATAAAGTATTATTTAAAAAAATAACTTTCATATTTCTATGAAGAGTAAAGACTCTTTAAAGGTTAGCATAGCAATAATGGCCGTGATGTTTCATGCTCAAAGGAAAAAAAAAAGCAATTATGCTTAATTAGTTTGATGAGTAATGCTTACCTAAATTAACAGTGCCGTCTAAAGTTCAGCTCACTCAACCTGTCCCAATTTGTGTGGCAATTATTTGTTTGGTGGACAGATAGAGCCAGGTCTTGACCTTTATAAATTAGGGCAGTGGTACAATGGTTCCCTAGATTATTGCCTGCTGAATGGTGTCTTGGCATAATACGTAGGTGCAGGTAATGAAAACTGTTAAATACACACAATTTCATGAGCACTAAGGCATAAACAAGACGGGCCTGAGTCACCAATGTCTGGCATCTTGTTGTAGTGAGAGTAAACAAAGCAGCATTTCAGAAGCCCTCTAAGGTGCCTGAAGATCTTGACAGAAATTGGAGCTGAGGGATGCTGGCACTTCTGAGAGGATATCAGGTGCTTTAGAATGTGCATCTCCGAGACGTAAGCTGTGGCCTTAGAAAAGAAAGTCCCATCTCAAGTGATTTCTTACATTGGTGTTTTACCACTTTCAGATTTATTTTTAAAGTAAATAAATAAAAATGCCCTCTCATCTGCTTCTTTTGTTTTCAATTCTGAAATYATTCAAATAAACTTTCTGGCACATTTTCACAAGAAAATGAGCCTTAGTGGTGTCACAGATATTTCAAAATTGTTTTCAAGAGTTTCTCACCTATAAAGAAAGGAAAAGCTGTTCAAAGCCTGTAACTAATTAAAATAAATATTTTGACTACTTCTGAGCAAAAAAGGAGATAGTAATGTTACAAAATAACTTTTATTTAACTTATAAATGGCTCTACTGAACGTCTCCTTTGTTGGCAAAACCCAATGTGGTGTAAATGCCACAGCAGGCACGGTCATGCTTCTCCGCACTTTCACTCAGCACCGTGGTTTCAGTAACTCATCAGTATTGCAGAATATGTCATGGTCTGAAATAGTTGGCAAGTTACCTTTAGAAAACAGATGTTATTTTATCAGCCCCCTTGCAACGTATAACACTTTTGCTGGGGAGAGTCTACCTATTAAAATCAACGCGACAACTCATAGTCCAGCAATGGTCTTGTTTGCCAGGACTATGATTGGCAGAATTTTGCATGTTCAAAAGCAAGAACAGTTTGCAGAACTAAATAGAAATTTTTTGGAAGACAGACATTTCTTTTATTTTCATCTTCCTGCCAACATAGAATACCAGAAACCTCAACGGGTTGCCAACTGCTGTGAGATTTGTAGCCAATTTTCAATACAAAAGTTTGGTTAGTTCATCTAAGCTGCAGATAGCAAGCCAAACATTTGGTTGCTTATCCAAACAATAATATATCATATTCTTTTGAGATTCCCTTCAAATTATTTCACTAACAGAAAGCAGAAAAGGATAAAGATATTTACTCTCCTGCTGTCAATAGACAAGTTTGCATGCTTGGCTTTCATCCAAATATAGCATCCCAAAGTACTTCACAAACAATTAATAATGATATATTTGCTTTGTTTCTACACTGTTTTCATTAAAATTATGAAGTCAAGGGTTACCCAATGTGCTTGCATATGACATTAGTGGTAAAATGAATGCAGGGAAAAGAATTCAGCCTAGTCTGAGAGTGAACCTTACACCTAACACTTGTTCTTTGGAGCAGAAGCTGAGAAAGGTCTGCAGTTTTTCTGTAAAAATATTTATTAAGGCATTAATGAAAGTAAACCTATTAGAKTTATGGTTGGTTTCTCCAAGATGACATTGTGAGATATGGGAAAATTCACAGGAAAATAAAACAGTCCCTTTAATCATCAGATATAGAAAGTAAGGTATTTTAAGAGATAACGAAACAAAACATCCCCATTAGCATCAACATGACGTCATTTGCATACTCTGAAATATTTGTATTTATATTTTTTCTTTTTGTTGTTGGGTTTGTTGGGGTTTTTTTCCCTTAAACAAAGGCCCTGAAAGCAGTTTTCAGGATGCAGGCACTCTCCTTGTTTTTCCAATTACTAAAGGATATAGGTTTGACTAGGCTGTAAGAATGATTGATCATTAATGCTGTAATTCAGTCATACCATGATCTAAAGATATCTTATTGTTCACATTTCTCTCAAAGTTTTTAATATTATCAAAACCCTTCAGACAAATTCTAGCTTTGTTATTAACCTCTCTTTATCTACTATTGCATGGAGCTACATATGGTACAAATGCTTTCCTATACGCTTATCTTAGATTAGCGGCTACACACACCATGGCTTAAGAAGTCTTTGGATACCACCAAACAAAGGTTATGTCTTCACTGCAGTCCCAGGTGTGACTGCAGCAACAAGAGAGAGAATTTAATTTGACTAGTACCAGTACTAGACCACAGACTTCACTATGCACTGCCTGTATTCATAGCCAGGGTCCTGGTGGCGCTGTGTAGTATGTACTGATGCTTCCGCTGCCGTAAATATGCCCCTAACGTAAAGGAAGCTCAAACGCAGAAGTCCGGGGTCACACTGTTTGGCTCACCACCACCAATGAAAGGTACAGTTCCTCCTGCCTCTTCCCACCTTTCTCTCCTCCACCACTTACTTTGTATCAGCTCGTCAGGCAATCTATGAGATCACGTTTGCTTGCTGCCTTAGATAAAAAGGTATAAAATCCCACAAGTGAAAAAAAAAAAAAAAAAAAACAAACCCGAAAAACACCAAACAAACAAAACCAAAAAAACACCCCACCAAACAACTGGGTATTTTACTGCTCTTTTGCTGAGTTAAAGCAGATCAAAGAAGGATCTGGAAGTCTTTAGAGAGGCAAACTAGTGGGACCAACAGAGCTGAGAATCAATGGAGAGGAACAGAAGGAAAGTCATGTAATGGGAAATCTCTGAAAGACATTAGCTAAAAGGTTTAAGTAAAATATTCTCTATTACATTTTTCATGGAAAAAGTGGAGGTGCATGAGTTTTATGGTATTATTTCAAGTGATGCATAATCAGGATGAAAGTGTTCATAAGGACTAAATAATGATTTCTTGGAGGCTTCACTCCTCCCTTATAGCTCAGCCAGGTTTGTTGAAACAGCCATTACCTGTATCTGGACAGAGTTTCACATGAGCCTTGGTTATTTATGATTTGTAAATAGAAAACATATAAAACTCAGCAGTTCCTAAGGTTTTGATCGCAAATCTAGGGGAACTGAAGCATTCAAAACACTTCCAGATTCATTTAATCCAAGTATCAGGAAATGAGACAAAGCCACAATTAAAACCTGATTGTATAACTTACATCCAAATACAGCATTACATGTCTCAGAGGGACCCCCTGGATAATTCTGGGTATCCAGGGGATATCCCTGTACAACTCCTGGATAACCCCTGTATAATTTTACACCACTCGTTAATATTTCCTGTGTTTTCCTAACTAAATCTAAGATGTATTTTAAGTAACTGATAGTGTCAGAAATGAAGTTTTATACTGTTAAAAGAGTACATTTTCCAAGAATTTCCAAATACAGATAAATGTATTTACAAACAAATATCTAAGCAGAGATAGCCTGAGAACCTTTCTTCCCACTGTATTTTATTCTAGTATTTTAAAGATTTAGTTATATTTCAAACTCACAATACTGAAAAGGACAGCAGCACCTCATATTTCTCTGAGCTATGAGTTCTACCTTTGAGCAAGTGCTCAGAAAAGACTATTTTTTTATTTGTTCTCTGTAAAGTATGAGTGTGAGTAACTATACTGCCCATATAGCACCTCTTTCTCTTCTTTGAACTTTGTACTTCATATACCTTCATTCACAGCCTGAATCAGTGACTTCAAAAAGCATGGAAAAATCCTAAAAGAATTCCACTTCTCCCCAGCTAGACATAACCGGATAAGAGTTGCTTTCTCTCTGCCTTCTAAAACCACAAGTATCAAAAAACAGTTTAAATGCCTGAACACAAGCAAGGCAATGTGCTTCACGCAGAAATCGGACACATCAGTAAGTCCTAACCCTATATGAAACATATGATATATAATGATTAGTAATTTATTATTGGGACTGGACAAATGCAGTGGAATAAATTACTTTGTCTAATAGAAGTGGGTTTCATTCTGCACAAGGGTTCCTAACAGTAACAAAAACATGCAGCCTTCAGCAAGAATCAGGACATGCAGGAAAAAAAAAAGTGACAAATCAAAGTTCCATGTAAAACATCCGTTTGTTCTCTGAAGGATAATAAGGTCACAAAATATATTTGAAACCTAAGGTTAGTCAAAACTGGAGCACAAATGAAAATAAGGGATACTCAGTTTTATTCCTTTTTTTTTTTTTCATCACTAATGAAGGCAAATAAGCTGTGAATAATCAAGAGGAGGAGTTCAGAGGATGGAAATACTCAGATAATGGAAAAGAAGCCTATTGCCATTTAAATGAGATGCTACAAAAGGAGTCTAAGACAATACCTGTTTCAGGACAAATGATAGAGGGAATGGGATTGGTTGGACCTCATTAGGTCAGTAAAACTAGCACATGGTTAATCTTAAAACTAACAGCTTAGTAAAAAAAAAAAAAATCTATCAACTTAGATGTCCATAAAAATAGTTTGGGTTTTGTTTACAATTCATTTTTACTGTGACTTCTGTATATAATACCTAAGTATTTTAAGATTGGTTTCGATCTATAAACATGGTAAAGATAAAACTTTCTACCTTTTCAAAAGGATTTTTAAAAATTGTTCTAAATCAGTATTTCTTCATTCTAATGGAAATCTGAAACTTCAGAATTCATTTCTGATTTGGACCAAAGCTGACATTTTCTGAAGAATGGAAACCTTACTTTCCAGCCTAGTTTCTCATGAAAGCAATTTGAGAAACAGAAAATTAGTTTAAGCAAGACAAAATATTTGTCATTCCTTTGAAACTTTTTGAAGGACTGAAATATTTGAAAGAATATGTTTTGTTAATTCCAATGTTCTTTCTGAATCAGAATAGAAATTGTAATAGTACAAAGACAGACCCTTTCTAAATATTTTTAACCAAATTTTGCATGCTTAGGGACTGTGAAAGTTTTTAGATAAACACATGGTGTTTTTTTAATTGAACCCAACCTTCAAGTCTTTTGAAATGCATTCCTCCCTGAGACTAAATCTTTGTACACCAAGCTAAAGATTTAACAATGTTCTTCATTCATTCAACTTTTTTTTTTTTTTTTTTTTTTTTTTTTTTTTTTCCGAGTTTTTTTTTTTTTTTTTTAAGAATGTTATTGTGATCTCTGTTTGAACATGGCTTCCAGGATAGCGATACGTATTTCAGCAAGACTCGCTCACACTCATTCTACTATAAAGCTGATCTTCCTACCATGTGGATGATGTGCCATGACCACTGAGGATTTGTGTATTTGTTTTTCATCCCAGACTAAGTGAGTCTACAAAGCTGTACAGCAACAAGGACCCATCCAGGCTGGAGACGAACAAGACTGAATTACAGATCTCTAAAGGAAACAGCCTTGAATGTTGCTAAACTTTTTGAATATTTCAGTATTATTATACAATACCTGTATTCTCACAGGAAAGAGTTTACTCTAAAGAAGAGTAAATGCAGCATCAAAAGTCATTCAGATATAACACATTTGCTGTCTGCTCCCAGATGTGCAGACAGCACGGACCCCAAACATAAGATTAGCTCTTCTACCACACAAGAGAAGTCAGTCTGTGAAAGGCAAGGTATCCTCTCAAAGAGGTGAGCTACCCAGCAGCGTTAGCATTGCCTGAAAAAAAGAGCTAAGGAGAACACAAAACATTATATTATATTTATTTAATTTTTTTCTTAAGGTTCAACTTTCATTTTCCTTCACTAGAGCTAGCACTGTCATCATCTGTGCAATGTCTGTGGAGGTGTTCCCGGGCACAGGGCTGAAGCATTTGCTTGCAGGATGACTCAGCTGTGGCCCTACAGGAGGATTATTTCTCTGTCTTCTTTTTTGTCATCTCCTTGCTACAACCTGAACTATTCAGGCTGAGAAACGGGCCTTTGCCACTAACAAGACTTCTGCTTGCTTCAAAAGGCTTTGGGCTGGATCTTTGTGGAATCCGGACCTACGGACCAACTCAGACATGAACAGCACCACGAGGAATTATCAACCCACTGACAAAAGACCCTTCTCCATTGAGTTGTATCATGACTATAGAGTACATTTATAAAAAGAAAACACTGAACCTCACAATTGCTTTACCCACAACAGTAAAATAACAAGTTAGTGGTCACATGCTATAGAATGAGGTACTGTTAGCCTTCTCAACTTAGCAAACTTAAAACTATTCTGACTGCTGTTCACATAGAAGTGATTTGATCAAGAATATTAATGAAAAATTAATTTTAAGTTGGTAAAAGGAAAGATACTTAAGAACTAGAGGAGCAAAAATTGCTTGTTCTTCTCCACTGACTTTTACCATATTCATTATCATGCAGTCTTCAATGATCAACTTCACACCTTGAGACAAATACATTTCCAATCACGAGTAGCAGTTTTTTGGTTTCTTCTTTTTTCAGTAGTTTTAATGAAGTTTTATGTCTCAGTCACACATCACAGAGCTAGAAAATGATAGCACCAAAAAGATTTCAGCTAGCCCTACAGAAGTAAATTTTTTGTTAATTTAATGAAAGAAAAACTAAAAGTAATTTTTTTTTCCTATTTGAGTGATCTTTTCATTTATAGTTTTCCTGCTACTACAAATTAACTTTCTCTGAACACAGAAAGACAAAATCAGGGTTCTATAATTGTTCCAGCTGAAGAAAAAAAAAAATTATAAAGATAACTTTGAGACAATATTACTTATTTATAAAATGTAGAAAAAAATTCTGCTTCCAAAGTTGTGGAAAATAAACTGATATCCTGTTCCTACATCTTTAAGCCAGCTGCCAGGTTCATGCTGTCTGTTATTGTACTCCCCATACAGCATTTCTTTGCAATCTTCTTTCAAGTTCTTGCAATTTCCTTTTCGCAATTTCCAGCTCCAACCCAGTCATGTCCCTACCCCTGTTCTTCACCATCATAGGCCCCAGATAATTATGCAATGTCTGTTTAGCTTCAAGTCTTGCAACCTGCTCAGTCTGCTGGTGACAGCATCTACGTTTCCATCTACTTGGTTCTATTTAAGAAATAGGGATAATGAAGGCAACAACTGTATTATGCTGAGTTTTACCTAACACAGAAATGACTCTTCTCTCAATTTGTGTTTTTAGCTGAACTACTCACATGGCAGCTCAGAATACTCATCTTACAGCATCTCATCTTTCTAGCTAAGCAAAGGCTCAAGTTTCCACAACTTTATTTCTAATACCTTCACCAATCCACCTGTTAGCTCTCATGGGGTTCTTAAATTGAGACAAATACCTGCTCCAGCCTTCCTCTACAGTATTACCTCATCTACTGATGCTATGAAAACAGCAGAAAACACTGAATGGCTCTGGCCAGTTCAGTCCTTCTAGAAAATGGCTATGTATATCAGTACCTCAGTATGCTGGTACTGCTTGCTGAGTGCTTCAAACATCTGAAACCCTTTTCTTTTGATGCCTCATCTATGAATAAGTGAGTGTGTAATGATTCCTTAATGTTCTTGAGACAAGATGACCTCACAGGTCAGTCCAAACTTACAAGACACTTGTTCACTCAACTCCATTGACCAAGTCATTTGACTTTCCCTAGGCCCCAGAAGGCAGCAGTTCTGCAAGGGAAAACCTCTACTTCCTCCTGGAGCTGAGACAGCCCCATCCTGTCTTGATATGGTGGTGTTAGTTCAACATGGAGGCAACAAAACAATTCAGCCTGTACAGCTGCATCCTCAAGCAAGAGGAGATGGCATGAAGCACAGTGTAGACAGCCACATTAAAATCTAAGCCTTCTTCACTACCTTTTAAAGGTAACGATAGGGCTCAACCTAAACACATTTCTCATGCTGCAAAGGTTATTTCCCTGGAGTTATCCAAGACTGAGGCTTCCAACCTGACTGCTCCTAAAATACCTGTTTTCAGTGTTTCTGTCTATATCCTTATATCAACGAATTTTTTCTTTTAGCAATTTTTTCCCTCCCCCCCCCCAAAAAAAAAAAAAAAAAAAGCTGTGAGCTTTTCCAAATTCAATTTTTCTAACTCAAATTCCTTTGTATTTCTTCAGAATTACTCTACAGGAAACCTGCCAGGGTTTCATGTCCAAAAATGAAGATTACTGGAGTACAGATTATGTTTTCTGACGGCAGATATCCCAGACTCAAGGTGATGGTGGTAATCATATGAAAAATATTAGTTTTGCTGATCACGTGAAAAGGAACCACATTTATCATGCTCCCTGCTGATTTCCTCTTCAGGTCTGTACCAAACCCTGGATATGTAGTTTTGTTGTTGTCATCCTCAGAGCCACCAGAATGAAGAGAGCATACTCATCCCTTTGATCTTGCTCTGCCAAGACAGTAAACTCACCTCCTAGAATCCATCCAAATATTTCCATCCTCCCGTTGTAGCTGTCCAAAGACTGCACAAGTTTGCTGCACTCTAAAGACACTCAGAAAACCTGCTGAAATGCCCTGGATTCAAAATTGATCTTTGTGCAATGGACCTAGGACCCTRCATATGGGGAAAGCACATCCAGTCGAACATTTGCTACTGATCCAGCCTCTGATTCCTTACAGGATTAGCTTTGGACCATTTGGTGAAAAGGCCGACAGCTATCAACACTGATTGCTGATCTCTGTTTCAGAAAATGACCCAAGCTACTCCCTTTGTGATCACAAAATATATAGCTGCTCTTCCCCTCCTACAGGAGGGACTTCTTCCATGTCATTAAGATATTTTCTGCATGCATCTACATTCTGCCTGCAGGTTACCACACAGACACTCAGGTCTTACCTTGAGCAAGATAAAAGTCTCCAAGACGTATGTATTTTTAAGATCATGACACCCTTAGGGCCACCTTTTTCATTTTATCTGGTATAATCATTTGGTATACCATATGGAGCTAACTATTAGTGTAATCCGGATGGGAAAGTTGAAAGATGAAAGGCAAGAAGAGAAAGACTTTAAATGGACAGAGAACAGTTCGATTTCTGAATACAGCACTCAAAGCATTATTTAATTGTCAAAATTAAATTCAAAATTACATTAAAAATTAAACATAATTAATGTGTTCATGTTTAAATGAAAATCAATACATACCTCAAGAATTAAAAAAAGTGAAACTGACTACAGACAAATGTGAATGTCAAATACTGAGACTTTCGATTGCACTTTTTCATTAGGGTGCCAGCTCCTGAACAGATGAGATGATATGAAAAGCTTAGCTTTTGTTTTCAAGAGATACACGCTTAGTTACTTGACTGCAAAGAAAAGACTAAGGATCTGAACTATTAAAGGCTCAGAAACTAGAAAGCAAATAAGAAAAAAGAAACGAAAAATAACAAAAAAAAAAAAAAAAAAAAAAAAAAAAAAAAAAAAAAAAAAAAAAAAAAAAAAAAAAAAAAAGGAAAGAAGACAGCTTCACCCTTTGGCAACTATCTCAAGATTTTTTAATATGTAGTATCAGTGATAATGATCATCATGCGGCCTTGCTATTCCCTAAAAAACTACAAGTAAGGCTACAGTTATCTCTGTATAGAAGACTATGCAAAATACTGAAAGTGTTATAGCATTAATAGCACACAGAAAAACCTGGAAGAAAAAAATCTCTGAATTAATTGAAAGTCTCATTGGCTATGTTGCTTATCCTAAGAACTTATAAAATTACTTCTTAGGAATGATAAAATAAGTGAGGACAAAATGCACAGTGGGGAGATAACATGGTGATCGGTAAAAACAATTAGTTCCTGCAATCTCTGCCACTTACTGCAACACATGACAATAAGCTGCACCTGCACAGAGCCCTAGCAAAACTCTCAGAGATTTACAGGGGTCTATTCTAGCTGCAGAATAAGTATAAACGTGCATTGAGGAGAAAAAAAATTTGCCTAAATCAATATTAAACTGAAAGGATGTCACACTGAAAGATGACAGTGGACCACTCTGTGATTTACCGTGTTCTGACATGACAGTTTCTTTCATGTGCAGTTTTGTGCCTTTAGAAACATTCCTATTATCAGATTTTGCCATTTTTTAATCATTTGACATTTAAGATTCAGACAGTTGTGCCACTTAAGGACTGCCAGTAATAATGTTCGTACTGTATTGATCAGCACAAGCAATGTCGCTGACCTGGCCAATAGTCTAAAAAGGCTATTGGTCCAAATTCTCCCAGGCAAATCTAATAAATGGGAGCACTAACCCCTTTGGGGTATTTTGTGGCATTATAACTCTGTTTATTCTCAACTATTTCACTTCCAAAGGAGTTATACTTTCTTATTTATTGCATTAATCAAACTTATTGAACCAAATTGTTTGGAATTAGGTAAATTATCTCACATTGGTTATTCAGACAGAATCTAGTTTATTTCTGCAATGTCCACACTATATTTCACCTCCCCAACTGGATTTACTTGAGTTTCCATATGGAAAGCCTGATTCTTAGTCTCAGTTTCCTGTTGGGGTTATACCCAGGTGAACGATGTTAGAACACAGAGTTCCCTACGACCAGATAACTCAACACTGCTTTTTAGCTCCCTCCCCAACCCACCCCTCCCCCAACACATTCAGTCCTAGTCAGAACAGACATCCTGGATCACAGCCAATTGACAGACTTGTGGGAATTAGACACCCCAACTACTTGTTTGAATTAGACTCATGATTAGACCATATATTAGAGCACTTCTTACTGCTTATGAACGTTTTATCTATTTAATCGCTTGCACTAAGGCCTCCTTACATTAAAATTTTGCTTGAACCCCATAAAAACAACCTTCAAAACATAACAGATTATAATAGTGCCTCAAGATACAGATCACAAGTCATAGCGTCCTGTCTTCTACACCCAACATTTGAGTAAACTGGGACACCACAGAGAAAGAGTTCAAGCAGATTAATTGCAACAGATAAGAAGCAACTATGAATTGCTGAGAAGCAATGGCTGAATTGCCGAGACTCTACAAAAATTATACAAAAAGGCTGACCTGGTAAAAATAGGTCTTACTCTCCTCTTACATGGCTGACTACACTGGAGTTACCCTGATTTACAGAGTAGTTGCGCAAGTCTAAAACTGATGCCAGTTAGATCAGAATCTGGCCAAATGCTTACAAATGCAGTAGCTTCAGATGCTGGCTTAAATTGAAACGACAGATGTACTATCACATGGCGATCAGGAAATTTGTTCTGCTTTCTTTCCCAAATTGCTACTGACCCCAGCCATATCCTTATGTCAATAAGGAGGTGTGAAAACAGGAATCTGGGGAAAGAGTAGACTATTAACCAGTTTAGAAATGTCTTTTATAATTGGGTTTGTTCAGCAAGACTTAAATATCTGGTAGCCTTGCTTCAATACTATTTTTATGTTGCTAAAAGCAGTTACCTAAAATCCTGGGCTCTTTCCCCTGGCAGCTTCCTTTGTCTTTTATTTTAATCATTGAAAAACTAAACAGAAATCTTTTCAGACACAAAAGAAAGCTGAATGCACTGTAAATAACTGACCCATTTCAGGCTTTCTCTTCTATTGTGGCTAATTCCATCTTCCAGGATAAATGGAGAAAAGATTGACTAATCAGAGAAGCTTTTTGAGTTACAATGGGCTTTTATGACAGTTACCATGTATTGGTGCTTCTGTAATGGAGGGGGTTCAGGACAGCACTGAAAGTACCTTGCTTCTTTCCCAGATGATCTAACTCATTGACCCCACTGGCAGAGGAACTATAGCAAAGCAAGGCGCACCCTTTCAAAAAGTGACCCTTTGCTGGTAAGGGTAAATGCACAAGTTAGTGAAAGGAAGGGTTTATAAACATTGAGACCAGGACTGTAACAGAACCGCTTTGCCAGTGGTATTGTTGTATTAACTCCAAGTATCTCAGTGTGAATGCAGCTAATACCAGAAACCTGCAGCCTAGCTCAGGTTGCTCTGTATGGTGGCTAATCCTGCCTTTTTGAGGCTTCTTTCCTGGACAAGAAACCACACCCATGAAAACAACGGTTTTGGCAAAATAGTTTTACCTGCCCCAGGTTCTTTCATCTGAAGAAAACATATTTGCCAGAGATTTTGTCCTTAAGTATTCCTGACTAACATTCCCATAGCCAGAAATCTTTGTTTTCTATAGCAAAGACAGGTCTTGAATGGTCCAAGGTCATTGTTGGGTTGCAAGCAAGCTAGAGAAATCGAAAATTTTTAAGCATTGTTTGTACTACATAGACAAGACTCCTTGGAGTAGAGGCATGAACATGTCTCAGCTGAAATACATAAATCAAATAAACGAGGTTAGCTACACCTTTGCATGCTCCATGAAGAGCCGCTGCCAATGGCTCCATATTGAGCTTCTACTACTGCTTGAAGGGCAGTTACAGATGACAACAAAGTCAAACTCTTGTGGGCAGTGGTAAGCAAGCTAAACATGGACAAAAGCCACAAGTTGCGCATTGGGACACTAGGAAAAACTGTAAAAACACACACACAAAAAAAACCTCACCCACAACCAAAAAACCTAAGAGGACCATGCAGCACCAGGGCAGGTTACCCAGGGTACCCAGAGGAACTGCAAAATCTCCATCCTTGGCAGTTTTCAAAATTGGAACTAGCGGTGGCAATAATCCCTCATTGAGGGAAAGGTTGGGCTTCAAGAGGTCCCTTCTAGCCACCTTTGCTGTGATTCTGGGAAAACAAAGTGCTGGTTAGCCTGGTTCAGAGATGGTTAAAAAGCTTTATTAACCTGTTGTCAGAGCCAGGCAAAGCAAGCCACCCCCAAGCTGGATAGGCAATGGCAGTGCTTCCGCCAGGCCAGGGAAAGGTAGACTCCAGGGAGGTACGGTGGGTCACAAGAGTATAATAAAAGAGGGGTAGTGAGACCTGAACTAGTGGGGTAAAGTAAAAGACCAGTGACAGGTAGAAAGGGTTAGGCTTAGTGAGATGAGGAGCATAACGAATTTTTCCAGGTCCACTTGCAAAAGGAGTGAAATACACAAACCTGTCACTGAGGTGCAGCATACTGACCAGTATAAAAGCTGCCTTACAAAATGTGTTCCTGGATGGAGGATTTGTTTAGTACCATCTGTAGGAACTGTTGGCTAGAACAGCTATATATGACATCTTGCTTTACAGAGTTGTGGCTTAAGTAGACAAAAGATTTCCCAAGACAAATMGGTAAAAGATCATTTTATGAGTTTAATGTCGCTACTATGGTAGGTATGAGTCACATTCAGAGGGACTTTTTATATTTTTAATATTCTAAGTTATAAGCTAGGAATATTAAAGAAAAAGGTAGAAAATCCTTTACTTGTTTAAACTGTTCCTACATAAGGCCTGTTTCAGGTAATAAAATTAATAATGATAGACACCTAAACCAGTCATTTTCTTTAGAGAATTCAAGGCTTCTTGGAGTTAGTTCTCTGTCTCCGTCTTGCTGCATATCATGGAGGTATCATACTTACCCCACTGTTCAAATAGATATCAATAACTAATCGCCTTTTCATTGTTAAGCCCAGATCCCCTTCTTCATTTCAATCAATTTACACTATATCACCCAGACTGAGTGATCTAACACAAGTGTGACAGGACCTTTGAGATTCAGTCTAGCATCGAGTGATCTTCTGATGACAAAAGTGGTCACGTCAGCCAGTGTAGCTGTGATTTAGATGAGTGAACTCTCCATTATTTCCTAACCATCTCTTCCAGACACACTGGCAACTGCCCTACAGCGGACAGGGAGAGCAAAACACCCTCAGGGACAATTGTACTGGAAAATATGATACCTCTCACTCAGCTTCAGTGATGGTAAACAAGAGATAGAAGATGTCACTCCAACGAAACTAGACTGCTATAAGAAACAGTGGAGTTGGATCCAATCCAGGGTGCTTCACAGTCAATAGTACATGCTTATTTTTTGTATTACATCAATGTTTTTGTCTCATACAACTGTTACTAGCCTATGACATACTAATTATTATTATTTAAGAAAATGAAGAACAATAAGCAAAGCAGAGGTCCATCCTAAGAGAACGGGATGTACTGTGCTAAACTTCCTGCACGCAGGGAAGGGGAAAAAAAAAAGGATGATTTCCAGCTAATTGTTTATACCCTAGTCTTTGGCAGCAATGCCAATAAAAGCACTGAATAATGATCCTAAAAGGACCAAAACAAGAGAAATTACATGTTCAGCAGTTCTTTGTTATTTAAAATCCAGTAGTGTGTTTTATTTGCTTTTCAGCTGTACTTTGGTGTGGCCTTTCAAACGGAAATAATCCTGTGAACAAAATATCTGGCCGAGAAACAGAAGGGCTGCCAAGTCTGATCCACAGGTGATGAGTACTTGGCCAGCAACCAAACTTAGGCTAAATTAAAGACAATTAAAACAGACAAAATTGTCCATCTGCTTGTACAGTTAATATAGACAGAGCGTAAAAAGGTGCTAATAATCTCTAAAGGGAAAACCTTACACTACATGCTGAAGACCAAATGTCCAGCAAAAACCTCTGCTGTACAAAACAAGCCAAAGCAAGAACTCTGTAAAATGAAATCCTAGCACAACACTAATATGAAGAACTCCCTAATGTTTTCATGTTTAGTAGCAATAAAAAAAAACAGACAAATTGTTCAGATCCACTGTGAACTACAGAATTTGATCCTCAAATCTAACATCTTTTCCACTTTAACTGTAGTAGCCAAAGGGATAGCTAGAAATCTCTTRGAAATATAAATCAACCTGAGACTAGGGTGCGTACTGAAATAATGTGTGTGAGCATCTTCCAAGTCCTACACGTGGCATACATAAATGCAAGTCCATAAAAAAAAGCAATGTATCAAGAAGGAGGGATATGAATAATAAAACCCCATAACCACTTAACTATGGCATTTTATGTAACAGAGATTCAATCTCTGTCAAAAATATAGCACAGTTAAAACCAAATTGGTTTTTTTTCCCTAGTTGTCACCCACATGCATACCAACTAATTCTTCAAATTAGTCAATAGTTAGATAGCTGCATTCATTAACAGCAAGTGGGACACCCAAATTCAATTTCTTGCTTTGACTCAAATCCACAGAGCTAGCCCCTCTGTCTGCATTTTACTCTACAGATAAATCTCTCACAGTTTTCCAGTGTCCATAATTAATCCATGTGTCCCATGCTGTGTGTTCATACTCCCTGCTTTGCCCTGCACCCATAACACACTGGTTCAAGAAATCAAAGCAAAAGACCATTCATTTTCTTCCAGGTGTTATATGCCTTCGCTGAGTGAGATGCCTGAACAGGTCCGCAGTGAGGTCAGCTAAGTGCTAGTGCTGGAACAAGGGAAGCAGCTGAGCACATGGCATAACAGGAACGAGCAGAGCAGCAGGACTGCCTCTTTCAGCAGTAGCCTGTGGTTATGTCTCCTTAGCACTATCCTAAAGCTATATCTTCAGTTTCGTAACTATTTTAAATGAGTGGGTTGTGGGGTTTTGTGGGCTGATGCCAAAAACAATGGTCCCACCCTTGCTCTCTTGGCTGTTCATACCTTTGCTTACCCCTTCCCTCCTGCCAGCACTAGCATTCAGGCAGCCATGTAATGAGCCACATTTGGAAACTCACTTTTGGGTTTGGTTACATTTTTTCTCCTGTTAAAAACATCTTTATAAAGACAGAAAGAATGGAAATACTTTTCAGATACTCAGGAATTTTCACAAAGTGACGTTATTGCTTTCTCTTGCAAAGAAGAGATGTACATTTTTAGCGTATACTCAGTGCCTCAGTAGTGAATATTCATAGCTTCAAGCACGTTCTGACCACTTTTAGAAAAGCTACTTTTTTGTGATTTAAAATATTTGTAATAGCTCCTTTTTTTTTTTCTTCCCTCCCCTCCCTCCATATGGGAGGTACTAATTTGAGCCTGGGCAAACACCATGGGATGAAAATATGTTACCACCTCCAAGAGGACCACTGATAGGAACTGGGGAATTTATCCTACCAAGTGCCTACAGACACCTTAAATCACTCCTAATGTCAATGAAAGTTCAAAACACCCAACTTTATGCAGGAGCAGGGCTCCTGCAACCTGAACCCAGCTGTAGAAAAGAAGTGTCACAAAAAACCAGCGCTGCAGAGACATTTGGTTTTGTCTCATAAAATGATTAAATGGAGATGGATTAATTTCTCTAAGGAAGGGACATTTTGGCAGGCATGTTTAGCGTGGTCTCCCATGGTAGCTGAGCAGACTGCATCAGCTCTCCACTTACTGAACTCAGCGCTACTCCAGTCTGAATCATGCTCCATAGTGCAGCAGGAGCCAAACTCACCGTAACACTTCCAGACCAGCAGCACCATCAGTTTGGGCAATCCAGCCCTAAGCTCCTCAAAACCACCTTTAACCCACAGGTCTTTTAGTTCTTGATCTTTACCAATTCTTCCTCTAAAACTCAGAGGGAAGCAGGCAGAAGAAGAAAGGAAAGGGGAAGAACTGCACTTGTTCCCCAAGTAACCAGCCCGAATGTCGTAGCAAGTGTTTCATTAAACAGGGTCGACATTTTATACCCATTTAGACAATTATCCTGAAACAGAGTAGCAAAGAATATTTAATATGAATGGCAATTCATTTTATTGCACAGATGTCCCTCACTTCACTGAAAAACACATAAGACAATAACTCAGGTAGTTCTTTTCTCTGGTTACATCCACAAGCTGTAGMAACTCATCAGAGATTAGGCAAGATCAGTTAAAGGAAAGCAGTAGGACAACATAATGGGAAAAGAGAATTTTAGGAAGTTTGTGTTTCTGGAAAGTCCATCATCTGAGTGCAAAGTTTAAATATCCTTCCTCCCATGCCCAGCCTTAGTGGCGACATATATTCCTTGGATCATTTTAAAAGATTTGTACTGAACGCCTGGAAAAGATTTCCAATGAACCTTTCTACTTTATCAAGTGCTCTCACAACACAAAAGGCACAACTTGTGACTCCGCTAATCAAGAGCACATGTTTAAAATGTACTTTTCCTGAAAAAGGCGTTGGGCCTGAGAACTTCAGTACTCACAGAGACCAAGCACAGAAAGCAGCAAGTATACGACATGCTTTTGTTTCCTGAAAGACAATTTAGAATATTACCCATCCCTCAGGCTGGCTATTAACCCTCATTTTTGAGAAGAGTGAGGTTCTTATCTGTGGATATGCTCCAGGGGGGAGGAGGGCAAGGTTGGTTGGGTTTTCACAAGTTTTTTCTAAATGCGCCTATCTTCATGCACACGACTAGCTTACCAGAGGGTTTAATGCATTCCCTTAACCTCAGAAGGTCTGGGCTTACACACAGCCAGCTGCTCCTGAACTCTGTCTTTCCAGCTCAAAGCTGTTTGTACCAGTGAAAATGCAGAGCAAACACACCAATCATATCCTTATCAGTCCTAGCCCTCACAGCTGTGCGTCGTTCATTTTTATTGCTGAACAGTTTGGGCTTTTTTTTTTTTTTCTTTTTTTTAAGCCACACTAATTAACAGAATCCAATGAAGTACATCGTAAGATTTCTCCAGCAGAAACCCAAGGGCTACTATTTCAACTAGAAGGCAATCTTATAAGCAGAGTTATTACTGGTAGGGAGAGATTAGCGTGCCTCCAGCACCACTGGAGTACTGATAGCCAGAGGTACATGCACAGTGAGCACACAAGCATGGTATAAGAAACCAGCCAGGATTGCAAATAAGGCTGTGCTGCTAATGAGGAACTGGAGGAATCGGAGCATGAGGAAGAGCCAGTTTAAGATGCCTTCCTGTCTCAGCACTGCTCAATTTAACTGCCTCAAAGGGCCAAGTACCCCCATCAACAGCATTAAACTTACTTCAAATCTCATCAGAAACTTTCTGCCCTCAAACCTGAGTTCACAGCCTTTTTTATTTTGCTCAATGGCTATAAGAGCAGGTACTTGTATTTTAAATAAAAATGCTGGGGTTTTTTTGATTTGGTTTGTTTTGGTTTTTTGTTTGTTTTTTGTTTTTGTTTTGTTGTTTTNTTTTTTTTTTTTTTTTTTTTTTTTTTTTTTTTTTTTTTTTTTTTTTTTTTTAAAAAAAAAAAAAAAAAAAAAGAGTACTCTGCTTGCAATATATTCTTGTAGCAAACAAAGGCCTAGGTGAGCTATGTACTGATCTTCTCAATTGCCCACAAAATTTAACGCTACACATTCAGACAATAAAAAAAAATTCAATGCTGGAATTAACCCAATATTTGAAACTTTTTTGCTCTTTCTTCTCCACAGAAAGGCAGATAATTAACTGGAAAAAAATGTTAACAGTAAAACTCAAAAACAATAAACCTTTAATCACATATGAACTACGTTTTACATCCTCTCCGCCTCAGAATCTGAGAATGCTGCCAGCGAAGGAAAACAATGTGCCAAGAAGAAGAAATAGCAGGTTTTTGCCTGAGGGTTGTCCAATACTTGGTGAGACTATATCTCAAGTTACGTTTCATTTTTATTTTGTGTTGAATTTGGGACCTCCAGAGTTAGTAAATACTGTTTGAAGTCTATTCTGTTAGGCCTTAAGTTGATAATCGTAATCGGAGGCAGTAACTAGAGGGGAAGATGAACATGATGGAGAGTGGCCTCAGGCTTTCTCCAGAGCGTATTGCTTGCTGGGGGGGAGTAGGCAAAAAAGGACACGTGCTTGGATCTCTGTTTGCAACTTGTCACTTGCTGCAATGCTGTCTTCACTGGCAGCCCACAGCTATCAGCCAGGCTGTGACCTGCGGCACTGCAAAAGCCATGCATACGCTCTCCTTCCCCCTCTGTTAAACTTCCCCAGGAGGAGGAGTAACATCTTCCCCTGCTATAGGTAAATACCCATCAGAGACCGAGCCTCAGAGACCCCTACTAAAATATTCATGTCATGTTATGAAGCAGCTGATGGCAAGACAGAAACTATTAGAGATTAAGATAGGACTAACCAGTATTTATTACTTCTCTGTAGGCTTCAGATGAAACCATGCTGATCAAGGAAACTCCCTCCCCACCCTCCACTACCTAATAGCGTCTTACCTCAAACACATCAGCTAACAAAGCTCCATATCAATCTAAATGCTTTCATAACCCAGATCTGGCCAAAGCTTTAACCTGCTTTTACTTTTGCAATGGCTACAAGGGACAGCTAAAGAGCCTGTGAGCAATCTCAGACAAGACTTTTCGGAGTCAGGGGAGAAAGGATTGTGCTAATTCACTGGGAAAACCCAAAGACTGCATTTGAACAGTCTGTACAGGTAAGCAAAAAGGCTACCTAATACTGCTGAACAAGGCTTAAAATCCAAACTTGTGGAAAGCGCTTTTTCCCCAATGTATGTGAATTCTGTGAACACACTTTGAATTGCTCACATTAATTTGCTGTTCACAAAACTGGTCAAACACCATTTGAATACATAATTTTGGAAAATGTTAATGAGTTATAGAATTATTAGAGCTACATCTGGTCAAATATTAGTCCCCAGTGAAAACGGAAGACATTCGGTTGATATAAACTGGCTTAGCTCCCTTCAAACACTTCAAGRGACACTGGTTTATCCAAGCCAGGAATCTTTGTAGAGTTCAGACTTATTTACAAGCCTTCTGCTGTTTCTATCTTTTTCCTGAAGCCAGTCTTTTAATAATGACAAACATGTTTCAGCTAGTAGATTATTCACTAAATATTCATCATTAATTTTATTTTTTATATTAGCTACTGAATGACCACAAGAGAGAAGCAGTTTTGTTCTATTTCCTGATGAGATTACTTTCAAGTTCAAAAAGCTTCAGGAATGTGACTTGAACAATTTTAGTCCAAGCACTTGTGCATGTATAGGTTTGTGCAAATACTTGCATGCTGAGGTAAATTGACCAGAATTTTCAAAACCAGTTTTATTGACAAAGCTTTATTAAATAACAAATTCTACTGAACTGAGAACTAATCTGATCACTGATGATTACTCATGGAACAAATTCAATTTACATGAACTATATTTGCTCATGCTTTCTGCAGCAACTACCAGATACTATTTATAAGACAGAGGCTGAATTATAGGCAGGAAAGAAATTAAACCCATGAAGCAAGAGATAATAGGTGATTCTTCTATGATCTCCTCATTTTTTTTTGTCTAAAGCTGAAACTAAGCATTAGTCAGTTATTTTTTTCCTTGGGCATTATATGGCAGTTACGCAATACTGGACTGAACAAGTCTAACATCTCAAGGCTACAGAAAGACGGATGTCCTCCCTCCACATCTCCTTCCCCTCACTTCCAGCTGCATGTTCCCATGGTCTCCCTTGCACCCGCACTGGAACAAATACACCTAGCCATACAATAAACTGTTTCAACTCACTAGTCCAGTAAAAAAAAAAAAAAAAAAAAAAAAAATATAAAAAAAAAAAGAAAAAAAAAAAAAAAAAAAAAAAAAAAAAAGAAAAAATGAAAAAACCCAAACGTGAATAGCTTTTTATTGGGGTAGTGAATTTAAGCCAACCAGTCTGCTGAGCCCCAGAGCAAGGGCAAAGCAGAGCAAGATAGGTCCCTTGAGGCTGGGAGCAGGGGACAGGCAGAAAAAAGGGGAAGCAGCAAGGACAACCTTTTAGTGACAGCCACTGAACTGGTGTAACGTGCATATCATCTCCCCATTCTATCAGAAAGGRGTGCAGGCATTTTGCTTATGCATATACTGTCAGCAGCTGTGGTGCATACACCTGCAACATAGTCGCCCTAGCAAATATTAAATAGATGCTCACTGACAAGACGTTTCCAGGAGGTATGCTTCTAAAATATTTAGAGAGACACCCATGCTCATCCAACAAAAGCTTTTTTGTATGGTCCCCTGTTTGCATGACAGGTGGGAAGGTAATCTGCTGGAGTAGAAATTACACTGGAAGTAAGGCTACCTCTTTCAGTTAAAATTAGTTATGCTTCAATGTTTCTAGTACTACTTTGATATACAAGTACGTGCAAGATCCGTGTATACATCAACAGCTATAATGCAGGTGTTACCTAGACTAGCCCAGTATTTTTCCCATCTCCCCACTTCCATAGCCAAGAGAAACATTTGTCAAAGCATGGTTGTTTTGCTTGTTTTCAAGCAGAGCAAAACTAGGCTCCCTTCACTCCAAGAGTCACATTTACTTAAAATCATTCTGTTGCACCTGAAAAGCCTTTTGAAATAAACATCCTCAATGTTCAAATTGTCCAGGGGGCACAAAACTGAGGAGCAGATTGAGTGCAGCATGGAAGGCACACATAGAAGACACAAAGCAGATGACTTTTTTTTTCTTCTTAAAATTACCCTGTGAAGCAGTAAATTGCTTAGAACAGAGGTACCAGCCACCCATATAAGCCCAGCGCGCACTGTTTCGATAGGAAATAAACAGCCAAGAGGAGTCAAATGAGAGGAGAGGAATCAATGAGCCGAACCCTCAACAACCTAAGCCTACATAGCACTGCCATTTTCAGCTTCGCCATATGATTTACCTTGGCTGAGATTCAAGTTTTGCTGGTCTACAGCAGCAGTTTTACATGCAATGCCAGGGTCAGTGGCCCAGCTGGAACATGGAGCTGCCCTCTTTGCTCCTCCCCACTCCATACCGCAGCGTTTCCCCCCTCAACGCTCTGGCAGAACCACCTGTGAGGTCATGCTATACATCGGGTGATGTTTATTGATCCACTACTGATTGCATTGGAGCAAACTGATAGAGAAATATGTCTTGGGGTTAGGAAACTGGTAGTTAAGACTGGCCAGGAACTTGCTTAAACTATTTTTGTCATCTAAGCTGTTACATGAAATTGCAGCCTGCACTGAGGATGTACATTTGTACTGCCATATACCTTTCTTAATGACTTAGGTCTGTCCAAAGCTGTTGTAATGTGTTACTGTTATGACCCACATGAGAATGCTCCCAGTTTGCAACAAATTTCAAATTTTCTTCTGCTTTTTCACAAAAGCATTTCACAAAAGCTTTCAAATGATCTCACAAAATGGAAGTGCCCTGGAGGATCTATTTTTCAGAACAAAATGATCAGATTTCTGTTCAAATCTTTGAGTCATCATTTTTACACCTGTACAACATGAGTGAAATATTTCAGGGACAATTAGCCTTTCTTGTTCTTTCTAAAGTAATCTTTCTGATATGACAGYGCCTACCATAGAGGTCCCATGGCAATAAAATGTCAGCCAGGGTTTCTTTCCCAAACGGATTCTGATCTTCTGCAGGGGGGGTGGGAGGTGGTCAACTTCAATGTTTTCCAGTGGGATTACACTGGGAAATTTTTTCTCTAGCACTGGTAGAGCCTGAGAGCATTTCTGAGGCACAGCACGTAGTCCCTGGGTATTACACCACTACAGTTTGCTCCCGGTTTCATTAAAATAACTCCACCCTGTTCCAGCAAAATAGAGCTACAGTTGATCCCGAAAGTACCACAAACAAATTCCTTAGCACTGATCACATCAGGAGAGATTTGTCCTTAAACATTTTATAACAACTCAGTCTGAAGTACTTTCTTATAACACAACCCTTGGTTCTTCCTCCTTGTAATGAGGAAAACAGTTGTCTGCATTATTTAAAGTTTTAAAGATAGGGCTTAATAGTTCTTCCACCATTAGGGGTTGGTTATTGCTTTCTTCAACATCTTAACTTTGTGGGAAGGCAACTAGCACTTGATAATCAGACATCTGACAGATGCCAGGTGAGAAGCCTGGAAAAAGGTGAACCTGGGTTTCCTTAATTAAAGAGATGCTACTCAACACACAGAGCCTTGAAGCTTGGGGATTGCTATTAGACCTATATATTGTAAAAATAGAGGATCTTTATGGTCAACTGTTCAGTCTTTTAGTGTTCATTGTGTTTATCTAGAAAGCCTCATTCTGGATTTCATTTGACAAACAAACTGCCACTACTTATCAGTAACCTGATAAGTGACGTGACACTGATGTGACAAAATAATTCATGAAGGGATTTTAAACTGATTTGATTTCCCTCCAGCTAGCTGTAGTCTCTAGCAGTTAGGGAATAGCAGTATGGAAGTACCTGAGGCAGAAGATAAATGTAGTTTAATAACAAGAATATTATAAAAAAAAAACCCACACCACGCACACTTATCTTGGACAGCCTTTAAAATTAGTCTGTCTGTGGAAGTGCAGGAAATCTGGAAAAAGTACAATTCTACTTGTATTAAATCAAGGGAACTAGGAAAACTGGAATTTCAGTGGTTTAGAAGGGTCAGGTGAAACATATTAACAGAATAAGGATAAAGATTTAAAAAACAGTCTGAATTTTGAACTGAAAAATGTGAGAATGACTCGTAGCATACCAAATTTATAAGTATATTTGTTTATAYTAAGCTAAGATACATAGCTGTCACCTTAAACTGAAAAATACTTCTAAAAACACCTTTAGAGCTATTGGGCTAAATCAAATAAAGAATCTAGGTGGAAAAGAAACACCTAAAATCCAAAGCTGTAAACAAGACCATAACCCAACCCGGTCACTGCCTGACCTCACCAGGTGCGCCACGTGCTGCTCCTGCCCAGGTGCAGGACTGCTCTGGGCTGAGCCACCAAGTACCAGGCTCCCACCCAGCCTGCACAGAGGTCTGCAACTCCTCCACATAAACTCCCAAAGCACCTGGCCCACTAGGTAATCTCAGAGCACATTCATCTCTTTTTGACAGATTCAAGTTTCCCTCAAAAAAAAAAAA
>JAYKAV010000744.1:334039-431511 GCA_035582835.1 Phoebastria nigripes
AAACTAAATGCAACGCCCATGGGAGCAAGAGGAGCAGACTAATTCTGTAAGTTGTCATCAGACATTCATCCAGAAGAAGGGAGGCTCCTGACCAACCTTTATTCCTAGAACAGTATATGCATTTTATATGGTTTTCACAGTCATTGGATAAAATGACTGAGCCATCCCTGAAAAATTAATTTCCTAATTTTCAAGTCAAGATTAGCCAGAAGTGTGTTCCTTTCTTGGATTGCCAGAGAGGGAAGGGCAAGGGGACTGTAGCCCCCTTCAGCTCCAGGGCAATTATTCCCAGCCACATGACATAGTCATCATCATCCAACTCTTGTATAAGGAAGTTTAATGGAAAGAAGTTAAAACCTAAATAGTACCTAACATATCTCTAAGGACTCCCAGATCCAGCAATCAGTCAKACACTGACCCTTGCAAGGCTGTTCCATAAATGTTTCCAACAAGGTAGAATGAAAGCTGCTCAGCTTACAGTTCTTACCCCTACATATGATACATTCCCTATATATTCCCTATATGATACATATTCCCTATACATACGATACTTATTAGGCATGAAGACACAGTTCTAATTGTTTTAATAGAATGACTTGAATTATTTAAACTCTTTTTCGCTTCTTATTTATGGCAAAAAACCCCAAAACTGAGATAGTATCTTTTTTTCTCCCATTGTTAATATTTCATGCTAGAAAACTTAAATATTTATGCATGTTGGGAAAAGTAGAAGTTATTTTCTGTCAGAATGGTCTCCCTTCAGAAGAACAGCATGGTCTTTATAGTTACTTCTAAAACGAACTAGAATGAATACTTTCTTTTTACTGCAAAACCTGCTCTTGGGCCTTATTTCCACTGGCAGATATAAGACCATGGGTTAAGAATTCAGCCTAAGCCATTTTCCAGACCTTCAGTTCAGAGGGGTTTTCCAAGTATAAAATTTTGATTGCTCCTTTTTTTATCATGAAATCAATTTAGTCAGGTTTCGATGCAAAATTAAGTACTAATCAAAAGAACCATACCATTAAAACAGAGAGGCACAGAAACACTGCCACTGGTTTTCTTAATCTTGACCACAGAAACCCTTTCATTCTCATACGTGCAAACTAAAGATTTTTCTGTTGTTCGTTAATAAGAGCCTGTACACCACATATCCCAACATAAACAGTGTGAACCAATTCAAAGTGTTAGCAGAGCTTTAAGTACTGTGAAAATGAGAATAAAGAGAAGGATCAAGTTTTTGACCTGTATTTTGCCAGATAGCACCAACTCATGCTGCTTTGGTGCGACTCCAAGAGTCTAATCATGTTATTCATGAGCAGCAGAGTGGATTACTGAAGCAGGTAGTCCTTCCCTGAGGCCTTGAAGGAGAACAACAACTCCAAATTGAAGGACTTCAGCAGAATATAGGTTGTAGACAATAAGATTGTCACCTTGAAACCTCTTAGCCCGAGTGTGACCGACTGCATTCAGAATTTCCTCTTCCTCAGCATTACATGTTGATGAGTTTTAAGTAATTCAACACTGGCGACTTTAGACAACTGCCTGCTCCACACACCAGTTACTTGCGGCCTTGTGAGACATCTAGAGATGCCACAAACAAATCCCTGCTGAACCTTGCTGTCACAGATAAATAATTTGCCTCTTGCCTTCCCTCTTGCACACCCTATTTATTCTACATCTCTGCTGAAAGGTTGCCTTCCCAAAGCAACATTGGCAGACAGGAATGTGTGCCTGCACCATGGCCACAATGCTGTATGGTCTGACACAGCATGGCTCCAACTTCTTTTCTTAGGCAGGTTTAGCTGGGCCAGCTAACAGGGGTATCTCCCATTACCCAGCGCTTCCCTTTACTACTGCGGCTGATGCCTTGTAACAGGGGCAGCTGCAGAGGATGTGTAYGCATACCTCAGCTGCCAGATGTTATCAGTGTAAAACGGAACAGTTCAGAAGCAACTAAGAGTCCTGTTCAGCTCTCCCTTCCAACCTTTTGTATGGGGACAGGGCAGACCCTGTTTACCGGCAGCAGCTAAATCTCCCTACAAACATGCGTCAGAGCCATTGAGTCGAAGCTACAGTGTCAGGTTATGATCTGAGGTAGCTTTGGTGTGGATACACATTGCCTTTGCTGGCTCTGATACAGAGACTAGAAACTCCTACAGAAAGGCAGAACAGACAGCTACAGGTAGTAACTTCTTAAACTGCCACAGCACATTCTTCAAAGTCACCTGTAGCACCCTTTGTCTCCTATATATCAATCCTAGGCACGTGATACATAATGCTCTGGATTGCATTCAAGAGAAGACACATCTAAAACTTAGTTACTATAGCAGCAAAGAAACATACTGCTTCTTTTTAACCTAAGTCAAGTTGATTCTGTGAGCAGCACAGTCCAGAATCCAGCATCATTAATACTACTTGAGTTGGAATTTTATTCTTGTCATGCCATGCCACTCCTAACATTTCAGGTTTGCATACACAGAGACCAAAGTTGTAACTACACCCTGTGTAGGCTTGCCTGAGTCAGCCTGAAACCAACTCAGGGCACTGTTACACTGATGCTTTAAGACCACACTGCTGTGAGAGAAGGGGCAATCCACCCTCCCTGCTGCCAACCCAAACTCATAACTAGCCTTCATCTGTATCAGCAAGCAGATTCAACTCAGCAGTCATCTGTACAATCACAACTACTGGCTCAAAAAAAAGGATAGGACTGGCTTAACAAAGTTTTCTTGGTGGGAGAATGGACCTCTGGCACCCAGGAGTACTGACTTCCAGCGTTAGCCAAGCATGAAATCACACCAACAAGCACCAGCAACACTTCAACTACAGCAGCATTCATGTGGAAACCTAGATTAAAAACTTTCTGGAAGCTAAAGATGCTTTATGTTGCCACATCTCTATTTCTTAAGCTAGTTTGGCTACTTCCAGACTAGCTCAGGTGTACCTGAACAAGCTGCAGCTACTCCTCTGACTACAGCATGAGTTGTGGAAGTGTGAGAAAAGGCATGGTGAAATAGATGGAGTTCAAATGCCACAACCCAGGTTAGAGATACTATGTCACCTGCAACAATATTTAAAAAACAACAACAACAACAACAACCCCAAACAAACAAACAAAAACCCACAACCCCTCTTACAGAGTTCAGGGCAGGTACTGTTCAGAAGTCATTTTCATTCCCAAGGGTTGTTTTTTTTATTTAAAGTGTTACAGATTCTTCACAAATCTCTTCATTGTACTCTGCCATTTCATACAAAAGGAGATAGACGTATTGTGTTAATATCCTGTTCAGGCTTTACCAAGAATCAGGCAGGGAATGGAGATCAGAACCGACACTCCTGTGGTGAATCTGTTCCACATAACATGACGTTAATTACGTTCTAGCCAAATTATATTTTTCATCTTCAGTCAGAGATCAACTCTCAACTATTCCCTCCTCCCCAGGTTTGTTTGGGTTTTTTTACAATCCTAAACAGTATGCCTGGAGGTGGTAGATGGATTGCAAATGCCATGGCATTTACCTTTTTTATCAGAGGAAGCATTAGTAAGGTATGAACAGCTTGTGAACACTTTAGTATCTCTTCAGACCAGATCTAGAGCTCTAGTCACATAGATACTGAACTCAACGTCAAAACTTTGTACATCACAGCTTGAATTCTAAAGTATTTGAATTTGAGGGAGCCAGAGTCCCAAGAGCTTGGAAGGGAGTCTTTTTACAGGCAAATTTACTTTCGTCAGTTTATCCATAACAGAAATCCTGTATTCAGCCTCCACAACAAGGTAAAAAAAAAAAAAATGTTAATACTTTTGTGAATACTGGAAAGGGAGGGGAAGGGTTTAAGAGACATGGGAGCTTCGCTACTTCAGATGTATGAGTTAATTTTTGTGTATTCTAAGAGATCTTTCTTTATATACATTTTATTTCAGAGCGCGCTCTCTATGAATTTTAACTTTTTTTTTTTTTTTTTTTTTTTTTTTTTTTTTTTTTTTTTTTTNTTTTTTTTTTTTAAATTTTGCATTAGTTCTAAAGGATGGCTGTGGTCATGAGAAGCACAGGTCCAGATCTGAGTAGAAACTCTGTAACTGCACAAAACCTGATTTGAATGGAGTTACACAGGAACCTTTCTGAATCAAGTTCTTCGTACAGGAATACTACTTACAAAACATCTAGTCTAATAATGGACCCTACCCTTTCAGGCATCATATTTTCTTTTAGGTGAACAAGTGATTAAACCAGTTCAGTCATCTATGTTTCAACCCTGAAGTATCCGTAGCTGAAAGTTTGTTTTTATATAGTCTTTTTCATACAGCAGTTCTTGTCAACTGCTTGAAAGTGTGTACCTTTAAAAATAATCCAGGCACAGGTAGGTCTACACAGCCTTAAACAAGTGTACTAGCAGGTGAAAAATGTGCAATTTGACATGAGATGCCTGAGAGGTTTTCCACGTCTTCACCATAAATTACTGATACATTCCCTTTTTGTTACAGGCTTTACCAAGTGGGTAGCTTGGCAGGTCTGAACACATGAATCAAAGTATAGAAAATCTTGGTATAAAGAAACTGCGCTTGGGATTTGCCAATTCCCACAATGTCTCTTCTAATTGCATTTTTACCCCAACTGATTTGCCTGCAATTAACAGTTCTGCCTCCCCTGTCTTTGACACTGACTTAATCTCTCAAGAAGACAGATCGTTGCAAAAATTGCTCTTGGCTGGAAGGATAAAGACCTGAGTGCCCTCAAAAAAGGGCAGGGAGAAGAATTCCTTCCTCTGGCTTTTTAGTAGTGTAATAATACATTTGTGCTCATATCTTTATAGAAATGAAGGCCAGGGACTTCCCTGGTGGGTAGCTGTTATCAGTCAGTTACTATCATTTTCCCCCAGACACCTCATCTCAGATCTATGTGGATAACATGCGTTAGTCATTTAGTACAGCCTCATTTACATAGAGCACAATGAATTACATTGACTCCAAGGTCTCGGCTATTTAAGAGCAAAACTAGACAAAGCCATGTTCACATGGAGTTTGGCTGGCAAGACTTGCTTTAATAAAATAGGTTTGGATACTTCCAATTATAAAATTTCAGCTTTCCATAACCCTTACCAAGCTGTGTTGATGCCAGGTGCAATTAATCCTTAACAAAAGGGCATCAGTGGCAAAAAGCAAATTTAATAGCTGTGTCACAAACAGCTTCATTCCCCTTCCTACAAACACAATAGAAATCACATCCCAATTTCCATACAGCCAAGACAAGTTAATTTCTTCCCACAGTGTGTTATTCTGGACAGCAGTGCTGCAACGCATGTTGCAGTAGAGCAGAAAGCAGCAACAACAACAACAAAAAAATCTAAGTACGTCCCTTGACCAAGTAACTATTAGTTCAGTCTTAACATTGCTTCCTCTGTCTTACTTCTATTCAACATGCACAAACACAAGAAAAAACAAAAGTAGTACCTCAGCATGTTTTGCATCTGATATTCATGATAAGGCCTATACAATGGCCTCCGCTTGAAACCTTAATGGAAGAGATATCCTCCAAACCTCTCCTGCCCAGCTTGCAGTTTACATTCAACCCACAGTTCCCAAACTCAGCCGTGCTTCCGCTTCCCCCTCCAGGCTCTTCCATCTGGCCTCAGGTGACAATCTGCGGTTGAGGATCGTTGTTTAGGAAAAGCTCTCTCCTGGAGAGATGCAGAAAGTAGAAATTCTTCCCACGTCTGATATTGAACAAGCCCATGAATCTGTAGAAGCCAAGCAAAGAATGACCTTTTACAGGTCCATGACAGAGCAAGTGTGAAATCTGAACGGGATTATACATGAATAGCAAACTCCCTAGTTAGCAGGAACAGGTCCCTCAGAGAACGGGGTTAGGGTCACCCATCTCTGTTTCAGCCGTAAGAGCGAACTGTTTTATATGTAACTCAACTCCATAAATAGTTTCCCTTTCCCCTAATAAAACTCCATCCTCAATCTCGCCCATGCACCTGCGGTTGCTTCACTTGCAACACTTAGTTCTGCATTCAAAAAGAATAAAAAGCAGTTTTGGTAAAAGATCTCCAAGCCCATGTTATTTATGTAACGAGCAGGGATCAGGCAAGAGCTGGGTTTAGTAACTAACCAGATCAGACACAGTGGGAATCGGTCCTCCCACCCCACAGGAGGCCAAAGATAGAAGATACCCGTTTAATGAGGTTGGCAGCGACTGCTGCAATTGGGTGGGGAAAATTTAATCGCTCACAGCACGCCAACTTTGTAAGCAAACCCCCTCGGGTAAACATCCAGACAAGGAGCCTCTTTCAATTTTGCGTAGCCCCTGATTTTGATCCCAGGACAGCCTGCTCCTTCCGCCCGTCTCCATTTACCTGCACTGCCGTGACTACCTCCTCCCTCCCGCGCCGGTGCTGCCAGCGCTGATGGACACCTTCCAGCTACACCTGGCTAAAACACATTGCTTAGTGGTGCATTGCTGCGCCAGCCACATTTTTTATGAAGGGCACTGCCTGTAACTCCTTATCACGGCACTTAGATGAGAAGAAAATTGCCCAAAAAGGACTAATTACCTCGCAAGACCCAGAGCACCCGTACAGACAACAGGAGAGGGGAAATCCCTGTGCTAGGGCTGAGCGCTCAGGCCTGAGAGAAGTTTTGTTGCAATACCTACCTTCCCCCTCCTGCACCGAGCTGGAAAGCCAACCCAGGCTCACTGATAGCCTGATGGCTCAGAGCTGCTGTCCCATGGGGAAGCACTCATCTCTGAGACCGCTCTGGTGCTCTCACGCACGAGATGCAGGCCCAGGTGCCCCCCGCCATGGCTGGAACAGGTGGGAGCACCTCAGTGTTGGAAATGGAGGGGAAGCAGAGCCTGGATGGATCACTTGGTACCAGGCCACACCAGGAAAAGTGTCAGAACTGAATTGTCCCAGCAGAAAGCAGCAAACTCAGAAGCAGCCCCAGATACAGCCCGTACCTGTCCCAGGGAGCTCCAGCAGCTCAAGCTGAGGCAGAATCACCACTGCCACGTCCAAGAAAATGTTTACTACCTCTATTATACCATCCCTGGCAGGGTCCACATCCAGAGTGAACACTTCTCCACCCTTCTCCACAGAGAGGAAAGAGGAAGGTGATCTTCCACAGCCTGATGTCATGGTTGGTGGTGTTCTCATTAATGAAAAGGTAGCCCTGGAAACTGCTGTGAACTTACAGTGCTACATAGTATATATTTGCAATAGAACAGTCACCCTTTCCTAACAGTTTGCTGTCCGATCTACACGGCACATGCAGGGCAGGTGAATGTGAGGCAATCTAACATGTCTATATTCACACGCGCATGAGGAACCGCTCAGAGATCAGCTCTGCCCGGGGTCAGACGGGGAAGCAGAGGTGGCAAGCCTCCAGAGGAGCAGTCCTCAGCTGTGCTCCCCAGGGAGACAGGGTTAGATGCACCTCCCAGACCCCAGGCTGCTCTGAGCAGCTGGGTCAGCCCCAGCCACAAGTTACAGCAGTTTCTGGAGATGCACTAGTCCAGTCGAAAGATACCACCTGGGTCAAGGCCACCAAGGCTGCCCATGAGCTCGGAGTTATGCAAAACCGAAGCTCTGCAGCCTCTCCCCGTCCCAACCCTACAGCAAGGGAGTGGGAAGAAGCCTGAGGAGTGGAACACTGATATTTCCTTAAAGCAAGGGTTTTCCTGAAAGTTTCATACACTGAAGTGTCCAGAAAGCAGAGGCCAGAACAAACGTCTGCAGTGAAGCATCTACCAAAGAGGTAAGTTTAAAAGAACCCCCCAAAGGTGGCTTTCACGCTTTCTATCCAACACCATGTTTCACCTCCATTTAAATCCTGTTGCTTTCAAGACCAAAAGCAGAAATTTCTCAGTGCTATCAGCCCACAGCATTATCTCTTACAGCACCTTTTTATCTCAACATCCTCTACTGGATAGCCTTTCTCTGAAAATCTATACTTTACTGCCTCAAGAGTACTATATTCTATTCAAGTTCAGCTTTAAAAGTACTTGGAATTTGAAAATAAAACCCATACGAGTAAGGATCCAAAATTACACAGCCACCCCAAAATAGAGATTAGTATTACTTTCTTTACATTTTTCTTCACTTTTCTAATGAATATAACTGAGCAGTTCATAATACATTTTGATGTTGAAAAGGAAAAAGGATTTTATTTTGTTGTACTTGTGGGGTTAAAAACGAAGTATTCTTAGTTAAGATTAGGTTTTAACTCAGCTCCCTACTCTGCAAATGCAGATCTTGTTTCAGGATTCCTCAATTCGTTCCTGTAAACATCGATGTAGTCAAAAGTCCTCTGGTTAAGACCAAAAATAGCAATTTAAGTGCTACATAGGGGCTCTTTGCAGGAAAGGATATTGAAAATTTCTGGGTTTTTACTTTCTTAATTAAGAATCTGGAAACCAAGGCACACGTTATCGCATTACTGAGCCTCTTAGAGTGACTGGAAGACATAGCTCAGGTTAAAAGCCATGGACAAGATTAAGAGCTACATCTGCTAGTAGATGACCTGCCCCGGGCAGACAATCCTTTATAAACTCCACGACGAGGTTTCAGATGAGAGCAACAGGGCACTAATCAGTCACCTGGTATTGACATTAAAACTTCAAGAGGAACAAAGAAAACAACCAAATTTAACATCCTTTTTATATGCAAACTATGATAGGTTGGGAGATAGCAGAAGTGTCCCAGTCTGAATTGTTTTTCTCTTTCAATGCTGGCTTTGTTGCCTTGCTGCTCAGTACAGTATGTTCCATCTTCCACTTCTTTTTTAGAAGGCACATAGGAACTTCAGAAAAACAGCACATGCTCACAGAGAAAAATCTTGAAGGACTGGCAGATACTTGTGATTTCTCAGCATCAGCAGGGTTTTCTAACTACAAATTTTTCAGATGTTGTGGGCTTGACAGAATGTATTCCAAGCTTGTTGTTTCCCTGCTCTTTTTCACAGATTTAGAGTTACTGATGAATGCTATGTGTACCAGCCCAGATGCTCTGTTCTAGCTATAAAACAGTTTTAGCTAACTGGATAAGAGAGCTTAAAATAGCACAGCCCTTTACTCTTTATCAGCTTAACATTTTCCAGTACACAACACTAGAGACTGAGAAGTGCAAACCAGCCTGTTTATAATTTACATACATTTTCTGGGGCATTGTTTGATGTTGTTTTAATATTGGATTGAAAGAAAATAGGATTTAACTCTTTACATTGTCATTCTAAATAGTGACCAAAGATCTTCGCTAACTGAGCACTTTTCTATTACAGCAATTACTTGCAAATTAACAGACCGTTTGCAAGGATTTCACCTTTCCTTCAGTTTTAGAAAAGACCCTTTTGGGGGATTTCTGCCTTGTGTCCTAAAGCCAAATTCTATTTTCTAGACTCTCTCTAGACACTAGAAAGAGTCTTATTGTTCAGCCGTTGTCGGCTTTTGACTGACCTTTCCTTATTCCTCAGCTGCATAGCTGACACAGTGTTACGCTGCCATTACCAAGACCAATTAGCCAAACTTCTAAGATTGGGAACAGAGATCAAAACCTTCTCCAGTTCTAATCATTGCAGAATAAAGTATCAAATGGCACTTATTTAAGACCAAAATCATTTTGACATGTTGAATTTCTCAAATCCCCAGTGGCACCATGCCTTTTGGCAAAGCTTGCAACACTAAGTCATGCCAATAAAGCAGTTTGAATTGAACTGCCTTTTTGCCCAATCCCACTAAAACCATAGTAATTGGTTCAGACATAGAGGCTCAGCTGCCTCAGTGAGTGCTAAAGCTACCAGCCAATCTTGACAGTGTTTTTTTCAAGCCTGGCAAAATAAAATGTAAAGCAAATGTTCCTGTTCATGTCAGTGGCCTGGAAGGTTTATGTATTTCCAACCTGTCTGTTTTCCATGTGTATTCACATCCCAGGACATGTTGGCCAGTTTCAACCAAACGTACCAGAAGGGGAGAAAGATGTTTAGTTCCTACACATTTAAAGAAAAAGAAAGGAAAAACTGATTAGGCCCTAACTGAAGGGGGCTGTACAAGTACAACCCAGAAATCCTTATAGGAGGAAGACAAACATCTCAAATACAGAAAAAGATTCCCTCAAAACTCAAACCACTTTAGATGTCAGAAAATCCATTAAGTGACATAAACCAGATCCTCTGTCCCATGGAACTAATTGGCTTAACGATAGTTGGGTTTTTTTCCTCCTTACAGAAAGGATTTTCCAGCTCTAGGAGGGAATGGATATTGATGCGCTGCTTAACTTCTTGTAAAAGTAGAAACACCGTACACATTCTCCTTAGGCATTTGGGAAGCACTCACTGTCAGAAGTGTTATATCAGAACATGCCATTTAGTGACTCACTCAACACATCTGTCTAGATATGGCTATCATTTTTACCAAAACCAAACATTAACACAAGTAATAATTGCTCCCTACACCAGTTTCAAAGGCTGTGTAAAAATGTGTCACCTTCTTCGTGTTTTTCATTATTCTTTATTATCACAGTACCAGCCACACCACATCTGAACCTCCAAAGCCAGGGACAAGACCTTGGTAGCCTTTTAATATTGAAACAGTGACAGTACTTTGGCTGCCACATGTGATCCCTGAGGCATGCAAATGCAATTTCTTTTCACCAGTCCTTCCCAGTAGCAGTTTGATGTTTTAAGGAAATAATGAAATAAGCTTTATTCTACCTATTGAAGTGAATTTTTTGAGTATATGAAGAGCAGCTAAGGAGATGAGCAGGCTGGACAAAAAACACTTTGTTATTTACCCCAATTCAGAATTGCTTTGTTATCAATCTTGTTTATAAACAAGATTGGGGATATCTCTAGTTGGTGATTCCCTCCTACCCTCAATTCCTCTAGCAGGACTCCTCTAATCCACTTGGAAGAGGCAATCATACAGAAAAGAGTCAAATTGATAAAATTCTCCTTCCCTTCTCCTTCCCATCATTCTTTTCTCCTCTTGCTGACCTAGCATCTCACACATTCTCCAAGCCTTTTGCCTGCCATGTAAATGGGCAATTAATTCAATCTAATATTTTAGTATCCTGATGAAATATCCTTTTCCCTTGCTGAATTCTCATCCTCTGGGACTTATTCTCCAGTTCTGCAGTAATCCCTTCCAGGACACACAATCTGCATTTAAAAGAGACATTAAAAAAGAATAAACCACTTAAAAACAAATTAATCCTTCAGCTTATGTTACATACTAGAAAGAAACAAGAGAGCTGTGAATTCAGAAGAAGAGGTATGAACTATTCTTCCATTTTACAGTCTGCTTTGATGCTATTCTAAACAAAGGAAACAAGATTCTTCCAGTTCTCCCTTATTTGGAGCTGTTCTGTAATTTATTTCTTACGGAAACCTCTGAAGGGTTGAAGACTCCAGGGATTCTACAGCTGCATTGAACTGCAGTGCTGCACATTTCTAACCTTCAAAAGTGCATTCCATTGTGCTACCGAAATCTTTTCTCCCTCTATCTACGTCAATAAGGTTCAACAGCATTTTAGTAACTGAAGAGTTTCTAATGTAGCTCTGACCTCTTTAAAGTGTCGGACATACGGATTTCCCCTGGCAAAACTCCTAATGATGTACTAGTCTTACCGTAACCAGATAGGAAAGCAGAATAATTTCCCTTATGAAGAGAGTAATGTGCAGTATATACCACAACCTGGATTCTGATCTCATTTACTTCTCACTTATTCTCTGACTGTGGTAAACTTGGTATAACTAGGGTAATGCTTCTGTGAGAGCATGCCTGCAGGCCCCTCAAACTACAGCAAAGTATAATTCTGAATCCAAAGAAAGGCAGATTCACTATCAAGAATTACTACAAATATCTTTTTATATAAATATGGAAACAGCAAGTAGTTGTGTTCTATTCACAAATACTTATATTCAAGTCATATACATGGTATTTCTGACAGTTGAACCAGTCTGAAAGCTGGCTATTATCAGTGTTTATGCCTGCATCAGACCCTATCATGGCTCCAGTAGCCTCTTGGTTTCCAGCATACATCCTAAGTAGCTGACCTGGGGGGGGAAAAGGCAGAACAACAAAAAAAGAAAAGAAAAAAACAACCAAAAAAACCCAAAAATACACACCCTCAAACCAAAAATTTGATTCTGGATTTACAACTTTAAAAATTTTGTCTAGCCTCTCTGAAAGCCATTAACAGAGGTTCTTGAGTTACTGCTAATGTAGAGAGCACACTGTGTGAAGGGGGCCTGTACTATCAGGATTCAGTGAGGCCATGGATAGGGCAGTAAGTCTTTTTAAGGTTTTAAGCATTTGTCCCCAGATCAGTCAAAAACATGCAATGCAGTTGCACATGGTTTCACACTTTCCATTTTAAAGAACCCAGTTCCTTTAGTTACCATTCCTTGTGCTTAGAGAGCAGGGGGGGCCCAAGGAGATGGAAAAGTCCTTGATTGAAAGGGCATTTCTTGTGAAGTGCTTACTCTGTAGCAAGTACCTTAGAGGACATAAAATACAGTCTGTAACAGAGAGGAGCAACCTGTTGGAAATCCTTATCTTGACACTTGTGGGATAGGTGACTAAAAAAAAATCACTAGTCCTAGAGAATCTTGATGTATCCACTGTTCTGCACCATTCCCAACCTTAAAAGCAGGAGCACGATCCTATCCCATTCAAGCTTATAGTTTAGTCTTTGGGACACTCTGTGCTTTGACAAATGAACGTGGGCTGGAACAGCACCCAGAATCTGAACTTCTACTTCCCATGTGAAAGCTGGCCACGTTCTCCTCTGTTAGGCACATGCTCATGGCGCGGGGCGGCGGGGGAAGAGACTGAAAATAGGAGGTGAGGCTACAGCTACCCACTTGACAGCAACTGCAAGGGCCAAAGAAGAAATTTCCTGCGAGGAACAGGCTTAGACTCATTACAGTTTTTTTGGCCTTCTTCACAGCATCAACACAACATGCTTGGATGCCAAAGAACAATGTAGCCTGAGATTTATTGCAATTGGGGCATATAAGGCATGGTAAATAGAATTAGTGGTGAGCCTTGGCTGTCCTCCATCATCTGATTAAGAAAAATAAGACCAAAAGGAACTAACTAGGGGACCAGTTCAGAATTGGAAAGATATACCTGAAGGCCAGGGTACAATAAGCCTTGGAAAGGTAGAAGAGACTTATGGTTCTTTCTATGAGAGTCTTAACCTCACCTGTTCTAAGAGCAGCTGGGACTTGCTAGCACCATACTTCCAGTTAGAAGAGTAGTACAGATGACCAGTGCCTGAGATGCAGTATAGAAGCAGCTGTGAAGTCCGTTTGCACGCGTTAGGAAAAGGCTGAAAGTCAAATCTGCAAAGGAAACCTGAAGTAGAAAAATGACAATACGGCAGGATATGCAGAGCACAGAGTGGCACAGAGTAAGAAATAGGATTTATTCTCCTTCTCAATGTGTTTTTTCTTCACTGCAGCCTCATTCCTGTTTGTAACAGATGGCATATCAAGCATGTGCTGGGTGAGCTTTGCTAACGTTTAACATTTTGGAAACTGGTTTCCTTTAAGCTAGCTGTTCATGGAGGTACATGCGACAGTTGTTAGTGAGTGAAAGCTGCAAGGGTGCCTTTCTGGGCTGCTCGTAGCTTATAAAGAAAACACTGTCCCACTGAGGAAGGCTTAAGAGGGAATTGAGAATGGGGGGAGCTGGGTGTGGAAGCTAATGCAAGTGGTTGTCCCAAAAGCATCGGGGAAAAAAAACCAACAACCCCACAGCCATGAATAAAAGCAAGAATAACTGGATGGGAAACCTTTGTAAGGAGAGAAGCCTACAAGAGGTTGCAGGCTGTAGAAATTCTATACAGAGAAGCGTCTGCAGTGCTGTTAAAGCCTTCAGTTAGAGCAGAGAGAAACCCTCCACACTTCCATAAAATTATCCAATTGTGGTAAAACAACAAAACGGTATGGAAAGCACTTTTTGATGGAAATAAAGTACTGTTTTCTTATAAGAGYTAGAGATGTTAGAGAGGTCCTCACAAGGCAGGGGTATGGGTCTAAGCCAAGAAAAGGAAGAACAGACACTTACCTTTCATGTCCATGCTTGTCTTCGAAGAGAGTGACTCTTTCTGAGCTGCCTACAATCTTAAACAGCCATAGAGAAGCAGGAGAGGAGACCAGGGGGAGCCCAGTAATAAATAAATTGAAACTAAGCATGGGGAGCAGCTGAGATTAAGATAATATAAATTTGGACTGGATTAGATCAGCTAATATGAACCTGCCTCTTACTGCTTGCTAAAATAAGAGTGAAAACTCCTTTTGATGATGTGCATCAGAAACAAGCTTTAATTTCACAGCTTCATTAACCAAACATCACTCTTTCAGGTATTTTTATTTTAATTTTTATGTGTCTATTATTTAAATGTAAGGTATAAAAGACAAAAGGTCTTGCATTAAATCACGGTTTATTCATTCCAGTGAAGATGTTGCATTATGTAAATGGTACCTTTTGAAGTTGGAACAGAAATTACCATGAGGCCCTTCTGGGATCCATTCTGATTTCCTAGGTATTTACTCTATTTCTATACATGACTGATGGAATTGCACTGAAATAAGGGTTTCTTTGTTGCTGTCGATGCAAAAGGGAGAAAAACGGCAACTAACAAAAGAGCAACGCAACAAAAGGCTCTAAATCAGGCACTTCAAAGAGTATGGGCTGGATTCAAATGACTTATTTCAGCACTGCAAAGGTACACAGACCAACAGGGTAACTCAAAGAACTTAAGCTAGAAATTTATGTTTCCCCTACAGTCAGTAGAAAAAAATAGGTGCCTCTGAAGAGCAATTCTAAACATTTAACTGAGGCAGCTTTGGCTCCAAACAAAGGTGAAATTAAACTCGGCCATTTGATAGGGAATCAACAGAGTAGCCTGTAACTTACATTAACTAATCAAAACACAGGCATACATCAAAACCCAGTGTATGGGCATGGAGCACCACCTATATTCTCCAGTGGACGTCCCAAAAACAAAGCACAACACGCTTAGGAGAAAAGGTGCTAGGTCATCCTTTTGACTTAATGTCATTACCACAGAAAGCAGCTGACAGAGCTGGAGGCTCAGGACTTGTCTGCACTGCAGAATTGAATACCTGTGGGGTTGCCACAAAAATCAGACCCAAGGGTGCTCCTTACGGATGTGCAGTGTGGAGGGGCAGGTGTTTCAACAGCATGACCACACTCCCACAGCACTCAGCATGGAAGAGTACATAACCCGTGACTAGTTATGGCATCCCAGCATCTCCCAGATGCTGTTTGAAAGAATGAGTCCAAACCAGAGCTAGGAAATTAATTTGGCAGATTGAAGTAAGCACATGCCAAAGCTGTGGAAGTCCTTTCCCAATGGCAATAACACATCCTACAAGAGGAGCATCTATCACTGAGAGCTTCCATGCTCCCAGTAGGACTGGCTGGCTAAACAGCGATAGCTGCTCTGGTGGGGATGCTGCCCCTTGACATGATTTTAAAAAGTGTCTCAGTCTTGCAGCATAGATGAGACTGATCCGTTGTTTCTGCCTTTACTGAGCCCTCCTGACCTTCCAATGAGAAAACAAATGAGAGACAGTCCCAGAAAACCACATTTGAACACTCTCAGGGGGCTGCTGTCTCGATTTGTACCAGTGCTCCAGTACAATAGGCATGACGAGACCTTTGTCTTCAGAAGCAAATTAAGAAGAGTTTTACCCCACTGTTTCCTTTCCATCCTCTCAGGAACAAGCATGAGACTGACATGGACGAGGAAACACACAGCGGCCCTGCCAGGGACAGAATAAGGGAGTGTGAAATCCTAGTTCAAATACTGCTATTTTCAACTGATTACGTGACAAACACAAAAGAGAATCTGAGCACCACACACAATAAACCTACAAAACTTGGCAGGTTTCTTKGACACGTCTGGGAAGGAGCCTGCTGCCATAGTGATTTTACTCCTCCYTCAAACTGACACCACCAGGGCTGGGAAGAAAGAAAGATTCAGAAATACAAACAGAGATCAGGGACCATTTGCAAGAGGATTTAACAAAAACCTGCTCTTTAGGCAGAATAAATATGATTGTTTTCAGGGGAAAAAGAGAAAAAGATCAAAGTCCAGCAAAAACTTACTAGTTCTTTTTAAAACAGCAGTGGGAATACTAAACGTAGAATTGCTGTTATTCACTTCTGAAGGTCTATTTATAAGGGTAGTTGTGGTGTGACCAGCATTTTCCTTCTCCTAAAATGATCCCTGCTGCTGCTACCACCTCAGGAACAGCTTGAGGAGCGAAAGAAGTGGGACAATGTCAGATGTCTGCTAGACTTCAACCCCAAACCTTTTTGGCTCATCTCCACAAAGATGACAGTAAAGTGCTCACAGTGGACTATGCTAGCACTAGTGGAGATGCATTGGTACTGACAGTGAAGGAAAAAGAACATCTTGCAGCAGGAAGGCAAGACAACCACATTTTAGATCCCCTTTTTAGTGTGAATCAAAGGGTGATGGGCAAGACAGGGAAACTGGAAGTGGACTGAGAGTAGTCAGATCCAGAAGTCTGTTCATTTTTGTTTTCATGTCATTCTTTTTTGATTAATAATCTTTCAATGCAGTTAAAATTATTCTTTGGATCAAGATACAGTTCAGCAGGTTTGAAAAGCACTATTTCATGTCATTATGAAGAACCACCAGCAGTAAGGACTTCTACATATGTAACATTTCATTTGCACGTTGAAAAACCCTCTTAATTGGAGGCAATCATTTAAACATTTGATTTTCTATGTGCCTCGTGATAGTTATTCTGATGTCAGCACTTTAAAGGGGAAGGTCAAAAGCCAGAAGGCCAGTCACATGTTATCAAGAATGTTCTCTAGAGACTTCATCTGCTAAGAGTCTTACCCTAATCCTTCCAAGGTATTCCTTAATGCTAACAAATCTGCAGTGAACCCTCTGCAGGAAACTCCTGTGCAGAACGTAACGCCTACTCAAGCAGCTATTTATTGCAGAAAAGGCAGAATTAAAAAAAGAAAAGATTTTTCTTCTTTCATACAATGAGATTTTATCCTCTCTTTGTACAATCTCTATGAGCATCGTTCAACTTTTTCTTTTAGTCAGCTTCCAAATTGTACTTTCCCAATACAAAATGAAATAACATTTAGCCTGTGACCTTCAGCCACAGAGACTCCTGGAATAGACAGCATAATATCAATGCTGCAGAGCAAGATTGAAGCACACTGACTACGTCACATGTGTGGCTTTTGAGGAAGCTCCCACACACAGAATGAAGCAAGGAACTAATATTTTTATTCCCCCCTTTTTTTTTTTTTTTTTTTTTTTTTTTTTTTTTTTTACTCTGGAACACCAAACTTCGAATAAATCCTTGGAAAAAACCCAAACATACAAAGCATCATCAGACATGATATTTTAACTTGTTCTCAATTCCAAGAGAGCAATGCAAAAAAATTTGAAAGGTCGAAAGGCCATCAAGAATTGGTCAAATGTAGCTGTGTTTACTGACTTTAATAAACCAAGTCTGGGATTATTCAGATAAGTAAGACTACAGAACAAAATTATATACCAGAAGGGGAAAAAAGGAGAGACAGAGAAAGAGAGGATTTCATTGTGGGTTATCATGGTAAGAAAATATCTCAATTTAAAAGGCAACCATAAACAAAATATAGAAGTAGGGTCAAAAAAAAAAAAAAATTGCTTTTAGTCTAATTAAAGCAAGGCTCATACCTGTGCTGTRGTTAGATTCCTTCTCTTACTACCCTTGCAGACAGGTAGCATATTTTTCACATTAATAGACAGGAAAGTCAACATTGACTGTCTGTCAATCACCCCTGTAGCCAGATAAGTGTCCCAAGACATGGCAGAATTACAAAAGGATGAGCTGTTTTCTTCCTGCTCTCACTGCACTGGTGAAATACCACAGTGAGCCCCAATTACTGAAGGGCTTAGCAGTTCTTTTCTCCTTGTCGTCTGCTTTTTTATATACATTTTTAATTAGGCAAAGAGGGCTAATACAAATCAAATTAAATTATGACTATTAAACTGTGTCTCTTGGGGAAGATTTTTCAGCATGGTTAGCAGGGAATTAGGCAAACTTCTCCTTTAGCATTAATGAGAGTTTTGCTCCCAGTTCCTCTGCATTGCAGTTACAACAGCCCCTGCCCCAGCCAACCCCTACAACTTCCAGCATCTCATTATGCGAGTTTAGATTGGGGCTGTTAAGCACTGTGAAACGTGCACATTGCTCATTTGTAACTGYGGACCTGGGCAGAGGCCCAGGGAGATTCCAGAAAGATGTTTTATTGTGAAAACAAGGAMGCAGAAGGCATACAAGAGCTGTTATTGACGATAATCTCGTTTTCTTTGCTGTATGGAAGAACATTTTTCAGTGTTAAAGAGGATATCTTCCTCTGCAAAACTTCACCATTGCCAGAGGGGCAGGACGGCCCAGAATAAAGCACAGATATACAAATAGCATGAGTCCTCTATCCGAGGGGCTCAGGAAGGCAACCTGCCTCTCTGGCAGACCAGACATCACCATGTCACCCAGGGTACTCCCCTCCCTCCACAGCTCCTCCAGGCTAAACGAGGGCAGAGTGTGAAGTTACCCCCCAGCAATGCTGGTGGTGGTACTGATTAGCTCAAGGACATTAAAGCCCTCCATCAGGGCAAAGGGCTCACCACAGCATGCCCCCACAGCATCACACCAGTGTTACGTGGAAGGAGGTTACTACAATGCCCACATTTCTCATTGTAAAACAGTTTTCTGCTGTAGGAAGACTGGGAAGTGGTCATTGAGTTGTATTTTTTTGTACTAGACACAATTCATTACAGAAGAAAAGCAACTGCCAGAACTGTGTTTTTGTTTATCCTGGCTCCATAAATGACAAGATTGTCAGTGAGCAGTTTTGCTGGATGTTGCTTTTGCCCTTTTGACTCACTTTTCCTTCTTTGATTTTGAAAGAACTAGAAAATAGGGAAATGAAAAGTTGGCACATGTTCCTCTTTCCTTCTTGAGCTCAGAAAAGGCTTAAAAAAACAAACAAAAAAACAAAAACAAAAGAAAAACAAAAAACACCACAGCTTTTTAGATATTGTGGTCGAGCAAAAGCATTTATGAAAACATGCATGGTTTTCAAATATTACATTGAATTTATTTGCATTTCTGATGACTTTTTATTACTACATGCTATCTAAAGTTAGTTTACCTTTTAGAATTTAATAAGAGGAATAGCAGAAGYATTTTAGAAAAAAAATTGTTTTATACCTATGGAATTGAAAATTACTCATAGAAAGAACATTTTCTATTGTTATAGAATTTCCTAGTTAGAATACATTTTCTGCTACTTTTTGCATCTATCAAAAATATATTTTTTTTACATCTATAATGTTTCCCTGTAAGAAAATAGACCTCCTTTTTTTTTTTTTKTTAATTTTATTTAAGCTTGTATACTGCATAAATAAATAACAGTTCAGAAACACATCCCTATAAGCAGGCAAGAACTGAAGCGATAGCTTGGTGTAACTTAACTTCATATGCAATGCAGAAATCATTTATGTGAGTAGAGAGAATTGAACCTCAGAAGCAATAAAAAATTGTAAAACTTTGAACCTGAACACACAACCTGAGGTATTCAACTGTCTGCTTTCTGGAAACTGAAAATAAACAAATGAACATAACACATAGCAGCTTTTATTGGTACCTCTTCATAAAGAATACTTTCCTTCCAAAACCAGCAAGAAACAGAAACGAGCTGGCAAAAAGATGAAATCCCTTTACACACAGTGTTTACAGTGAAAACACAAGCAATAAAGAGAATGTCAACTGCAGCAGCTCCAACCTTGTTTGTCACTAGATTAACTAGAGAGCCAACAAGGACAATGACTCAACCATTCATGCCTATTAGGCTTGCTGTGAAAGGCTCCATTCACTCACCAGCTGGCATGGTGGAAAGCTATCTAAAGATGGGAACAAGCGCAAGGGCTAGGGGCAGCCTGGCCCCGCTGCAATCTGAAACCAAAGCTGCAATTAATTATATATGGAATGTGGCCAGGCACTCCTAGCATTGTAATCAAATGGGACCACACAGAAAAAAGAAAATCCTTTATCCCATAACATGCACTACAGAAAGACAGTTAGGATTCTTGCAACAGAAGAGATTTATTTTTTTAAATTCTTTACAGCACTATTCCTGTTGACAGGCTATATGAGTTTATACCTTGAAACATCAAGATTGGTGCTTCTGTTTTATTTCCAATAAAAKGCTTATGTGCCTGTTTATCTATCCTTCTATCACCAAAATCAGCCACTTCATAGATTTTTTTTTTCCTTTCATATATGCTTTTTGTCCTCACACTTATAGCAATAATTTTATACTATTCCAGTGCTTGTACCCTAGAGATATTTAAATCTTCTGAATCATCACCCAAACTGCTTGCAGATCACAAGTCTAACCTGGGAAGTTCCCGACAGTCTCAACCACACGCTGGCACAGTCTACAGAATTCAAGATGCTGTAGCATGTTTCACATGAGACCAGCCTCCAATAACTTCCCCATAGCGTAATTCTCCAAGACTTTGCACAACCATTTTTCCTTTGGTGAAGACTGAATGTAAAAAGCGTGCCTCAAAACAAAGCAACAACAGAAGTGGCTATGGCCAGCCAGAATGACAGAATTCATCAACATCAGCCACATCACAAAAGAAGCAGCATTCTCAAAATTTATCCGAGATGTGTAGTGCTAAACTTGTATCTTCCCATCGTGATCATCATTAAACACTATTACAGTACTATTTTGAGTCTTTAACAAAATTAGAACCCCGGGATGTACTACCTGGCATACATACTAATAGTAAGACACTGTAGCTGAAGAACTTTGCAATCTAAATTAGAAAAACACGACTCAAAACAGAAACAAAACAAAAAAAACCCAACTATATTATCCATTTCTTTTGCTAAAAAGGTGGATACACGGGCAATCTGTGGCAGGGCAAGGAAGCAAATAAAGATGATCTTAGGCAGGGATTTAACCCCTTATGCATCCTTCTCTATCTTCATCCCCCTTTGCTCATTATTTCTTTCATTTGTTTATTTTCTTGACTAATATTGAAAGACTCATTCCAATATATTTATTTATCCATCTAATTCCCATTCAGAGTGTAATGCTCTAAAATCAATGGGAAGCTGATAGCTTAAATAGAAGCAAAGCGGTCTTCAGTCTTTGCAGAATGGGGTACAAGTTATCTAAGGAGAGGATATTACTTCAAGTTTATTTTTTTACAGGGCCAGTATGGCTTGGCTTTCAAGGTACTAAAATATTGAACAACAGTGAAACAATTTTTATGATCAATAAAAAGTTGTGAAGGCAAAGTGAGGTGTGTTAACAGCAAAGGTTGTGAGGATACGCAGCTGCTTTATTACAAAATTACACACAACYAACCCGAGAACCCTTAAAAAAAAAGGTAACACTGCAACTGCCATTACTTATTATGAAGGTATGTTATGCACTCACTGTGCAAAAAAAAATGTATGATTCAATGCCATGCTTGAAAGCAACAAAGGCTGAACCAGACCCAGTTCAGTGCTTGAAGTATAGCCCTTCTTTTACTGCCTAGAGTACTTCTTGTTGGCAGATGTTATTTTCATGAACTGTCACTATGTATTTTGACTCAGAGGAGAAAGCGGCTGATTCAACGTTCATTCATGGATACATACACTGCTAAAATATGCAGAGATCCAAATCCCCACATAATACAGCACATAATAGAGCACCAGTTAGCATCTCTCAGGAACATTGGGCTTATTAGCAGGAAAATACATTATCTCTGAGGATGTTTTTTGGGGGTTTGGGTGTTGTTGGGKTTTTTTATTTATGATTTTTGCTTTATTTATCACTGACCATTCAGGGTCTCCATAAGGCCAGAACATGTCGAAAAATCAACTTGAAAAGGAGGAAGGGAAGTTGCAATGACCAGGTCTGGCARTACCAGCACCCATCCAGATGCAAGAGGAGCCTGGCAGAGGACTCTGCCAATGAAGTAGTGCAAATAGGTATGCCTGAGTTCCTCTCTCCTGTGGGTAGCCTCTGTGCAGGTAGGTGGAAATATGACAAGCAGCAGAAGAAAGTCACCCCTTGGGAGCGGAGGGCCCCAAGCCACAGCCGGACCACAGCTGGCTCAGTCCTCAGACAAAAACCCACATGAAGAGGGGGAAGGAGACACACAAAAGGAGCCTTTTGGCAGCAGCCTGAAGTTACATCATCTCTGCTCTATTGTAAAATTTGAACTTCTCCTTAGAGTTAAGAGAAATATAAACACCTCCACAGCATGGCTGGGCAGCAAAAGCAGGTGCCTCCCATCACATGGGGGAAGAGACTCATCCCCCAAGCACGGCTGAGTGCACTAAAAGGAGCCCCAGTAAATAGATCTTTGGTTGGGTTTTAACCTGATGCTGGGTATTACTGGGGCAGCCCAGGTTCCCCACCTGTGCAAAACTCCTCCATTAAAGGTAAGAAAGTATTATCATCCTTCACAGATGTAAACAGGCTAAGGGCTATATTTTCAACATGATTTCAAAAAAGTAAATAAGCACCAAGTGGGATTTTCAAATGCCTGTAGGTACTTAAGACTACTGATGATTATGCGGAAAGGGAAAGCAAGGAGAGAAAATAGCACTGTAAGTCCTGGATAACTAATAATTTGAATTGGTTGCGGTGGATTTGAAGCACATGGAAGAAATGGATCTACCAGTTGACCATTGTAATCCTCTCCTCAGGGGAGCAGAAGCAACATTTTGACTGTATATACATATATACACATAAACAGACACACACCCCTACACACACACCCTTTCAGTCCTATTAAATTGGACAACCTACAATATAACATGAAAAACACCTTGAGACCAGTTGTCCAGTGATTTTGGGGGGTGGAGGAGGAACAAAAAGCCCCACATACAACACAAACATTTCATTTCTAAAAATTGAAAAATTGTCATATTCACCTGAGTTTAGAAGCAGAAACTCCCACGTTCTGCTTTAGGATTTAAACTCTCATTGAAGTCAAACATCAGATATGGATATCATGGGCAAGTGTAGCCCAATCCAATGTCTTGCTTTAAGTGAAGAAGCTAGTAAACCCGCAAGCAGCTCAACACAATGCCAGTGTGGGACTTGTCTGCTTTGTACCACCTGAATTTATATCAAAAACCAAACTGAAAAGAAAGCGTGACTGTGCATAGCAAGTCTGACAGAGATGGGGGGTCAGGGGAAGGAAGGGAGGTAAGATGCTGGAACCAAACACCAAATCTTGGACAGCTTTCAGCCGCTTGAAGACATCATAGTTTGGCTACAAAAGTCCCATTTATATTGGATTCCAGTTTCTAGAATGCAAAATTAACTATTGTACCAAATGGTCCTGTTTTTCACACTGGATGTGAAGCTGAACCCAAAGCACTGCAGTCTAGGGCCTTTTACACACTGCTGAGAGACCTGCTACAGCCAAAGGCCTCCCCAGGCAATTCTGTAACATTTTTCATTGCTTTTAATTTACAGTTATTTAATCATTTCTAATACCCAAAGAAAAAGAACACACACAATCTGTGAAGACTGGGGGGGGGGGGGAATAGGCTGTTCTACTTTGATAATACACTTTAAAGTATTCTGTCAGCCCTATTGTTGACATTAGTCCTTCCTCTAGTTTTCATAAAAATGGCTTTGTAATCAGAGCAAGAAAAGTCTGTTAGCACTTCACAGCAACCCCGTTCACATAGGATTTGCTTTTCTTATGCCCCACAAAAGTTACTTCGGGAGCACAGGGAGTTGCGCATACCTTGGGATGCAGAGTGCCTGGCTCCCATGGAGGGGGATTGTCCTCCCACCCGGGCAGCAGCTTCCCATCTGCACACTGCTTCAGCGGTGACTTATTGGCATTTACGAGGCCTGTACAACCAACCCTGAATAACGTGTTTATAATATCTAAAGAAGAAGAAAAGAAGTGCTAATGAGAAATCAGCTCATTGTCATCTCATTTTTTCCACATATTCAGTTATTTGTCATTTGCTTATGTCTTCTGACAACATTCATGCCAGCTGCTAGCTGAATGGGAGCTTTCCAGTGATGCCTAAATAGACTGATTGTCTTCGTTAGGGCTTTGTACAAATGCATTCAGCAAGGAGTTGCAGACTGTCATTAGGCAGGTCCAGTCTTTCAAGTTCTGCTGCCCCAGTCCAAGATGTTTGCTTTAGCAGACTTTCCCCTGCTTTTGTTAGTTTGGCATAGGAGAACCGGTTTCTATTACCCTGAGTTGTTTCTTTTTTTTGTTGTATCCCTTCGCTGTGGTTTCCAAGCATACTTTCACATTGCACTACAAAGGGAGGGGAAAATGCACACACACTACATCTTTGGGGTAATAGATTTCATTGTATTGTACTTATTTGCTTTCCACTTTTCTTGCATAAAACAATTTAATAATGAATCCATATCAACTAGATGATTGAACACCAAGTAAGAGAGAGACCCAGCCTGACCTTTGATTTTTCTGCATCGAGAGATTGATGAGATGACGTTATAGTAAGTGGATAAAAATGGCACATAACCTCAGTAGGTGAAGTTGAATGAAATTTTAAAGTGGGGGCAAGATTATTGTTGCATTTCAAAACAAACATCCTTGTCCTCCAGCATGCTTGGGAAAGGGCATGCAAAACTGGAGTTAGGCTTTAGATGCAAAACACTGATATTCAAGAGAAGCAGCAACTGTTTTCTCTATGGTTCTAATAATTCAAAGAAAAGCCGCCTTCTTTAAAAAAAAAAAAAGTTCTCAATAGCAACAGCAGATCCTTCTTCTTCTTGTTCTCCTTCTAAGATCTGATCCCTTACTCCTACCTATAAATATGGTCCTCTGGCATCAAGCTTTTGCCTACAATTTACCACCTTTTTAGACTATTCACCATAGGGAATATATGCTAACCATAGGATATATGCTATGCATTTCCCTTTCAGGTGCTGCTCTTCAAAAGACTCTGTCTTCACCACAGTTCCAAAGCATTACCAAGAGAAAACAGTCCTTCAGGACATGGCCACAATCTGCTATTGTGCTATACACCTACATGAGGCACGAGAGGGTTGCAAGGGAACCATACAAGAGGTGCTGAAAGACTATTGCCAGCAATATTTAAAAAAAAAAACAAAAACAAAAACAAAACAAAAAAACAACCCAAAAAACCAAAACAACAACAAAAAACCAACCTACCCCTAACTTAAAAATGTAGGACTAGGTCATTGAGTCCTGTCTCTCATTGTCAGAGACAAACACACCATATAGATAGAACAACTGTTATCTTAAAATAAGTTAGGGTTATCCACTGTATTCCAATATATTTATTATAGGAAACTACTAGAGGAATGCTCTGGGGTAACTTCTAGCTCAGATAAACTCGTGATCAGTCCTTGAATTCATCCTTAAATGTCTTCTTGCTAACATTTTATTGTGAATCCTATGATATCTGGAGTTCGTTGGGGAGTGAAAATTTATTTTCAGAATATCTACAAGAACATTTCAGCTTTCATTTAGCTTTGATTTGAAAATAATTACTTCTAGCTTTATTACTTTATGGTTGTGAAGAGAAGTTTGAAAGTATCAAAGTGTGCTCAGAGGTAAACAGAAAAAGAACACATATTATTTTAGGACACATTTTCGAAGAGGATCTGCATAAATGACATTTCATCGATAAAGAGGATAATGCTTTAAACATTTCTGTAACTTACTGTCACTTTAAAGGACAGAAAATTCAGTAGAAACAAATGAGAACTTAAGAGACTCTTTTAGAAGACGACAAACACCAACTAGTTCTCTGGAGAAAAAGGGAAACAGTGAGATCATTCTTAATAAATGACAACATTTACTGGCAAAGGTAGATTTTCCAGAAGAACAAAAGCATTCCAAGAGTTCTCACACAGTGTCTTCAAAGAAGGAAGAAAAAAAAAAAAAAATTTTTTTTTTTTTTTTTAAAAGGCTTAGAAGTTTTTTATTGGACTTTCAGAGAGCACAGCCTGGTTGTTAACAGTATTCTCTCTCTTTAGTCTAGTTTAAAGTACACCAAATTAATACATTTATCAACAATAAAGCCTTCTACAAGTAAAAGACTGAGAACAGGTTTCAACAGGAGTCTTTAGGCGTGTAAGTCTCCATATACGTTAACATCTGCATCCAAAAGCTCTGGATAGATGTTTTCAATGCTAAGTATAATGCCTCATTAGCATTTTCTTTCAAATCACTTAGTCTAATTTAATAATTTTTCTGCATTTGATTTACTGCATGTCAGATATAATTGCGCTTCTGAAAGGCAAAAAAAAGTAACATCTTGTCAAGGAGATAAGATATGTACACAGTGAAAGAACTAAAGTTCTTTAGAAAAACAGCAATAGCAACAGATTATGTCTGTGAAAATTAATGCTACGTTGGTATTTATTTTTGCAATTCATTCAATTTTTGTTCTGGCAAAAGGCTTTGAGTTAAAAGCAGAGCATTTTATTTAACTGCAGGACAACTTCAACATGGATGGCAGCAATGCAAGCTTCTATGCGTTTCCTAAGCTGTTGTCTACTCTCTCTTGGAGAGACTGCTCTGGAAATCAGTTTTCCATATTTCTCATTTGGTGCATGAGCTAATTTTAGAAATATCACTTACACAGTTTTTATTCATATCACAGTTTCAAATTCCTTTATTTCATCATCAAAAGGTATGAGCAGTGAAAGCATGAGTTTCCTGTTGCTACTCAGCAGTATCAGACCAGCCATGTCAACCCTTCACTGTTTTAGTCCCATGCTAGATGAAGTTGCCACATGCTGGTTTCTTTAAAGATCACCACTCCGTCTCTACTAGAGACAAATTGCATCTGCAGAACTCCAAGCTTTCACTACGTAACCAAAACCCAAGAAACCTTAAGATTATTATCATCTCCTATGATTATTAGGCTCTGCAATCTTACCACAGCACATAAAATCATGAAAGAAACAGGAATCACTGCCTTCAATCACAAAGTAAGGTCATGCTCTCTCCCAGAGGAGATCCGGTATTGCACTGTCTCCTGAGTCTCTCTCACAGTCAGACCCATCGCTTCTGGGAGAAGGCACAGAGTCCTAACAGGATCTTTGCACACATCAGGGCTTTCCAGTGAAAGGACATTGGTTATTTGCCAGAGAAATGCAAAGCCTGAAAAGTTCCGTCTGGGATTCATTTTATTCAGCAATTTGGGTAGGTTTTGACAACTTAAGTAATGAAAAGCATCTACATATTTATACCATATTTGCAAAAACATACATCTGGTCTCGGACTGTAAAATGGATGCACCACTTCTACCATACAACCTGAAGAATGAAAAACCTCATAGAAAAGATTCCAGGTACTACCTACAAAGAAAATCACAGCCCACAAAAGACTCAACACTCAATATATTTCCTTTGGGCCACAAACACTGCATTACTGGAACAGTAGACCTTTTTTCCCCTGTAGTCTTTGATGTTATAAACACTTTTTTTCCACCAGGAAGTAAAGAACAATCCATTAATTTTTACCTTATTTTGTTAAAGTTAGGAAAAGAAGATTCTCAAAGCAGAAGAGCATAAAGGTCCTTCATGCTTTCCAATTGTCTTTTCATACTGTCTAGGCATTGTCTTATAGATTGACATTCTATGTTAAGTAATAGAATATCCACAAAACAGAAAAATACTTCTTTTACTTATTCTTTTTCAATATCCTCATTTAACAGGACAAACAATAGTAGGGTACATTTCCAGCATTTTTAGAGCAATATCATCTTCCTTAAAGAACTTCTCTGTTCCCTGTTGGCTAAAAAATAGCTTCTAAACATACAAACAAAACCCACACCTGAATTTGAGACATGAAGTTTACTGTTCTGACCACAGTGAAAGGGATGCTAATAGACACAAGCTAACACCCAGTATGTCTTCCTGTCCTAAGTAGGATAAAGCACATGAGGTCTGACAGGCACTTAATTCTTTAATTTAAAAAAAGACTGTGGGACTGAGCAGCAGGAAACAAGGAGGGGAATGGAGAACTTGAAAAATTGTAATGGTCTTAAAATACATTGGTTACTGCAATCTGTTTGCTATTTCTGATGTGAATAGAAAAAGGAAGGACTAAAATTGCTGCAAAAAAAAAAAAAGGGAGGGCAAAAAAAAGGCAAAAAAAAAAAAGCTGTGACATCTACCTGCAGGTATAATACAGCTTTAGAATAGTTTGCCCCAGAAGGATGTGGAATTTGTGTTCTCCAAGGTTTCAAAGAACACAAACAATAACCATGCTTCTGCAAAGACTTAAACAGAACTATAACTTTTACAGGTTGTTACTGTCTTTGAAGTCAATGAGAATATCTGCATGTGAAAGATTAAGTAAAACAAAACCACCACACACCACCAAACACCACAACCTAAAACTGTTACCATTTACTTACATGAATGTGTTGTAATTTGGTTTAGCAGAAGAGGAGAGAGAAAGAATCAGCAACTTTATTACTAATTTAATAATTTCCAATTATTTTACTTTATTTTTCAGAAGCCCTACTTTCAGAAGAGCAGAACAGCTGGCCTCATGCCCCAGTGATGATGGCAAAAAAMCCACAGAAAACCCACTCAAAAATACTGAGGTAATTGTTTCAGGAAGAGAATATTCATTTACAAGAAGATTACAAGGTTTTTAGTGCTGAAGCCAAAGGCATCAGTTAAACTCTTTTAAGAACACTTCCAGAGCCTAAGCTGACATGAATAAGCAATTTATCAAACAACTCTCAAGTCACAGAAGCAAAATGCTCTCTACAACCAGCATAAGGACTCTTTAGAAGAATCAATTTGGTTCCTAATAAGGTTAAAATTCTCTGAAAATATTTTAAGATGGATAGGTGAACTGGGAGAACAAGAGGAAAAAACCCACCCCCAATTATTTCAGTCAATAGATCTGGCCAAAATTGTGTCATGAAAAAAAATCTCTGGAAGCCCCAGCAGAAAAGAGGGTGTCAGAATGAAAGGGTCAACATTCAGGACCTGGGAAAACTTAATATCAGAATGCGTAGTGATAGCAGGCTTAGTAACCTCAAAGTTTAGGTGCTTGCCTTTTTCCCCCCACAGTTCTGTAATTGTACAGGCTCCTCCATGAGAAGATAAAGAGTAAACATGTCTAGAAAAAGTAAAATGGGTTATTTTTCCCCTTCTTTTTATCTATGCATTATATGATCATTTGCACCCAGACAGCAATGTTCTGGATCATCCTGTCACAATATTTCAAACAATACCCAGGCTATATTTATGTGAACACTTTGAAAAATAAGCTTTGTTGACTTTCACTGCTCAACTGGAAGATGACCAGGAGCATACTGCACTGACTAAAACTTCCAAGAACTCATTAACCCTATAATTAAAAAGAAAGTGGATAAAATACAATTGCTAGTGCTCGTAACTTCTTATGCTATTTACTGGGTTGCACTGTGCAATGCCTAGACAGTTTGATAAGGGCAGTATATAAAACTATCAGCTCATCGTTAGTTACTTTGCTCCATGTTATGAGTTATCATCCTGCTGAGATAGCACTACATATTGTCCAAGTAAGCCTATATTTATTATATAACTACAAGTAAATGCTTCAGCACAGCAAGAGTATTATGTTGTATGTTAATTTCCTACAACAACTGCTTTTCATAGGTTTTTTCCCCTACTCCTTTTGCCTAACATAATGCCAAGCCATTCTAGTTGTCAGCAACAGCTGCGCTCACAGCACCATCCTCTAAGTGAAAACAGCTTTACAAATGCCACAATGCTGCTTTCTCATTGCTATCTGTGGTAGAATAGTTATGAGAGACTGTGGGTGAAACTCCACTTTCTGCGGAAGTAAGAGCTCCAAATCCCTGACAGTGATTAGCATGACGCTGTCTGATGTTACCCATCTGAAACCTGCATCTTCCACACTACAGTATGCTGTGCTACCAACTGAGCCTTCAGACAAGGTTTCTGCAGCCATACTTCAGCATAGTTGTCAGGTGCTGTTATCTAATGTCCAAGACCTAATAACACATCTAACTTAATGTGAAGAATTAACTTCATTAACCAGTTGTGATTGCCAGCAGAGATACATGTTAGGAAGCAGGGTAATGCAGAGGAGTCTCCAGGGGAGTAGACACTATGGACTCTTTCCTAACACAATGAGTGGAGTCACTTAAGCACTTTACTGGGTGGTATCTGCACGTCGGGAAGTTGGGAGCAATTTCATAGCTTTTCTGTGATCTGTTGCTCCTCACCAGCGTGCCTATCTGAGCAGTTACTCAGTGTAAGAACCTTCATCTGCCCTTTCCTTCAGCGTGCAGGTCATTTTCTTGCAGGCAGGCAGGATTATTTAGCTATTATGTGTGGCAAGATGATTGAAAGCCTAGGAGACCTACTTTTAGCAGGTCAGCCCCAGTGTTGCAAGGGGTGCCTACAGGGATCCACATGCAAATAGCTTTAGAAATTACTAATGGGGATGAAGGGGGGGGGGGGGGGGGGGGGGGGGAATTGCTGTTGAGATGGCAAGGTCCCACATATCCATGAGAATAAAGGCAGCATAAGAATTATACACATTTAGACCTCAGCATTATTCATACCCATCACCTCTCACTACTGTAGGAAAGCAAACCACAATCAGTGATTCAGCAACGCTGGCCCTCTACACACAGGCTCTCCTGCTGAATGCAAATGCAATAAACAATGAGTAATTTCAGTTCAGCTTTGTGCTTATTCTCCTTGGGAGAGAAACTGGCTGTTCCACTCACACAGCATAAATGAAATATTTTCTTCAGTTCAACACTTAGGAGCGTAACCAAAATTCTTAAATTATTCTGCTCTTGCTAAGCTGCTGTTCACAGCTACAGTGACACAGAGATGAACAAGCAAGAGATGCTGTTTTGAAGAGACAGCCACCTAAAGAACATCATTTCAGTCAATTTTCTTTACTTACAACAGACATCCCTTGGAATCTGTTGAGGTGTATCACGAACAAATGTCAAACCTTTATGATAAGCCTTGACCACAGATATGGTGGGGGATTTCCTGACCTTTTGGCTGATTTAATAGATACCTGTGGTGGGAAAAAGCAAACATGTTTGCTGCCAAATGCCCATAAGGAACACAGGATCAGAAGGGGGTGCAAAGTAGCTGAACAAAAGGCAAGAACTGGTGGGGGATCCTAAAACTAGAGATAACATTTACACTTTTTTGCACAGCAGTATTTGATTAAACAATCCACATAGGTAACATGATATTATCAATCATTTGAAGTCTTTAAAAAGAGACATCTAGTGTTAAAACATTCCTGCCCTATCTCAAGCCAGGAGAACTGAGATGGCTGTAGGAAATACAGGGTGACATTTTCTAGATGATCATAATGGTCTGACCGGTGTTCATATCTCTGAGCCCCTCCTGCATCCCATAGGAAAGTCTGGTGTACTTTTGTTTGTTTACCTTTATGCAGGAGTCAAAAAGCTGCTAAGGAATTTCGTTTCCCTTTAGCATTTTGCAGCCTCTCCCTCTGCCTGCTTGACTGAGGACCTGTTCATGTTACACCAGAGGGACACTACAGTAAAATTCAACTTTGGGAGGGGTGCAGGAAAACCAAGTGAGAAGTGTGCAAGAGGGCTCTGGAAAGGACAGAGTGAATTTAAATAGCATTTTGGATATCCAGAATGGAAGCTGTAAGTATATTATAATTACACTCTAAGTGTATATCTCCAGTTTACAGCTTTAATAAAACTTCATCAAAACTCTGCCTGATTGTTAGACCCCATTTTTACTGCAACAAAATGTCATATAGGAAATTTAGACGAGAACAACAGAAGTGGTGGGAAAAAAACCAACTGCCATAATTGATTAGGAAAAAAAAAAAATAATGCCAGAGGCAGATATAATATCAGTTTTCAAACTAAAAGACAACAGCAAGCAATTATTTTTCATGGCCGCTAGGAACAGGAAAACAAGAACTTTAGCTTAATTTGCAATAATTTGCACTCAGCTTAAATACTGGAGGAAATTCTGCAGGCACTGAGAAAGAGATGAAACACAAAAGTTAGACTAGCCAGGGAGACTGGAAAATCATCCCTGAAGGTTTTCAAGAGCAGACACTAGCAGAACATGTGTTAGGGAGGGCTGAGTACACTTGACCTCACATCAGCACACAGGCACAGATTAACTGGTCCCTGGGATTCCTCCCAGCCCATAGCTCCACACTTTGTATAAAGACAGAGAATAGAAACTGTCTTATCAAAGCAAGTTTCTGTTCTTCCTTTTTCTTCAAGGGAACACAATATGCCTGTCTCTGCAATCAAGATATCTTTTAAAGCAGTCACCAAACTATGATTATTTCCAACATTGTTGCTGAAGAAGGGAATGGAAATTTCTGCTGTGATTTGAAGTCATATTCTCTACCAGACTCTCCTACTCATTAATCAAAAAAAGAGCTTTAGTGCACACTCAAACTGTAAACTTCAGTTCTTTTTCACAAACATTGCAGAGAAACCTCAGGAAGGCATCAAGTAGTTTGTCTTAAGTAAGGGCTGTCTCATTTACAAGCTCTGAAGAAAAAAAAACAACAACAACAAAAAACACCACCAAAACAAAACAAACCAGTGAATTTCAGTCTTTCTCCATTGTATAGTAGGGTTGGCCCAAGAGGAACTGCAGCTGTTCCAGGACTGGAGCTTGTTCTCCGAGGAGATAAAGATGAGAGCTAAACTGGGGAGGGACCACACAAAAAAAAAAAAAAAAAAAAAGTCATCTTAGCTTTGTTTCATGAAGTTAATCACATACCTAGTTTATTTAAAAAAAAAAAAAAATTGAAAAAATTGAACAAAACTATTTATCCTGCAAACAGCAAGGAAGAAGGAAGGAGAAACAGAAATAGTTTATATTACCCTGACCAACTGTATTTGGGAGGGAAGTGTTCAGGCCCATAGTGAAGATAAACAGGCTTTATACTGAGGTCATTATTTATAAGCAGAAAAAGGTATCAAAGTCAGTCCCTTTGTCTCTCTCTTACACACTTCATTTTGAAGTTACACACMCCCTTTGGCCTATGTAGGGAGGTATCCTGTGGACCTCTGTTAGTACTTGCATAGCATTTCCAATCACTACTACATTCCCAAAATGCATTTTTTTATCTCACCCAAACCAGACCTTTCAAGTTATCCTTCCAAACAGGACTTAAGATCAAACACGCCTAAAGTTATTCAGCAAAACTTTGACATTCCTTGTTGTTTATATCAGGATCACCAAGAGCAGAGTTCCCAGCACTTTGCTGAATAACAAGTCAAGTGTTGCTTGTTGGTTTCGTGCCTTTTCCTGCTGTTTTCCTTCTGCCTTGACCTGCCCTGCCACTCACAGCTGATGTGCATTTCTTTTGTAATTTCAGCTCCGGGCCACCTGCTTTGCCCATGTTAGAAGTCAGCCCTTCCAAAAAGGTCTCTCACCTTCCATGTCCTACTACAGCTTCAGTCCAACCCCACGCCTTTCCCACCACCGGCACAAAGCATGCCAAACCTGTGCAAGTCCAAAAATCACAACAATCCGCTTGTGCCTACACTTTTATATTAAATATGCACTTTATGTATATTACATATGCAAACTTTTATAATTTAATTTGTTTTCCTTGGTTTCTAGTAATTTAAGAAGTCCTAGAGTAATATTTTTTAGGATCCCCTCTGCAATGAGAGAGAGTTTTTAAACAAACAAAAAAACAAAACAAAAAAAAACMMMAAAMCMAAAAACCCAGAAAAAACTCACCCACCCCCAAGATTCCTAACTTCCAGTCTTTGTGTTTTAAGAAATTTATTAACAGTGGAGATTTTCCATAGCTAAGTTAAATCACCTAAACTTACTATAATACTAATTTTTTTTTTTTTTTTTTTTTTTTTTTTTTTTTTTTTTTTTTTTTTTTTTTTTTTTTTTTTTTTTTTTTTTATGTTTATATGGTAAAACAGCTTCTGTGACAAAATAGGCTCCTACACTGATGTAAACATTGCCTTGCTAGGCAGAAGATACTCTGTGATTTGTTTTCAGTTCAGTAAGCACCAGGGAAGTCATTACTCTGACAGGGACAGCTCTATTCTGACCCAAATGGCATCAGCTGTTCTAGCCTTAAAGTGGAGAGGTCAATAACCTGAGAGGTCAATAACCTGGTAAGGAAGAGTGCTAAAACAAATGTCATGAATAATTAATTGATCAAGAAATTTACAGCAGGGGAATGAAAAATGTTGAATATACACTCAAAATATCCAGTTTCCATGTGAAGGAGGACATGCAATCAAGAGCCTCCTGTAACAAAGGCAAGTTTTAGGATGAAGCATTTCTAATTCTCACAAGTATCCTCAAAAACTTTGTAGCTCAATAATAGAGAGGGGAAAAAAAAATTAAAAGTTATCCATGCAGAAACAGAGAAAGAATTATTTTATTTCTGCACACTTCTCTCTAGCCCATCTCTGTTGTCAATATTTAGGATGTATAAGGTTTTTATTTTTAACTGTAAGCCTCAGGTGGTGAGGGATGCTTTCAGAGTAATTGGGCAAACAGCATTCCATTCCTAGGGGAGCGGCCACCTCTCCTAACAGGGCTCTGGATCATTCAGTACTCGGCCCTGTAATTAATAGGGGAAAAGAGAGGTGAAAGACTATCCCTTCATCTAAGCCAGTCTAGGAACTGGTAACTCACGATGCCTGCACTGAGTGAGGGTTTCTGTTGACAGGTATTAGCCAGGAACTCCTTGGCAAAGCAGGCATGACTGCGAGGAGCGTGCCTGAACTCGAACAGAGGATTGCCAACGAGCATGTAAAACCCAAAAACATATACAACAGTAAGCTGGCAATTCAGGATTAATTTATTTACATCTACACCTCTCTGGAAGCAAATAAAAGATTATCACTTCAGTGAACAGTGCTTCACTTGAAATCAGTAGACCCTCTTTAGGCAAAGAGTCTTGCAAGGCTACACAGCAAAAATAAAAGAAAGAATCCACATTCCTTTACTGTGCCAGCAATCATTACAAATAAAGACCAAAAAAAACCCCAGAATAACAGTTGGATGGTCTTCTGAGTCTGAACTGCTGCCAGTTACTACATTTTGAATTAATCAGCAGTTTCACCTAGTTGCTATGCAAACTACACTCAATTTCATATGTAGGTCTTACATGAGACCTCAGCTCCATGGCCCCTCGCACTTGATACTTCTAGCAGCGATCTAGATGCCTGAATGAGCTAGTATGGCTAAAATATCGCTCCTGATAATTTAAAAGAAAGTGCCTTTTGAACAGAGCTGCCAAGGGCAAGGCTTAAACCCTGTTTCTGAAATGAAGCTCTGCTGCATTTCTGGCATGGGGTACGGCAATAAGCCGCGGGCTTTTGCTTTGGTCCCAGCCATGGTGCTGCCACGAGGCTGGGTGCACAAGGCAGCTGGCCCCCAGCACACCCTGCTGCTCTTTGTGCAGGGTTGTTTACACCCAGCACACCAGCTCTGATGATTTTGCAGCAAGTTGAGGAATGTACAGTATTTTCCTTTAAGCCCCAGCTACCACACATGGTGGGGAAAAAAGCCCACCAACCCTCTGACACTGTATTTCACATTTGCCGCCCAGCATTCAAGTCAGGGAGGTGCACTGAAACAATGCAAAGCTCTCGGTTTTCCAACAGTACAATTACAAGACAAAAGCCAAGCCTTGTGCTAATTATACGTTCACCCGACTCAGGAAGCTGGAGCTTTAAGGACAAAACCCAAACAGCTCTTGACTCAGCAGTACAAGCRTCTGCCTCCCCTCAAGGGCTGCGCTGCCCAGCACGAGAGCTGGCCTTTGTTAGCACCCTGCACTTTAATTGTTCCTGTCCCTTCATGTAAAACACCAAAATGTTCTGCTCATGAGCCATCGGGGAAAGCCTAACCTAAGCCAATGACATAAAAATGAAAAGGTGCATTTGTTTGCTAGGCAAATGGTGTTTGCCCAACACTAGGCTGTTAATTTCTATAGGCTTTACAGTATCCCATTCTTAAAACTTGGAAAACATTATTCCTGTTAGCAGAGAACAGCATCTAGCAAGAATAATAACACCTCATGCAGGAGATAAGTAGCTTTTCTGACAGGCCAACTAACTTGAAAACAATTAATAAATTAGCTGCAAAATGGAGTTCATCTGGATGCAGTGCCTGAGCACATTTGCTTTGTAATTTATTTTGCTAATGCATACAGAATTATTCAACCTTCGAGACTAAGAAGTGAGGTTATTTGTTTGCAACTGACTTCTCATTACACCTGTCTTGATTTTCTTTTCATAAAACAAAGATCCTGAGGTCTTAATTCATTAATTCTTACTCAAGTATCTCATGGCAGCAATCTGGAAAGCATGGACAGGTACAGAGTCCGTACACCCTATATCAATGCTCGGAATGGGAGAAAGCACAGGGCAGCTCAGACTGCACGTTTTCATGAAATCCATAACTCAGTTTCTTTGGACAAAAGAAAAAGGAAATTGATTTCTTTGGTCGCAGTTCCTCTATACTCTCCCTTGTGTTCTTGAGCTGCAGAGCAGAAGCGGGGGGGGGCAGAAAAAATGCTCCAAGCTACTGCCCCAGCACCTTAATAAAAGGGAATAAACCAATATAAGGCAAATAGAAAGTAAACGCAATTCAATGAAGTCTGCAAAAACTTTTCAGTTTGAACCTCAGGGGTTGGTTTGTTTGCATTCATATTTTATAAATAGTTGGCAGAGTAAGTTTGCCAGTGTGGACATTCAGAGTAAATTAAAAGCAAGCACTGAAGATCATTCATGAGAAGCAAATTTTGATGCAGTAAACCTAATATGTATAGGATTTCTTATAGTTACCTAATCCAAAACTGAAGTCACAGAACTACATGAACAGCCCTGCTGAAAAGGACAGTGAAAGAAAGTGAAGCATTTTTCAGCAATATTATCTGTCTAACACTGAACACTTTTGACCAGCTACCCATATGATTTATGTATCTGATCATAACAGCTCAGCTTTCAAATATCAAAGGCTTTCAGCTCATTCCTAGTAAAGCAGCAGCAGACCAAAGCCTTTTCTATAAAGTCAGAGAAAATACTTTTGGGAATAGATGATCTTTTTCTGGACAGCTGCTCAGGGAGCTATCTCAAAGAAGGAGCCCCATACTTTGAGGTTTGCAGCCCGAGGTCCATGCAGCCAGAAGGAGATCAAAACCAGTAACACCAATGGGACTCTTGGAGGCAATGGCTACTGTTGTCTGGGGCTGAGCCACCCATGGGAGCATTTTTAAGGACCAGGTAGGAGAGATGTGAGATAAAAGTGGAAACAAAGTCCTGCAGCACAGCCCTGCTCAGGCCCTCCAGCCAGGGTTTTCATCTGTATATCCCTTTCCACCCCCTCTCTCTTTCCCTGTATAAGAAATGGWCAGAAGGATTAGGCAAGCGAGCTCTCTCCTTACTGCAGGGATTGCCACAAGAGGTAGTACACTGTCAGGCAGCTCCAGCACAAGGCAGACAGAAAGGGGATGAGATACTGGGGCCACATCAGGAAGGTCACACAACCACATTGTCCAAAAAGCGCGATCCAGCATTTCTCACCGCCGCCAATTCATCAGTAGGATGTTTGCCTGAAACACAGGGAAAGGCTTTCACCAAAACCCCGCTGCAGTGGCACTATCAGCAGGGGCCACATGAAGGGAGCGTGCTGACCTCCAAACTTTCAGTACTGTCACCCTGACCCTATGGTCCCACTCGGGCAAGTTAGCAAACCACAATCTTGATGTAGCTATCAAAAAAAAAAAAAGTATTACTTGTTTGTAACTTTTTTAAAAATAAACAGCTTCCTATCAGTATTAAATTGAAAACAAGTTTCCATGGTGAGGACTGCTCTGAAAAAAAAAAGAAAAAAAAAAAAAAAAAAAAAAAAAAAAAAAAACCAAAAAAAAAAAAACCACCAACAAATTCTTTATCAAAAGAAAACATTTTTCAGGCACGCCCGAAGACATTGCAGGAAAAACCCTACTTACCTCCACAAGTATCGCAGGAAGCCAAACTCAAAAATAGAAAACATAACTCTATGAAGAGAAAGCTGTGGATTAGAGATACCCATAGCCCTTATAAATTGCAAGTAGGTAAGAATATTATTGAGCCTCTTGAGGTTTCCAGGTAGCGGAAAACTACTGAAGCTATGCAAATCATTTTGGAGCTGCCCTTGGTATAAACTTATCCTCGTTGTAGCACTGCTATGTTTCAGCTTCTAATTTCATTCAGCTATATTAATAAATTCTCTTCAGAGACCTTGACTTTCCACAGAAAATTAACTAAAAGGTAGTATGTATTCATACACTTGGTAGCATGTATGCATATGTGAAAAATGCATGCTGAGATCCTGCAAAAAATAGGAACCAATGAGTTTGGAAATAGACAGGAGTATCTCTATGTTTCTGTGTTGCAGCCAGTTTCAGACAGACTTGGAACAAAGGATAAAAAGTTTACTACAATACAATTTTATATACCCACTGAATTGGTGTGTTTGTTCATTTTGCTCATTGAAATATCCCCCAAAATTGATCTTTCAGAGGCTACAAGCGTACCATTGGGACTCACAAAAAAAAATTAAGGGCCGGGGGAGGAGCGGGGGGGAACAAACCCAAAAAAACCCTCCCAAAAAAACCCAAAAAAACACTTCCCCCCAACCATTTTTTAGGAAAATCCAGTCCTGTTGAGTAAAAGGTTTCCAGTATAAAAGAATGTGAAATCACCAGGTACCGCTATCCAATATTAACAAAGACAGCTGGGTCTCAAGGACAATCTCTACATCTCTCACCTCATAGACTCATTCTTGCATTTTTCATGAAACTGCCTCCCCTCTACACATATATAAATACACAAAGGTAGTCAACATTCAAATTTTATCAACTGCCAAGAATTCAGCTATCTGTACTTCCCCTAATTTTACTTTTCTGGTTACTATACCAAGGAGGCAGACATGTAACCAAAAAACCTACAAAACCCCCTTTGACCTTCAAGCCATCCTTTGAATTTGACATTGATAGAACACACTCTGCAAGCAGGTGGGGACTTTGGCTGACACATGCTTACCCCAAACAGACCATCTTCAGTCATAAGGCACACCTGCTTCACACCTGCATCAAGTGGGAGGCAGTGCTCTTAGGAGAGCAAATTAGGCAACAGGGGAAAGTGAAAAAGGAACTGATGAGCAGAGGTTTACATTAAGAGCAATGATTTTTCCTCCAGAGCTGCAGGGAGTATTACCATAGTCTTTGTATTTTCCCCTAGTTATCTGCCATTGGCTTCTGTCCATCTTGAAAATACATAGGAGAAAAGCAAGCAGACATATCCTAATAATAAGCCCTCACCCAAAACAGAGAGACACCTTAGGAGCAAGGATCAAACACAGAGAACAACAGATGGTGTGTGGGGTGGAAAGGCTGAGGGTCACAGCTTTCAGAGAAGGCAACTTGAGGAGAAGGACAAGAGAAAATAGGAAGAAAGAAGAAAATATATGATCATTATTCAACAGCACTAAACAGCAGCCAACAGTTTCTGAAGGCATCTGGGGTACCATGAGCTCTCCCCAGGAGTGATGAGTGCTGCCCCAAGCCAGTAGCCATGAGATTTGACCAGGTACTTGTGCACTGATGGAGATATCTGGAGCCCCCTCCCTGCTTGCAAGCAATTAACAAAACAAGAAGGTTTAATGGCAACAGCCTGCATCTGGAAATGCTTTGCTTGATCATCACCCTCAACCTGTGGCACTGGGCCACATGGCACAGTCTTTGGGAGGAAAGCATGCATCACTTTCCTCATAAATACCCACTGTCTGCTTTACTGAGCTAGATCACCTTTTTTTGGGCTCTATCCTTACCTCTACTCTTCACTCCAATGAAATTGAGATTTTTTTATTATATCCATAACTCTACAGAAAACTTCTTTTGCAGTGCTGTAACCTCCCTTTTGAGCAGATTTCCCACCACAGGACACCTATAGCCCATTGCGAGAGCAGAGTATGTTGTCATGACTGACCAACACAGAGTTTGACCTAGCCTTCTTACCCACTTACTATTTCATTCTTTGGAATTAATCTTTTAAAAAAAAAAAAAAAAAAATCACACTCCTGTCACATACCGTACTGTTTACAGTGCACCAAGCAACAAGAAGCTCATGTTGGAATATGACAGTATAATTGGCTGTAGTTTCAAATTTGTGAGGATAAGTAACCTAGCTATAACTTCGTAACAGCTGTAGGAAAGCAGAGTTACACTGACTAGGAATCATCCTTCTCAAATTAAATCTTGCTTGTAGACAACTGACAGTAAATCACGGTCCCTTGATTTTGTTTTCGATGAAAAATTCACTGTACAGATTAGTGGCTGTCAATCTCTGCTAATTCACTTTTCAAAGATGCAAGATTTTGCTAAGTTTGAACTCCAGAGTCTTCCCTCCCCACCTTCATCCTCCCCATCTCCCCCCAGCAGGTTTGAATACCTGTCTGCACAACTCTCCTGCATATTAATAGCTGGCAGGGCTGGGTTCAAGAGCTGGGTATATTTGTGACCAAATAGCCAAAATAGGGATTTATACTTCATTTTTCTGTGCCTAAACCTCCTGCAGATGCATTTTGCTATTGTAGCAAGCTGGTGTATCTTTATTCTATTCAAAATTAAGAGATAACAGTAAGATCTTTAGCTGGTCATAAATGATGAAGTTTTGAAGATAATCTTGGCTCTCCAGTAATGCGATCAAGCTGAACCAGTTTAAAAAAAAAAAAAAAAAAAAATCATAAAAATAATGGTAAAAGTGTTGTCCAGCCCCTCTTAAAGTCAGGGGAAAGTCCCTTGCTCACGTCAGTCATTTTAGAAATAGTTCCTACTATGAAGACAGTAAGGAGACTAACCAGAGTACAGTGAGGGTTTAAATGTACGATCTAAGTTCAACTGACTTTGAAGACAAGTTTAAACGAGTTTTCTTGTCGTAAACACTACACAACACATCAAACCAGTTGTTAAAGAACATCTGCCCAGATTCACAGTTCCGTGATGCTGGAGTCCTGCTACGATCTGTACAGCAGTGCAGCGCAGAAGAAAGCACAACCCCATGCTTCCAACTACGTGCTCTCAGACAGGCTTTCCAGAGCATGGCTTACTGCTGCTATCTTGCATAATATACTTCTGGAAGAGAGCCAGTGCTGTAACTTGATGTAGATTTTTATTAACATATAGATCTCAAACAAAAATCAAGTGAAACAAAATTAACTGGTTTTGATACTGATTAGAACTTAGGAAACAAATTATGAGATCAAACTAAGTTATTAGGTTTGGGGGTTTTTATTTTTTAATATCAGATCCCAGACAGTTAGAAATTTATGATTGGAGATGCTGAAGAGTATCTGGCATTGAACAAAGAAAAGAACAAATAAAGCATTTCCCAACTTTGGAGCCATTATATTATTAGTGAAGAGAATTTTTAGCTGCTCAAGCAGATAAGAGGTTAGAGAAACCTGTATTTTAGGAAACTGAAAACATAGTTTTTACTCTATAATTTTCCACAGTACTGTATTAATGCAGGAAATCAGTTCCCAGATGCTTTAGATTTTTGTTGGAAGTCTTTGGACTCGGTTCATTGGGGTATCCAAGACACCTGCCTCAGGCTGCATATTTAATCAGACATTATGGGACCTGTACCCTCCTGGAACAGCAGCTAGAGGCAAGGCAGGAATAACCAAAGTGCCTGGCGCTGTTTGAATTATCCTCTGTTATTAAGCAAATGAACTGAGGACTTTCTGGCAAGATCATCTGAAGAGAAAAAAAACAAAACAACCAAAACCAACCAAACAAAAAAAACCCAAACAAACAACTTCTCTGCAACAGAGCCTTGCAGTTGCTTTCCCTAGTAGTTCCAAAACTGGCTGAAGTATATTCCTACAAAATGGACTGTTTCTTTTTATACAGATTTTATTCTTTCACAGTTGCTTTCAAGGATGTAATCAGGATTTCTAAGTTTATCAAGCCATAGCTCAAAAAATTGATTTGTACCAGCTGTAGAGGATACAGTATAGCTACATACAGACTCCTCATGGTGAATTATTGGTACCTAAAGGTTTTACCTCTCTGACTTTCATAGCCTCAGCCATTTTTTTTTTAACACATCCTACACTGTTAGAGCTAGCCTGCAGTTTGGCATTGGTGAGGAAACAATATATGCCCTATGCCAAATACGTAACAAATTAGCTACTATCGTGACTATTTATACAAGATTGTGTATGTGCTAGCATACGTGCTAGCATTCGGACCATGAATACGCTAATCTACTTCTAATTCAATTACTTGGCGACTTTGCAAATTGCTGCAGTGCTTATCAGGCATTAATACTTCCTTATTCTTGCTTTAACATCTGCGTCATAGCTTATAAAATAGCAAGCCGAGCCAGTGAAAGTGAGAGTCATGTAGGGTTGCAAAAGTCCCGCGGGACTACTTGTTAAGACTTCAGGCTCCATCCCAAAGCCTGGTTTGCTCAGCTTTAAGAGATCCCTCAAACATTTGAAATACCACAGGGGCTTTCCTAATTAACCCTTGGTTATGCGATTATACATAATAAGCACCTGAAGGCTGCATTTCTCTTAATTCAGACACCTTCAGGGAGACCCAAATTCCATTTCTTTCTTCCCAGAGCTGCTGGCAGATACTAGATAATGACTCCTCTCATCAGGCTTTTCTAGGACCTGCCAAGAACAAACTGCTAGTTTGCAATCCTAACAGGTCTCTCACAACAGCACGAAGCAGCCACAGGGCCAGGGGAGAAAGGAAAAAAGAACTAGAAAGGATTGTTTACAAATTTTTTTTTTTCTTCTCTGCAGTAGAAGGTAATATCCCTCACCATTCCCAAGACCTCTGACTCTACCATCAATGCCTTTATGAGAAAGGAATGCATAGGAAATAAAGAGTCCTGGAGCTATCTGTGCCACAGACTAAAACCAGCTCATTAAACCTGATAGACACTTAGAACTGCAGTATGTACCCTCTAAACATACTGTCTGATAGGATTTTACTTATTGCATTTGCAGCCTCTGACCTCCCTCAAGAATATTTTTTTGGCTGAAATCTTTCCTGGCTCCAAAGAAAGAAAAAAAAGAGAACAGAAAGAGGGGGGGTGTCTCTTATAAGAAGGAGGGAGAAGGAGAAAAAAAAAGAAGGAGAGGGAAAAAAAAAAAGGAGAGAAAAAAAAAAAGGAGGGGGAAAAAAAAAGGAGAGAAAAAAAAAGGAGAGAAAAAAAAAAAGGAGAGAAAAAAAAAAGAGAGGAGGCTCTTTGGTTACAGCTGAAGACAAGGAGAGACTACTGATGGCCTACTAGAACAAGATGCCATCCCCAACCTTAGTGAGCAGTGTCTCAATGAGACAAAGCCACCAGGCAGAGAAACCTGACAATGTTTCAGATACAAACAGCTCTGCTCCTTGCTAAGAAAACCTCCTAACTAAAGGCAAAGTCTCAGTTTTACTGGAAGTTAATCAAACGTGTTTATAGTTGCCGGACAGAAGCAAAAGTTATTTTTCTTGTCAGGATTAAGAAAAGCATTAGTACAATCAGGGTTGATCATTAGGGTGGTAAAACAGCAGCAATGCCATGAACTCCGGGGTATCGCTGCAGAAGACCTGTCAAAACTCATTCTCACTCACTGGAGTAATGCCTGAGAGGAAAAGAATTGGGTTGTATGTCAGCAGCATGAGCAGCTGTAAGCAACGAGGTACATTCCTAACAGTAACACTTTACATCAATTAAACACCTTTCATCCAAAGCATCTTACAAAAGGAAGAAAGAATTACCCTCATTTTACAGAGAAGGACTGAGGAATGCACACTTGGTATAACTCACTTGGATGTCAGACAGGGATCTGTTTGCACTGCATACTGTGGGCTTCTGCCAAGCAGATAAAAGTTTTTTTCAGTTCATGTGCCATGCTGGAAAAAAGAAAAGTCTGTGTGAGCATGTTAGGACAGCACCAAGACCAACTTAGCAGAGAAAGCCTTCCACCATGCCTTTATAGCCTCAGGCATGGCACTACCTCAGCTAACATGGTCACCTGGTTTTAAAGCAAAATGTATAGGCAGATATGTGCTCGTATCTGCCTGTGTGTCAGAGATTGGACAAAAAAACCCCTGAGGTTTACAAGCCTGACTCTACAGAAATTAATGAGAGGTTGGCTACTAACTCAACTAAAGCCAGATGTTTACCACAGAGCTCCAACTTGCATTGGCACTACCCAAAGTCACTTTGTGGTATAACATGCCATGGGCAGAGACAAATTTCCCAGTGCGCAGCCTAGACCACACCAGAGCCCAAGAATAACTTAGATGTCAGTCCTCTAGCATAAAAAATTGGAAGTGGCAAGGGTCCATCTCAGTTTTGTCCAAGACCCAACAAATTTGCACCTGCACTGTCATACCAGCAAGACTACTTTAATTTAGAAAGCCAACGGGTGCTAAAATGGGAAAACCCACTCAGAATGCCAAGTGCAGAGCAAATTTATTGAGTAAATATAACGTACTCTAAGAGAAGAGCTTTCTGAGAAAAACTCTTGGGTAATTATCAAGGGAGGTAGATGTTCTGCTGGTCAGGAAGCCCAGCCCATTATAAAAAAAAAAAAAATCCACTAAACATAATAAAAGCTTATTGTTGAAAGGCACTGTATAAAAATAAAATTAAAACATCAGGTCACAGGGTGGAAGGAGTGGCTACACCACCTGGTCCCTACTTGGAATGCTATTTCTAAGAATTTGCAACTACCTACTCCAATGGAAGACGACATTCAGATGAACTGCCCTTTATTTGATGACATGCTGATACAGTCTGAAGAATTCAGATTCATTTCTTCCTACACCTCCCTTCACATCGTCAACATATTTTTGTTATTGCGTTGGACTGTTTCACTAAAATATCCAATTAAAAAAAAAAAATCAAAAACACACCTGGTCAAAGAGTGCATAAGGTTTTGGCATTGGTCCTCAACTTTGATTTGTACTGACCCCAGGGGAGAGCTCAAAGCTGCTCTAATGCAATTTACAAACAAGAATACAGTGCTGGTTAACCCGTTGTGTGAAAAGAGGCTGCGCTTATATAAAGAATAATGTTATCTGAGAGAGAAGTATGGTGACACAGCACAAAACTAACACACACAAACAGACATTGTTAACTGCAAGAACTTTCAGCTAAACTGCAGCAACGTGACAAATATGTCCCTACCAGATCCACAATATGTTTGAGCCATACTTAGCTTCCCCCACTATGAACACAAGCAAAAAGTATTTCTATCCCAATAAAGGGGGGAATTAGATTATTATTTACCTACAGAAGCTTTCATACGCCCAATTAGCTACAGACTGTAAAAACAAGCCCACGTTTTTAGGAGGCAAAGACAACACGTACTACTGCTGCTCTGTATCCTTGCCAAGGAGAGTGTTTATGATTCAGAGGGCGACAAAGCCTTTGTGTCTGAGCGCTGTGTGCATTTCAGGACGGGTGCTATTCAGAACAGCACGTTCAGAGATGCCATGGTCCATCATGTCACCCTGAGTCACCTTGACATTTCTGAGATTATGCATCATTGAGATGATAGCCTCAGGGCTATAAACCTTCTTTTTAATACATTATTAATGATAATGGCTGTTACAGACTGACTGCATAGTCCTAACACCTCCTTTTCCTCTCAGAAATCTAACGAAGACTATTGCATGCACTTAACACAATAATATCCTGCAGGTCTAGATTAGGTTTTTCAGGATCACAGAAGACTTGCAAGCGACTCAAATGTCTCAACATTAGCTAGTGTCTGCACAGGAAGTGTAGTTTGCGTCCCCAGTTCACTGCCTTTGTCTATGAACCGAAGGACATAGGAACTACAAAGGCACCAGTAGCCTTATATATCATCCAATAGAGATCTTGGATGTAAGTTTGTCATTTCAGTTAGTCCTGCAACTAACCTAAGTTGCTCCTGACAGTTGTAGTGAAAAATCTAGGCAACATACCTATTCTACATCTGGAAAAAAACATTTGCCTAGCTCTTAAATTGTACACAGAACTGAAGAGTAACGTTGATAGACTATAAAGGAGACTACACTGAAGGCTGCCTTTTGTACCTTAAATAGGTTAAAAAAAAAAAAAAAAAAAAAAAGTCTGTCTGAAGACTCCCTCCAGAGCAGTGGGTGGTTTCCACGAGCAGAAAAGGCATTCAGCTGTAGAGCTTCACATTCTTGGTACCAAGAAAAAGCTCTGAACATGTAACCTGATTTTTCCACCTACCTCCCATTGGCTTAAAGCACATCCTTCTCAAGGGCTGCATCCATCCAAGGAGTGCAAGGCTGTGTAGTTTATTCTAAAAAATTTAGTGAGCCTCTGCCTGGGGTTGTGACCACACACCTCACCTGAATCCTATTGGTGAAAAAAGCTTACAAATACCCTCTCACCCTCTGTAATAAAAACAACAGTATTGCTGTTTACTCTTCTAAGGCTTTTTTTAGTCTGTCACAGTTTCCTCAGCTTCTCTGTTCATGAGGAAGAAACCTTCTCAGAAGAGTACTAGCTAAATTCCTACTGCTTGCATGTGCTTAGTCATGGGCAGTGATACAAGTCTGTCTGATGCAAAGCCTCCTCTTCTTTTACCTGCCTAATTATATAAAGGAGTATGGCTAGGTTTGGTTGGTTTTTGGGGGGTGGTGGTGGTGGAGGGGGTGGTTTGGGGGTTTGTTTGTTTGTTTTGTTTGGGTTTTGGCAGTGGGTTTTTTGCTTGGTTTTTTTGTTTTTTAACAGCCATCTTAAATAAAGGTCAGAAATTTCATATACACCCTTTTTTCTCAGTGGGTGAGCCCAGCCTACGTGTTACAAGCAGAAGTGCCTGGCTGAAAGTCTTCCATTATCTCGTGAAAGTCAGCACTATCTGAATATTAACATTACATGGATATTCATCTCATGCTCTGATAACATTGTTATCTCCCAGGCTCTCGGCTGTAGAAACAGGCGGTTCATACTCCCGCTCAGCTTTGCACATCAAAGGAAAAGCGACAATAGCAGGGCTTCGAAAAATGCCTCAAACTGGCCAAAGTACAGAATTCATAAGCAGACAGAGTGTTCTGTTTATCTGGCAGGCGGGTGCGGTCCAGGCACGCCATAAGAGCCCAGCCACGAAAGCAGCTGTCAGGAACACCCCTTCGCTGCTCTGACTCAGCGGAAAGCAGTGGGAAAGGAAACGCGCTCTTAGATTTCCAAACCCCACCAAAGCCACGCTCTCCCTCCTCGATGCTGTCGTAGCAAAAGAGGAAAGGGGCTCCACCAGCACGGGGTGGGGGGAAAAGTTTAGACAAGATCAGGGAGGAGGAAGAAAATTTAAAAAAAAAAAAAAAGTTACTTGGAAGAAGAAACACTGTATGGCATTAGTATACTTGACTCTTCCTTTGACCTCACACTGACGCTCATCTTGTACAATTCAGGAGAAGTGAATGGAGCCACACACCTTCCCTCCCCCCGCAGGGACCTCGGCGGGGCCACAGCAACCCAGTGCTGGCACTGGGAACTGCTCCGCATCATGCTCTCAGCAGCTGTAGGACACCGGGTTCAAGGGGGGCAGATGGGGTGAGGGTCAGCCACATAACACACACAAAAACAACACCAAATACACATGTGTGTATTTGTACTAGAAAATTGCTGCTGAAGAGCTCTGAGCTACCCCCACCATGGGCTCATTCCTGCAGTATGTTTTAAACAGCTGACAGAATTCAGGAATATGAGGTCAAAATATTTCTACCTTCTATGTTATTCCAGAAAGTCTCATTTCACTTTTAGACAGATTTTCAGTGGCTGCCAGGCAGATGACATTCAGCTATGTTTTCTCTACACTAAAGTACAGTATTTTTGATATATGTTATGCAAGCAGGCACAGAGGCATGACTTTGCAGGGGATGGAAAAACAAAACAAAAACCAGGATCATGAAATAAGAGAGCAACATAACCACGCATTTCCTTCTGCCTGCATTTGTTTTGCTCAGCAGAACACCACTTCTCAGGTCCAGCTAATCTGTATTCATCAGTAAAAAAAGGTATCAGGGAGCAGCAAGAGCCCTAGAGGTGTTTATCTTCTTCTTCTCTGAATCATGAAGCTTTTCAGTGGGTATTTTCACAAGACAAGAGGATTGTTCATGAGTATCCTGTAGATCAGCAGCATGACTTCGGAGTGATTGTTGAGAAGCAGAAAGGACAATAGAAATGTTGAGGCTCTCAGAAGCCTCTAGCCTTTCCCTATCTGTCTCATTCTAGATATTTGTAATCTTTTTTGTTCCATATCAAAAAGAAACGTCTGTTAATAGGTACCTAGAGAACCTGGAAAGATTTTTGTAATGCTATGAATAGCCAGAGAGGTTCTCTGGCCAGCAAGAGCAGCCCTGTGTTTATACCCAGAAAATGTAGACAGAGGAAGATAATGGTTTGTTTTGTTTAAGGTGGAATGACTTTGGCATAGAACAGTTGTGTTGTTACTAATTTTTATACAGTTAAATACAACAACAAAATCTTAAGTGTATGTTTCAAGACAGTTACAACACAGACTTAAAGACATCTGAAATAGGGCTTGTATATGCAGTCTTCAGCATAAATATGTAGAAGGGGTCACAGTGAGTGTAACAGAAAAGGACTTTTTTTTTCAGTATTTGTTTTTGCTGGGGCACACCACTGTACGGGAATACTCTGAACCTTGTATTCATACAGGAATCTTGCAGAGCCGGGTTGGAGCAGCACGTTGCGCATATTTGCACTACAGTAACGTTACCTACTTCGGAAGTCTGCTTCTGCATAACGCTCAGCTTCCTCTCCTCCAAACTGCTCTCTTGTTTTCATCCATTCACCCGCGTCCGCAACTGCTTGGCACAGTTTCAATTCTCCTCCCCATTCTCTTTTTTCTCTCCTAAATCTTCCTGTTCACTTTATTTCAGGTTCATATTTGAGGTGGTTTAATTTAAACAAAAGAAAACCCAAGAGTTACGGGCCCATTGTTTTCAGGTAAGACTTACTTCATAAACTCAGCAACAACGAGTTACAGCTCAGCTAACAGTACGCGTCGCCACATGAACTATGCCACCTTCCTGAAAGGAAGGGAACACGCAGTACTCCCACTGCAACTCCAGCACTTCTCACCATAGTCTCAGCTTTGAGATTCAGCCTCACTAGCTCTGCAGCATGCGGCATGTTTAAGGGCCTATAGAGAATGGTTGCCATAATATTGCAGTACAGTACTTTAGAGAAGGCATAAAAACACCACCAACCCTTCCTCCCCCCTCCAAAAGCTGGTGTTGTGAGACAGCATCTGTTCTCTGGTGCAGTGCCTGCATGCCCCACAGGGGATTAGCTAACTCTGTGGGGCTGTGCAAGCCTCCTGTCTCCCAGCCCAACCCTAGGCACATGCTACGGATCCAGTCTCAGAAATCAGGTGCCCTCTATCCCCTTTCACTTCCACCCACACATGCTGATTTCCCACTCCAGCAGAGTACAGTGTCATCTGACTAACATAATACTACTTTAGATTAATTTATAAATTTGGGGCTAATGTTTAGACTCAATGCCTTAAAGCCATCTTGTACCAGACCACATTATCCACCAAGACAGAGAAGAGACCTAAATAGAAGAGGGGAAAAAAAATATATACATGCACTTACTATTTTGCAAGATGGTGTCCCTGTTAAAAACAGGAGCATAAGCTATACCTTGCTTTGGTATGTGTGTACAGTTCTTGAAATATATAATTCAGGAATATATATATATCCTGATTAGCTAGAGCACCTCTAGTTAGAGAGCTATGTCAGCCAACTTCACTGTGGGCAGCCTGGTTAGCTTTGCAGGGAGACAACGCACATAAATTGAGGAATGGCATGAGGCTAACGTAGCTATGCTGTTTGCAACTGAAGCTAACATAGCTTGTACTGAGCCATGTGGACATATCAGCCACCTCTTAGCCAATAAGGACTCTGAACTTCACTCCAAAGAGTGGATACACCCATATGTTTGCACAGAATTCCTGTCTGCAGATTGATGAGAGCAAAGTACATTCAGGTAGTTAAATTCTCTACAGAAAGGCTTTGGAATCTGTCAGGCATTTCCACTGGGGTTATAAATTGTAGAGAGTACTTAATAAAGGTAAGTAAATAAAATAAGATCACATGATTAAGAAAAAAAAAATATATATCTTTGACCTCATATGGACTCCGATGGATTAGCGTGCATTAAATCTTAATCTGCAATGGCTTAAGGCAGGGTCCTTGTTTGTCCTTACACACACACCACCACCCCTTATTCAAATCCATTTCCCACCGTTCAGAAGTACACTGGTCAGAAGTATAATGATAGACTGTGTTTTGGCTTTGTTAAACTAGCTTAGATGCCACTATGAAAATAAGAAGGTAGAAAAAAGAATAAGCAAAAACCAAGGTTGGTGGCATCTAAGGCCAAAATATGATCTAGGTTTGCGCAAAAAAAAAAAAAAAAAGTTCTGGGAAATGAATTTTCTGTTTGAGGAATCTTTAACCAGGCATTCCTCTTTGGTTTTGACAGGTCACAGGGTTGAGCCTTGAATTACTCCTTCTCTGTTTATTACACCAACAGAAATTTGTACTCTTACTCTAGGGCTTCTAGTGCCCTACTAGGAATGACAAACCAGGTCACCACCCATGACTAAAAGCAGCACAGAGGATGCTAGATATAACGCTTCAATTTATGGCAAGTTCCAGCCAGGACTGTAACAGACAAATGCAGCTGGGCACATGCCAACATTTAACAAAGGTGTTGCTTCAACAGGGGAAAGTACAAAGCTAAACTAACACAACTTCCTAACGACAAGCAAAGCCAATCACTGCAGAGACTACCTAAAGCACTCTACCTCATACGACATGGGTAAAGTTCACATGAACTTTTACAGTGGTCTCATCCATTCCACATTGAAGTAATTCACTTTGAAGGCAGGTTAATTATAGCAGGATGTGACAAGATAAAAAAAAGGACAGAAGACAACTGTGTGAGCATAAAGCAATTTAAGCCAAACACCACCTACGCGTTGCAGAGACCTGTGGTACACAAGAACTCACGGAGCCAGACCTCAGACTGAAGTCCAGGAAAATATGCCAGTTTAGAACAAGTCTGACTCCATGCATTTATTTTAGGTCCAAACTAACAGTGGTCACAACATTGCAGGTGACCTGTGAGTTACTGCATGCCATTTAGTTTACTGTTTTTCAGAATTAATGTGAAATGGGAAGATTCTCCCACAGGCCCAGTAGCCATCTGGTGCTATTGCTGTACTTCATGAAAAATTCATTGCCATTTTATCATAGTAGGTTATTTCAGAGACTGAAATGATTTATGTTTTATAAGCAGAATATTTTCCTCATTTTTGATGTTTGCAAATCTGCTTCAGCATCACAGTTCAACAGATTATGTTCTTTCTGGCTTCATCCTGTGGATTTCTAGCAGCCTTGAAGGCAGCAGCAGCTGAAAAAAAAAGTCATAGTTTTAGTAATAGCTTTATAAAATGGATGTCACAGAGTAGTCTCTTTTCCCAAGCTAAATAAAGCAAAAATCAGTGCCAGTGAAACACGTCCAGATATTAAGAGCCGCATTACAGCTCCAGACTCTCATTCAGCCATTCAACTCCAACAGAGCTATCTGTCAAGTAACACGCAGCTTTAGTTTGATGTTCATTCTAGCTCAGAGAACTTTTACATTTCTGTCATGTTCTGCTTGCAGGAGATTCTGCACCCAGAAGCGTTTCAGCAAGCTGCGCAGAAACCAAAATGAAGTTAGTGGGTTAAGCAGTGCACAGGCTAAACCCCTCCTCATGAGTGCTGGGAGAAGCATCAGCAGTGCAGTAAGTAACTGGACTCATAACTAGTCATCAGAAGCTTGGCTATAACACCTACCCTGGTGCTGTCCTGTACCACACCGGTATGAGCTGCCTGTGCTGTGGCTTTTGACTTGGAGCACTTAAAGTTTACATGCTTTTTCTCCCCCCCCGCCTTCAGGCTAAGATGAATAAGGCCAAAAGAATTCAGGTAATATAGCCAGGCAATTCCTTTAATCAGAACAAGACTGCTTGTGAGAGTTGGCAGCACCTGAAGAGTGGGAGTAGAATATGTCCCCAACAATTCAATACACAACAGGCTGCAATAGGAAGAAGCTACTAAAATTGAGAAGGAAGTGAGTGAATATTCATAAGTTCTCATCAAAACTAAGATCACCTTTAGCAGTCCCTTTTCATATCTGCAAGTACTTTATCAGCCCACACAAGACTTCAGTCTCAAGCTCTGCAAGTTACCTCAACCATGGATATTCATATATGCTAGTAGGGTACTTTTTTTTTGGTCTTAAAAATATTGCCTTTACCCAAGCAAAATCCCAAGGCARGTATTTTACTTTGTTACTTAAAAAACAAAACAAAAACACACACCACAAAAAAAGCCCCCCATACAACCAAAAAAACCCCACAGATCGCATGACAGTCCTGAATGAGTTTATGAGATCTCACAGAAGCATGCGGAAAGTAGAAGGATGAAGGGAAACAGGAACATTGCCTGGGTGTATAGGGATGGTCCTAAAGAGGCTGAAGCTCCCCTGGAACCAAAAGTAGCAAAAGATGCAAGAGGCAACAACAAGGGCTTCTGGTTCAGAGTCAGCAACAGCAATTTTAAAAAAACCATGGTTCTGTTGCTGAATGGGCTGGGGGATTTGGTGGTAACAGAAGCAGAAAAGGCCTTTACCTTTACTGGTAAGGTTTGCTCTCAGGCCTTTTTTGTTCCTCTGCCTAATGGAAGAGGCCAGGAGAACAGACTCTGTCTGGTTCTATGGGCTCATGTGACAAGTGAGGGCAATGAGATTGCTGGCCAGCACCATTGAGAGACCACTCTCAAGCACCTTTAAAAGGTCATGGCAATTTTGGGAGGGCCTGATAACTATAAAAAGGCAAAAATGTCACATTCCTCTTCAAGAAGGATGACCTTGGGAAACCACAAACTTAATCATAGTCCCTGGAAAGACTGTGGAGCAAGTCTTCAAAGCCATTTCTAAGCACACTAAGGATGAGAAGGTCACGGGGAACTGGCAACAGGGAGTTACCAAAAGGAAATACTGCTTGACTGACCTGATCTCCTTCTATGAAGAAAAGTGTGACTTTGAACAAAGGAAGAGGAATGGATATCATTTACCGTGACTCTAGCAAAGCTTTCAACAGTCTCTCTCAGTATTCAGATTAGCCAAGTCAGAGATATGGACTGGATGGGTGGCATATAAGGGAAGCGGAGAACTGTCTGGACCATTAGACCGAAAGGGTCAGTCATCAAAAGCCCTTGGCTCTCTTGGGGGACGGAGGAGGGGATCAAAATAAGGATGGCCAAACACTAGACCAGGCTGCCCACAGAGGTTGTAGAATCTCAGTCCTTTGAGATATTCACAACTTGACCGAGCAAGGCTCTGAGCAACTGTACCCAACTTCGGAGCTGGCTCTGCTTTGAGCAGGGAGTTGGACCAGGCATCCTGCAAGAGTTTGATTCAATGATCTTGAGTGCCAAGGCCCAGGCTGTTCCTGTCCAGGGAACAAGACACTCAAGAACAACCTTACATAAGGTTTCTTTCACCTAAAGGAGGGAAGAAATAACTTGCAGTAGGATTTTCAGAGGCATTCAGTTCCCCCTACTTTCCATTTATTTTTAAGATGGAAAATTCCAGTCTCATGGAGATTCTGAGCAGAATCCACAAAGAGGCATAAGAGATTATAAACTGCCAAGTTTAAGAGAGTAAACTATGCAAACTGCAGAACAGCTTGAACCTTTAGATTTCCTGCATTGTAGATGTCTGCATGGTCAGGCTCTAGTTGGTCTGTTGAGCCAGCTTTGCAGGAAATACCTACACACCTAAGCAAACAATAATAGCAGGAGAGGCGAGAGCCCTCCTACCCTATCATTTCAGTAAGATCAGCTCAAGATGGTCTCAGAACCATTTATGTGCAAGCCAGTCTGTCAAACAAATCCCTAACTTAAAAAAGTGTTTCAAGGAGCAGGGAAGAGACTTTCTGCTTTCAGAACAATTCTTTTCAGGACAGAAAGAGACCATGGCCTCTCTTCACCTATAGCAATCTTCACACAGTAACATTATTACCAGCTGCTGTGGCATAAGGCAGGTGGCCGTTTCAGTTAGTTACTGCTTTAAGCTGCTGATAAATCATCTCCCAGGGGAGACAGTGGAGCCATTGCACCTGCATGAATTCTCACAGACTACTAACACGTCTTTCCAAAGTCAACAGCATTAGCATACAGCTAACAGAAGTGAGAATAAGCCCCTACTTTCTTCCAGCACATCCTCTGGAAGTGTCTTGCCCATTCCAGTCTCCAAGGCACAAAAACTATGAATAGAGAGGCTTCAGCATGGTTTTCTAAAGCATTTTAAGTTTATGGTTCGAAAAAATTCACTATAATATTTAAAACACAGTATGCCCATTGGAATGGGTCTAATTTAGATGACAGCACTAGGAAGCCTCAGAAGCCAGAGGTGACCGCATATTTTGTTTCATTATCAGTAAGCTATGGTTGCATCCCAGTTCTGAAGGATGCTGGTCTTGCATGAGGCCACATAGCACACCAGCATCTGGTCACTATACTCTTAGGTTCCTCCTACTTTCCATCATCCTGTATTCATCTCCTTCAAATTACAAGGCTGAGTATTGACATTTTTGTCTGTATTTGCGTAGCCCTTTGCACAATGATGTGCAGGTCCATAAGTGGGTCCTAAGCACAATGTTCATACAAATTAGATCTATTAGTAGAAGTAACTGGGAGCGCACTACTCCCATTACAAAAGTTCTAACATACTTTCTTCAGTGATTCTAATTTATTGTATAGCAAGAGTAATCCAACTGCTGTCCCAATTCTAAGAAAGAAGTTACCAGCAATATATCATGAATTTGCAGTAAAATAATATTGCCATGCTCTACAACTGAACTCCTCTCTCTAAAAACAAAACAAAACAAAAACACAAAAAACCCACAAAACACTAAACAGGCTGGCTTGGAAAAATTAAGCAACCAAGGACAAGGGATTTCAGAGTCAGAAATCCCTTCCAAGGAAAGCTAGTCTTAGCCTTCACTAACCTGAGTAGCCTTCCGTTTAACTGTTTCCATCAGTGTCAACCATGGTTGCTCATTAGTATTCCCAGTGCTCAACAAGTTTTGATAATAGCCTAAAGCTCCATCTGTGATAGGCAGCATTTACTTAACAAGGGGATAGCCCACAGGCTTTGGTGGGATTGCTTATTTCTGCTCATGCTGTAGCAGGCCCCCAGACACTTTGTACTGATGGAAAGAAAGGAGATAGGATCTGGTCTTCCTTTGCTTCCATGAGAGAGTGTTTCTGCTAAGAGGAAACGGAACAAGAATCCGAGTCAACACCCACTGAAATCAGTGAAAAGTCTCCCCATCCTTTTCTACCCACCTTTCCCCCCCCCCCCCCCCTCCCTTTCAAATTCAAGGCTTGATCCAAGCATACGTATATAAGTAAAAGACATGTTTTACTTTTGGCTGCATACATTGAATCAGACCCAGAACTTAAGTTTTGGCTTCTTCAGTTTAGTTCATTTTGTTTTCTGAACTAGAGCAAGATGACAATCCATTTAATAGCTTTTATTGCTTGGCTGTATGTAGATATTTCAGACACCTAGCTCATTTTTAAAAAAAAANAAAAAAAAAAAAAACAAAAAAAAAACCCCACACAACAAAAAACAAACAAACAAAAAAAACATTCTTCAAACAACACCTCCTCTACACACAAACACAATTTGTCACAATATATTTCCAAGTTTGTTGCAAGAAAGCATCTTCCAGTGCAATAAATTTAAACTTTCACTTTTAAAGGGTCTTAACTAAATTGAGACCGTTCACAAGAAGATAAATATAGTTTTTAAGATAAACACATTCTTACTAGAACATTCAATTACAGCGTTACTGTAGTAACAGTAGTAYATACTTGTACCTCACCACAACTAAKWAAAAATAAGAGGTCAACTATCAGGCAAGTGCTGAAGCAAAGTTCTCAGATCACATCCAAAAAAAAAAGTGGTCACATCAGCTGAGATGGCATCAGGCAGTATGACTGATATTTCAGTAACTCACTTTGGTTTTCATTAAGCAAGGAATGCTGATTCATATATCCAGCTGTCAGGTTTAGCCAGCTAAGCTGCTGCAGAATCATTTCCTCAACTTAAAACTGCCTGTGCACACAGTGCTGGACACCATTAGTAGTCATTTGCATCAGGCAGAGCAAGTAGCAGTCCAAGGCATCAGTCCAGAGCCTATTGCACTTGGAGATGTACAGAAAAGAAAATTGACTTCTGAGGCAATCTGAAGTTCAGCGGCAAAGAGATTATATACTTTTACCTGTCTGTCTGAAGGAAACAGTAACTAAAGTTAACTATTTTAAGTGCACTGACCAAGGAAGAGTGCAAAGCCCACAGTTTCCTAAAATCCAGCTGCATTACCTAGTTTCTTTCAGGCTCCTTACTGGCCCCACTTGCCTTTGAAACACACAGTGCTTGGCCTTTCTAGAGAAGACCTGGGCTATTACAGCTGCCTGAGCCAGTCCTGTGATATTGCTGAAAGGACTTTGCCTGCACCATGCCCTGGTGTGTGCCATAAAGTATTCAGTATGGGGGGAGGTGGCCACCCTTTCCTCCCAGGTGTGCCAGAGCCACCCTGAGAGCATTCCAGTGGGTGATAACCGTTGGTCAACAAATGAGGCTTGGAGACAAGCCCCAAGTCCACTGTACACAGCCAGGGAGGCAGGTGGTCACAGTGGAGTGGTAACATCAGGACAGTAACAGCTCAATGGACCAAATCTTTGTAGTCACCATGGCAGATGACAGATTAAGGACGTTGGAAAGGAAAGAGCTAACTTCTTCAGCAGTGACAAAGACTTCTCCATACATACAAGTGGCTATAGCCATGCTAACAGATGCACCAGTATTGGTCCCATATGCCTTCACAAACTGTAGAAGGAAAGAGACTTCCAGATAAGCATTTTGTTTCAAGCAGAAGTGACAATCTTTCCTTTGAAATTAATCTTTTCTAACTGTCTATCACCATTAGTTTATATGATCAGATTCAGATTAGGTAGAATGAGAAAGACCCACTAAGATCACAGGCATACCCAAGATAGACTAGTAAAACTGGAAGGTCCTTCCTTATCTGCAACTTCACGTTATGAGCAAAAGCATTTGTTGTGGTATGATGCTTTAACTTCACTTACCTCACCAGCGTAATTATACCAGCACAAGCACTTACTCTGTTGTGATCAAGTCTACAACACCAGTACATGTAACAACATTGCCAAGGTATCATCCTGCATCAATGCTTTGCCAGGTAAAGTTTCAGAGATGGAAGCACAAAGCCCAGCACATAAGAGGGGGGAGGAGAARAAAAAAAAAAAAAAACCAAAACAAAAAACCACCACACACAAAAACCAAACAAACCACCCACAAGACAATAGAGATGCAACTACATCCTTGTGGGATCTGCCTTTTTAATACCCCTTACCCCCCACCAAAGAATGATTGCTGCAGAAAAGATTACAAAAAGAATGGGTGTATGAAATAGTAACAGTGCAACTGTAAGACTAACAGCTGGGGACAGCAAGCAGAGAAGTCTCCCACGAGAAGGAGTGAGGGAAATATTCCCAAAGGCAGTACTGATCCCTTACATTTGATCTTATCCCCTCATCACAATCTACACGTTGTTTTTTGGCAAGATGACAGGTAGATGGAGAACAAGTTAACTTCTCTATCAGTGGGATGGTTTGGCATGGTACAACAAGCATGATTCCTTACAACTACAAAGTCAGAAGGCTTAGCAGAACCGCCCTGTTTACTTAACGAAGTGACGTAAGCCACACAACCATGCAAGCATAGCCTTTGTTCTTTCCTCCAGCTAGCCCCGTTTTCCCTCAATGCCCTCCTGCTAATTTCAAGCCTAGCAAAGTAGTCTGTAAACCCTAAAGCGGGTACTGCATCTTTTAATGTCCAAGCATGGTCTGAGTAGGCACCAAGAGAGTACCTAATCATGATAAACCTGAATATAATTGTTGGCAACTGGAATGTTCCTAGAAATTCTGGGGTTTATATAGATATAGTTTTAGCATTAATAAATTTTGCTTTAGGAAGTTGACTGCTTTGAAGAAATGGTCATGCTTCACAAAGTATATATGAACATCTCTTTATACTAAGGAGTTACCAAACAATTAACAGATGGTGTTATACTATCATAAGTTCAATTCTTTATAGTGACGTACATAAAGATGGTGAAGCCTTCTATTGATGTGCTTAAGACATGCTACTCACATGTGTAACAAGATTACAGCATCTATTTATCATTCTATTGAGGATAAATTCCTGATTTATAAAGTGTGACAGAAAAAACAATTACCTAATACAATAGCAGACTAAGCAGAACATAGCTCAATTGAACTGTAAGATATTTGCCGGTATATCACAAGACAGGCAATTAGGATAATAAAGAGAATCATACCAGTTTTTATTATTATATTTTAAGTCTCAGCAGGCTTGTTTTCAGTCATTTCAAGATCTTTTGTCATTTCACTACCCAAAGAGACACATAAGTCACAATGAAGTTGGCCAAATTTAAAGGCAAGTCACATCCCTCAGCTAAGACTGTTTTAACTTTAGATAATTGTCGTGGTTTAACCCCAGCCAGCAACTAAGCACCACACAGCTGCTTGCTCACTCCCCCGAGGTGGGATGGGGGAGAGAATCAGAAGAGTACAAGTGAGAACACTTGTGGGTTGAGATAARGACAGTTTAATAGGTAAAGCAAAAGCCACGCACRCAAGCAAAGCAAAACGAGGAATTCATTCCCTACTTCCCATCGGCAGGCAGGTGTTCAGCCATCTCCAGGAAAGCAGGGCTCCATCACGCGTAACGGTTACTTGGGAAGACAAACGCCATCGCTCCGAATGTCCCCCCGCTTCCTCCTCCTTCCCCCAGCTTTATATGCTGAGCATGACATCATACGGTATGGGATATCCCTTTGGTCAGTTGGGGTCAGCTGTCCCAGCTGTGTCCCCTCCCAACTTCTTGTGCACCCCCAGCCTGCTCACTGGTGGGGTGGGGTGAGAGGCAGAAAAGGCCTTGACTGTGTAAGCACTGCTCAGCAATAACTAAAACATCCCTGTATTATCAACACTGTTTTCAGCACAACTCCAAAACACAGCCCCATACTAGCTACTAGGAAGAAAATTAACTCTATCCTAGCCAAAACCAGCACAATAATGCAGCAGAACGTAATAATCGCTCTATTTTTGTCTAAATAAATATACAAAAAACAAGACTGGACAAAAGGCTATGAGGGACCAAATATGAGTTGTGATTGTTTGTATTTATTAAACAATGAATACACTATTACTATTTTCCACATATAAGCCCCGGTTTCCAGCCTGATGCAAGCAGCACCACAGGAGGCAAGGGGGTGAGCCCCAAGTCAGGGTCTGGCTGGGCAGGGGAAAGAGGGATGCTGTGGGCTGCAGGCAGTTCCCCTGGCTGGCAGCACTGCCAGGGAGGCTGGGGAACCTGCGGCATCCGACGGGGACAGCCTAAGTTCCTAATGCTGTTCGCAACAAGGTGTTAATTTAGAAGGGAGTGAAGAAGAGGCTGAAACTTCCTTAAGTACACACACACCCCTTTAAACCCTAATAAATCCACACGCAGGAAGCGAGATGATGGTTTACCATGAAAGAGGAAGCTCGTCTGCATAAGTTCCAGTTTACGTAGTCACCAGAGTTGGAGATGCCTCAGCAGCAAGTCATCGGTTCCCATGGGTCAGAGGTGACCAGCAAGACAGACAGCTGCTCTCAGCCAGAGCATCTCCTCACAGCATAGGGAGGGCACCCAAACCATTCAAGGCACCTTGCAGGCAGCTGTTTGGCCTGTCCAGAAGCCAAGATGCCTTCCAGTACACAGGTATTTCCCAGCCCCAGGAGCGGCCGCTGCTGCCCTTTGCCTTGCGGGCTGCCTGGCTGGCAGGGGAAGGGAGGGAATGGCAAGGCTGTTGTGCCAGGGGAGATCAATTGCATCCTCCTCCCCAGTGTTATTAGGTAATCTAAGTACTAATCTAAGAATTTGACAGACAGACAGAAGCCAACTCTGCTATTACTGTGTCTTTTAAAGCGTTATTTATATCCATCTCAAAAGAAGCTACAGCTCACCTCCTTCTGAAAGGAAAATAAACACCGTCTGAGACAACCAAATAATGTTTCACTTCAAACATTCAATTCAAAAACATAATGAAACTGGAAGTAAAAGTGACATTTGCTTCATTATCATCACAAGCTTTCATACATTTCTAAAATTCTCTAGCCAAGAACTGAGTTGACCAAGACGATTTGAGAAGCTGTCAGTGGACAATATCACTTGAAAAGTTGAATATGAAATTTGAAGACAAAGACTTTCACATCAGAATTTAAGATGCAGTATTGCTTAATACTCAAGTTAGATATTGCATATGTTGAACAACCCCCCCACTAACTGAGGAAACAGAGGTTAAAGATAAGGTACCTAGGAATTACTTAAGCAAGCGTGACATTTCTAAGGTATCACATTTTTTCCCCTACAGCCTTGGTGGAAGAAATGAGAAGAGGAAAAGGAAGAAGCATAGGTACCATTAAGATCAAGGCTTGCCTTTCTTATGCACCACGTCAAGAAATAGTCAAGCAGGCCGAGGTGCTGTAGTATGACCCTCAGAATAAACAATTCCTTGTCCTCAGCCACCATGAGATCTCCAGGCTTTATTTGCCAGCCTTCAGAAGAGGATCAAGTTCTCATCCTGTCCTTGCAAGTTGGGGAGGGGGGAAAACCACCAAAAACCAAACAACCAACAAAAAACCACACAAAAMCAAAAACCACCACCAAAACAAATGATTTTCCAACTCTTTGACAGTCATCACGTCTTGTAATTGACCTCACACTTCCCGGTACCCCAGAAATTATCAGACGTAATAAGGGCTTTTACCCACCAATTTCACTTTTCGCTTCCCAGACAGTTGTTTTGAAGCTTAAAGCAGACTTATAACATTACAGCCTACAAAATGTTCCTGTTCTGCAGAAACAAGCTTGTATTTTGATCAATGAATCAGAGAGTGAATCACCATAAATAAATATAGCAACTGCATACTTACAAAATTTTCAGAAACTTAGAATCCTTGCTTTGAGACCGAAAAAAATGTCATCAGTACACTGTACAGTGATGTAACAGATGTAAGTGTGTGTTAGAAAAAAAATCAAAATAGCAGTCATAAGAAACCTTTGTAGATTAAGGCAGACACTGTTAAGAACTGAGGTTCACCTCTTACTTTTGCTTAAAGCAATTTCAGCTCTTTATTTTGGTGACAGCAGCCAGTGAGACCAATGACACCTAACTAGGAATCCTTTGGAGTCTGTAATATTTTTCCTCGCAGCTTTTCAAAACAAACAAAAAAGTACCATTTTATTGAATTATGTTTCGTGCATGTTGTTATTACTGAGCAAACATCAAGGCTCTGCTTTCACGATCCAGAATTCTTCAGCAGCAACAGCACTAGTTTAAGGTATTTCCACCATTCAGCCTCATCTTTTGAATCTCTGCACGGCCCCTCCAGTTGTGCTGGCATGCAAGTCCAGCCAGCTGCAGTCTGACCTGATAAACTGGAAGATAACCCAGAAATTTTACTGAAGCCAGATCAGCTCACTGTAAGGGCCATAATACAGCTGCACAGCCAACTGTGCCAGCACAACTACAGGATGCAAGGCAGCATTTTTGCTGAACACTTCATACCATAAAGATACAGCCAAACAATCTAGTAGTTTAACTTTTTTTTTTTTAAATCTTCCACCTCATCCTATGAATATAAGGGTCAGAGATATATGAGAGTCAGAGATTCCACTTCTAAAAAAATTCCAGCCTTAATATTGGAAGAGAGCTTGATAAATAAATAGATAGACCATAATCCAAAAAGTTGACTAAAAACCCCAAGATACTTCTAAGGATCATTAAAAACCTGACAAGAAAATGCTAATACTGGAAATAACATTCTTAAAAGACTGCAGACTTTGGCTACAGGAAAGCCTTTATCCAGACAACATTCCCCTGGGAGAAGCAGCACTCCACAGGTTATACTCCTTTCACTTAATCACAGMGAAGATATTTAGAACTTGTTAATACTGGAAGTCACAGAAAAGTTTCTAAGAGGAGACACTGAAGGAGCTTGCCATAACAAGACCAGGCACACACTACAAGCCTCAGAAACAGCACTGTGTTTYGTTAAAGCACTAGGAGAAGGTGTTGGGTGCGTACTGCCTGGACCAGATGCCCCACCCCACCATGTCTTGGACAGGTGGTGGGGAACAGCAGACCCATCTCCCCTTCTCTTCCAGAGGATCCTGAGGCAATGTCACACCAGCTATGGTGTTCAGGGCACGGGCTGCACCATGGAAGTGTTGTGGAGCCACGAGCTGCAACGTGACCCACTGTTCATAGCAAGGCTCAGGCTTGGCCCATCTCTGCATTTCCACCGAAGGAAGTGGTTCACTCCCTATTGATTATCAGAAGAAAAAAAAGAAAAAAAAAAAAAAAAGCTGGCCCCTGCCTGATGTCTCCATCAGAACAGTTCCCAAAGAACAGTTTATTCTAGTTTGCAAACACCCCCAGAGTAAGACYTGCACGGAGCTGGTCTCTAGCTGCAAGGCTGGGCAGAAGCATTACACACAACATCCACCCTGTCCCCAGCTTGTTGCAGCCCCTCACACTGGTCAGGCTCTTGAGATAAGACTCCCAAGGGCTGCGTACACAGCCTGGCCTCTCCCACCCCTCCCGAGGCACAACTGCTCTACAGGAGCAGAGGGCTTTGAACCACAGGGCCACTGCCTCAGGCTGCAGCTGCATGTGACTGCACAGCAAGGCTGCACACCGGGTACATTGGCAGGGGACTGCCAGGAGACCCGAAGCCTTGCTGAGTAGAGGAGGAAGGCAGGGGAGCCTGCTGACGCTGGCATCGCTGAGGTATACCCTAGGACAGGGCTGCACCTCCAGTCCAGTCACCCAGAGGCAGGGGCTTCCTGAGGGTCCCCACTCCCCCTGCTTTGCGCTCCTTTTCCCTGTAAGGAGAGCATGCCCATCTGTAACCAAGAGCCTCTCCAAACACCTAGCAGCCCGAAAGCCACCAGTGAAAGTATCCRGACAGAAGACATGAGACATACACTGCTTTTTCCATGCTTCAGCAAAAGAGAGATCATTTTACCAAACCAGCACAAACTGAAACAGCACCACAGTGCACAGAAAGGTAAGCATCGGCACCTACTGCTGGCAGCGACAGCCACCCCACCACCAGTCCTTCGGAGAGACAGAAACATTACACTGTTCAACTCTTATCATTATGCAATAGCCTATGTCAAAGTCACTTCAATCACTTTCCCCAGGAGAGATTTTATGAGCAGTGCAGCACATTTCGGAGCCCGCAGAGGTCAGACGAAGCCTCTGGCTGGTCATGCAGAAGAGGGCGATGTGGATGGCATTGCTCTGCAGGCCCAGAGACACCAACGCTGACAGTTTCTAGCTCTAGATGCTACTGACAACTTACCAAAGAAATGCAGCAAAGCGCTCTTCAAACACAGTAACAACAAATTAGTCATTAGTCTTCCTATCAAAACATTTCTCAAGAGATCTTATCCTGTTTTTACGTTCCTTATGGAAGAGTAGCAAGGTTATTGCAATACCCTCCGTGTTCTCTTTGAGCTCTTTTAAAGGCAAGAAAGAGGGAGAAAATTCAGCAGTCTGCTTAGATACAGGATTATTTGATCCACATCAGGATTTAAAGCAAGCTTTTCAGAATCACAGTACAGGACGCAGGTGGAAACATGCTAGAGTCCACCACCATCACTGCAGAGACAGGACTCTGGGGTATAGGGGGGAAGAAATACAAAAATTGGATCCCCGTTCGCACTGAACTGCTATTGGCACTGTCAGAGCTTTTTAGTGCATAGAAAACACGCTGTTTTGGGGATTCCCACCACTGAGCTGGGTAAGGCAGACTACCAGAACCCATGTGAACCTAGAGCTGCTAGGGCTTGTTGAAAGGATGGTTCTCAGCTGCTAGCACACAAACCCTGGCTTTGCAACAAAAGTAACCTAGTAGCTGTATCAACTCAGCATGCTGAATAAAAGGAACTCCCCCATGTTTGCTGCCTAGTTCACAAGCCCTGTTCCAGAGGGCATCTTAGGGGCTTTACTGCTGAAGGCCACTGAACTGCACAACTTGATAGAAGGAATACCAGTGTAGTTCACTTTGCACAAACCAAAAAAAAAAAAAAACCCAAACACAAAAACACACAACCACACACACACCAAAAAAAACCCCAAACTCAAACACCAAAAGCCACATACACAACACCCTGTGAAGTATTACTATTACCGAACAAAACCTGGAGTCACTTGTTTACTGAAGTTCATTTATTGGAAGGCAGTTATTAGGGCCAAATAAACAGATATGAGAAAAGTTTCTATAATTAAGTTTAACTTGTCACCTACCAACGAGCATTTACAACCGCATTCAATAGCTTTTTTTTTTTTTAATAGCTTCCAAACATTGTTGTATTTTCTTGCAGACTGCATTTTTTGGGTTTTTTCTTTGTTTGTTTTAAGTCTTTGTTCATACATCTCTACATTTCAATACGTAATAATAATCACAGCAGGCTCAAAACAAAAAATAAAATAATGAAAAAAAAAAAAAAAAAAAAAAAAAAAAAAAAAAAAAAAAAAAAAAAAACCAAAAACAGTGGCCCAACAAACAATATTACTACACATATTAAAAAGGAGATGAACGTTTGCCAAGTTGCCATCCCAGGAACATGGAAGCTCCTAACCACTCTGCCCCAAACATCCAACTGTAGCCCTGTTGGTCCTCTAGTCCTCTGCACCACTCTCCTCTTCTTCAGGACCGAAAACCCTCTGAATCCCAGCAAATTCAGGACTAGTAAGTGGTTGCACTATATTATGTGTTATTAATTCACTGCCACAGGCCTGAGAAGCAATAGGTAAATGCTTTCTACGCACATCTGCAGCGGAAGAGAGAAAGCAAGCTAACAGGCGCAATGCAGCTTTTCAGCAGCAGTCTCAGTTCCAGCTTAGATGTCTTCACAACTGTAGTTTAATCCACACAATACACAGAGTGAACAGGATGTTTACGGAAACAGATACTATCTGCTTTGGAGTCTATGTACAGTTATTTTCTCACTAGAGATAACTGATAGGACATCATAGCACCTGGTCTCACATCAGAGATAACAAGCCTTCAGGAGGTACACCCTTACTGTGCTTTCACATGATGATATGGTGATATAGGGGATGCAGATCTCTCACTAACTCTGCACACTAGCTTTCTTTTAAGATCAAACAATATCTCAACAAAACAAATTCTCACACTTTTCCCCAAGACTACAGAAGTGCACAATATGCTCATTTTAGTCATTCACTAAACACCAAAGTTCATAGCACCATACCCTAAGATCTCTACATTCTAGGTCTCTTCCTTCCTCGACTACACCTCCCAGCATTTGAGTTTGGCTTCCTAAAGAAATAAGTTATATGTAATTTCAGAGCATTGGCTGTAGTGGCTTTTGAACCCTTTAACCAACAAAAAGTTTGACCATAATAGATACTTTAAAAAGTATTAAATTATTACAATTTTCACAACACAGGGACAAGGGAGACCTCTTTTCATACCCCTTCCTAAGTTAGGGTTTTCTCATCAGAAAGACTGTAAGTTACTCATACCTTGTTAGACAGAAGGAAACCTGGAGACAGAACCAGAGCAGTTCATAATTTCCTCTGCTTACAGAGCTCCTTACTCACATCTTGTTTCTCTCCTCAGGTCACCCCTAAACACCAGCTAGCAAACTTTCTTTTAACAAATCTCTTTCATCTTCTAACAATTTCAGCCTGATTGCTGGTAGCCTTTCTGTAGTCACAGGAGAGCAATTGCAACTCCCAGCACATGCAGAAGCAGGCACAGGTGTTGCTAGGCTCAATTACAGTATCAACGACTAGATGGGGATTTACTTACATTTTCAAAAGAAGAAACATAAAAGTTTACTATCTAAAAGATTTTATGGATGGCAGTTTTGTTGCACAATTCTACAGCCATATCTCGCTTCCACTGAATTCAATGAAAAAGCTACCTTTGCATACACAAGTAGTTTGACTGAGCCATAAAACACTATAAGAGGAAGTAATTTGGTTTACTGATTTCTCTAGCGAGAATATCTGGGCTGTGAAATGTATTGTGCACTCTAAATAAAAGCTTTCACTTCACTTTTTCTTAATATATATTATTTAATATACTGGTCTTTGTATTTTCCTTCTATGAACAGTGTGGTCATTGACCAGCATCCAGAAGCACTGGGGTGGCTTTGCTAAGGAAAAGCACTGCAAGAGCCTCTCAGCTGCTGTAGATAGACACAGATTTCAAATGGCAGACACCTGCATTTTCCAGCAGAGTAGCTGGCACAGATTTGGGGCTATCATTTAGGATATAAATACAGACAGTTGGTATAAAAGGCAGGTGTCTATATTTGAGTTAATCAGCTTATGCTTTCTGTACAGCAGAGAGAGAAACAAGCCACACCACAGGGTGATTTATCTGACCTGCCCTAGATACCACTCCTGAACTAAGATGAATCATACCCTAGACAAACACATTTATTTCCATGAACTGTAAAAAGATCTAGAGTTGCCTAAATCAGACAAGAATGCCTAATTTTTAAAGGTCTAATATTAGGTAAAATGGATCCAGACTGTTGTACCTGTATTATACTGAAAACCCACAGCACTGCTCCTGGGAGGGCATTATAGATGTGGTAAACTTTCCTTAGGGAGGTAAAAAAGAAAAGGAAATCAGGTTGAATGGAAGGGTACTCTAAACTTGACCCAAATTGCTTGAAGTGAGTAAGGATTTTCCAACACAAAATAGGTAATTATGGCCATCCCACTGAAAGTGGGAGTAGCTATTTGAAAGGAAGGAAGGAGAAAAAAAAAAGTGCTTTTTTTTTTTTTTTTGGACTACGTAGGGTTTGTGCTCTCTATAAAATTGGATGGGCAAAGTAAGAGTGAAGAGCATGTCTAGTCTTCTGAGCAGATCAACACTCCTTGGTAAGGATGTGCAAGAGCTGCTTTGTGCAGGCATGTACACGCAGCTAAAATGAATGCAAAGGGAGGATAAAATATTGCAGATTCAAACAGCCAGATTCTACACCCCCTGTGCAGAGGCTTAAGTGAATCCATAAGGAAAAAGCCAGAAGTGATTTAGGTCAGACTAAAGCCATTATTAATGCAGGATCCCTGTGTTGGTTCTACCTTTAAGAAAAAATGCTCTTCTATGCAAGAAGATACTATGCCCAGGCAAGCTATGCTGTAGGTAACCCTTGGGATAATCTCAGGGTTATCTAGATGGGGTGAGCAAACATCAAAAGATTCAGTACTTCTACTGAGACTAAAGCCTTCTCCAATTTTTATTTTTTTGATGGTTTAGAAAACAGTCTGGAAATTTTACAAGCACTGGTTTTTCCACAAGACAGAGAAAACCCTGCATTTGATTTACTTTTACACATCACCACTACTAAGAAAATGTACTTAGCGAGTGAGAGGATTTTAAATTATATGTTAAAGAAACTAAGGAAAGACATGTCCATGTTTCTGTCCTCTGTATATGACCAATCCTACAACTGTAACTGCATAGGAATAGCTCTGCTGACACCGATGAGAGAACTTCACTCGCCATGAGTGAGCTCTGCAAGTTTGTGTGAGGTATGCGCATGGACGTGCAGCTAAAATGAATGCAAAGGGAGGATAAAATATTGCAGATTCAAACACCCAGATTCTACAGCCCCTGTGCAGAGGCTTAAGTGAATCCATAAGGAAAAAGCCAGAAGTGATTTAGGTAGGTGGTTTTGTGTAGGTCTGATTTGCAAACACTAATGATTGCAACTTGTAACTTAAGACAAAATTTTCAGAGAGTTCCATTTGGAACTGTGAGTTCACGCCATTTCATTTCAATAAACAAAATTAACTTTGAGATAGAAAAGGCAGCAAAACACAATAAGCTTATTTTTCTTTTATTTACATTCCCCTCTAATATATATTTTTATTTAATGTGGTAAAAGGCGAAGTTAATACTCTGTGCCAAGTTTCAGACAAGTGTGAAATTTGAAGGCTTATTAGGTTATTAAGCTTCTGAAATAAGGGCTTACATTTGTAAAAGAAGTGCTGACACAACCTGAACTCTGAGCAGTGGTAATGCCACCACAACAGCACAGTTCATATGCAGTGTGAACAGCCCAGATTACCTTATCCTAATAAAACGAAAGATTTAAAACAGAGGAAATTATTTCAAATAATCATATTTCTAGTGCTGTCATGTTTGCAGTCACATTTGGGTTTAAATGATGGGAAAACATGAATCTATTTATGTATTCTCAAGTTAAACCCACAAAACAGGATCCCAGAGAAATTCTTGCAAACAGGGTTTGCAAGAATACAACAGAAGTGTGTGTAGGTAGGTGTGCATGCCTACATGGATTATGTATGTAATCAACATGCAAAGCTCCGTAATGCTGAAAATAATAAATTGTTGTGAATGTGTAAGGGTGGAAAGTGCATTTTACATGGATTATCTGCCCTAGTTCCTGTTCTTATTTTTGGAAAGCAATCAGCTCTTCGTGAGAACTCAGCACCACGCTGAGCCACCCTGGGGCTTTTCATGGCCCAGCCCTTCACTTTGCATTATCATCTGTTAGCAGCCACATCCTGTGCAGACTGATTCACTGCAGCCAAGAAAGGCAGAGAGAACAGGAGACCCTCTGAATCCTGAGGTCTGAAATCACTCTAATATACTTCTCTCACTGTACTATATAAAATAAAGCTATCTTTTCAAAGGAATTTCCAGCCATTTTTGTTGCTGACTATTCCAAATAAAAGCTTATTTTAAGATAATGTGTTACTTTAACTCAAGATCTTTGCAAATCACCTTTACTTGAAAACTTTCACATGCCTGATTTGGAAGACCATATATTCATCCCAATTTAATTCAAACATAAAGCAGAATAATTTTGACTACTTTTGCTTAATAGCTATGGTCAAATGCAAACAAAAATCAGGTACGGATGATCTGGTTTATGAATATTCACTGATGAATACGAAATACATTATTATTTTCAACTATGGTAATATTTTTGTTTTCTGTGAAGCTGAAGCTCATGGGGTCAGAGATAATACAGTATGTTGAACTTGTATTTTTAAACTCTCAAATGCATTACTTTTGAAATGGTACAATTTCCTGATGCCTGACTATTGAACACAAACATGTTACAAGTCAATCGAAAAATCCAAATTACTGTTACAGTCTTTCTATTACTTTCCATTACACTGTATTCCTGTAATATCTTAATATCTCACAGCACTTTTAAGCATGAGTTTAAATGTAAGAGCAACTATAAGATTCTTGCTTTACACATAGATGAAGAGACTTCAGGGATAAAATGACCAGTGTTCAGTGGCTGGGATGGATGTACCAATCTTCAGTCTTAAACTTCCAGCTTTCAGCATTAACTCCAGTACTTTAAAACTAAATTTCATAGTTTGATGTATTTGTTTTAAAGTTGCAGCATACAGCTGAGTCTTTGTACAGAATTTTTTCACACAGTCCCCTATCATGATTACAGCAAGAGCAGGACATAAGCAAACATTGTATATAAGCAAGTTATATGACAGAGTAGCAGAAATAAGAGTTGCTGAACCGTATAGAAGTATAGTTTGCTGGTACCAGTGCTACCGTAGCACACAGTGAGGGATGTGTATTGATGTGGCAATAGGAGATCTGTCAAAAAGAATCAGTGTGGGCTCAGTCCATGAATCCCATTTATCTCCAGTATAACATGACTGATTACAGCTGAATTACAGCGACTTTAAACATACAAGTCAATTTTCTAAGCTAATTAAAATCAGGGGGACTAGTATTTCCAAGGTTAGCACAATTCAGCTCCTATACAAAATACAGTATAATCAAGAAAAATGGAATATATATTTCTGATTCAAATAGAAACTCAATAGCTGCAGTTCAAGGGAAAYAGTGCTACTAATAAGCCGTAGATTGCCATTTTACTGTATCACTTATAACAGGAACCAAATAGGAATAAACTGTGTGTTCAGAGACGTTGATACAATAATCACAAAGAATCAAAAATTTCTTTGAGAAACCAGATTGACCCACAGAAGCACCTCAGATGGACAGCTAAAAGCATACATCATGGATATGTAAGTTCAGTATTACCATTTAAAACTGTAGAGACCTCACGCTGATGGTCTGCAGGCTGTTGAAGGCTTCTTAGAGATCATCACGCAACTGGTGTCAAAAAAAGAGCAGGAGCCCATGCCTACAACAGCATCTAATAATTATAAGACCAGCGGAGTTCAGCTAATGTTAGAAACAAGAAGATATTTTTAGAAAATTTCCGTCTTACAGGTCATCTTTGTCCACGTTAAGCCAGCTTTACAAAAAGACAGGTTTTAGCTAATCAAGTCACTGCAGCAAAGGTGAACACGCTTTCCTGACCCTCTTCACTCACGAACTCATCCTTGTGACACCCAACTCAATGATGTTCCAATATCAAAACTGTTAAAGCTTTCAGGGCAATGACATTGGAATGGGAAAGGGATGAAAATGTTATGCTCCAAAGGAAATTATTCTTATTTATMATTCATAAAGTGGTAACAGAAGTTAAGCAGCTATAGGGTTGGTGGTGCCTTTGGACTGTGTGGGGTGTCTGTGGTATCAGGCTTCACACCTTTACCTCGCCTGACCTAAATTCTACCATTCTGCTATTTTTAGAAAAGACCTTGAAATACAGCAGCTTGTGTGCCAGCCAGGAGCCCTCAGCGTGTTTAACAAGGCTCAACACCCCTGCTAACCTTCTCCTTTGTCAGTGGACTCAGAGATTAATGTGGTGATTAGGTGGCTTTCTTAAATGAGGTATTGTTTCATTTCAGCAATAGGAAAACTACAGTGCATAAAACAATAAAGATTTTAAACCAATTAAGCAGCCTAAAAGAATATCTATTTCCCTTAGGGCTCAATGTGTCTTGAAAACTAGGAAAACCCAACAGTTTCAAATCCTGTCTCCTTCCACGCACCCCACAGCCAACAACTCGACCTCCTTTCTAACTATTCTGTCATCTTTAGCTCTTAATTCTGGTGGAGCAGCGTGTAAACATAGCTGGAACTAAGAAATCATAATCTTCACAGCTCAGGGATTATCATCTCTTACCTTCCTGAGCTGTTTGCAAGCAGGTATTTAGTCTGGAAGCACTGTCTGGCCTCCCTGCCTGCTTTTTCTCCTTAGATTTTGGGTTTGCCTTTGAATAAAATCACTGTGTGAATACTGGGTGACTGTGCCATTGGCCAGGCCCCGTGGTGAGCAGGCAGACTGCAGGCAGCATTGCCCAGGTGCCTCAGATCGCTCACAGCCAGTGCCAATGAAAGAGGACACTGACAGGGAGGAAACTCAAGTCCTTAATTTGCTGCTTGTTTTTTTTTTTTCAGCTAAGTCTTCAAAACTGCATTTTTTGCTTCTTTACAGCTGGTTTAAGAAGACTGACTAATGCTTTAAAGAAGGGCACGTACCAGCTACTATCACCCCTTTATTTTGCTCTCAGATAGGTAGGATGGCTGTGGGAGCCCATATGACAACCCCAGGCATCACCCTGCTGTGAAGTCAGGCTGTGTATTTCCCTTCAGTTTAAAAACACACGCAGGTTTATCCACACAAGCTCTGCAGTCTTGTACTGCTCCTAAAAATAATCACAGCCTGCAGAGCAGCGTGAGAGGGGCAGGCCTTCACATACCTATGTCAGTCAGGATTAAAAAATAAAAAAAAAAGCTTTCCTCATCCCCCAGACTAAACAAACAGGAGACGATGCCCATTCACAGCTCCCTATCCTTCCCTTCCAGCAGCAACAAGAGTTGTTTTGGCTCAGGGGCAGGAGGCTGTCAGAGCGGGGTTGTAAGCTGTGACCCTCTCAAAAGATGAGCCACCCAACAGTCAAGTGAAAACACTGATGCAAAAAGCACCGATTCATGCCTAGATTTCTCTCTCAAAAGAAGTTAAAGGAAGATAGCATTATGAGTACACGTTTGCTAGCCTTCATGCATTGCAACCCGCACAGCTGAATCAAGATTGCATGTTAAGGTTGGTGCCCTATATATAGTGTATGCAGATAGCCTACATCTTCCACCCTCTGCCTTACGAAGTCCTTCTTTGTAGTATCAATGCAGTATCTAAATCCTCGTCCAATGCCAGGAATGACACTCTCCTCTCAACAAAAAGTTTCAGCCAGACACCAATTAACACCCTGCTATCTGTGAACAAATGATCCAAGATGCAGAACCCCCCCCCCAAGAAGGCAGAGCTGCCTTCATGCAGACCTGCTGGGGTCCAGAAGGGCTTGCTAGCCCCCACCTGACCAGACAGCCTTCAGCTCCTCACTGCTCTGACCACTGTGTCCCAGGTAATAAACTCCTGCAGGACCGAAGTGCTGTATAAGGTGGTACAGAAGCACCTCTGTAAGTCAGGCTGGGAACTGTGGACTGGCTGTGGGTACTGCCTTCCACACATGAAGGATCAATCAGGATAGGATAAAACATTAAAATTTGGAGAGAAAGGTTTCACCCATCACCTGGCTGAAAAACAGTATTTGTATTTTTTTCAAATGTAAATGCACATTCAGTGCAACACAACTTAAAAGTGATGTCAAGAACTTGAAGGAGTCTCACCATCCTACAGTACTTTTTCTAGCTGAAACAGTCATAAGCTAATACACAGCCATGCAGCTAGAAATCAGAGACCAGATCCTGAAGGCTGGTTAACTTTAAATGATTGCATGTGCATAAGCAGTGGAGGCAATGCCATACCAACTTTTGACAAGAGTGATAAGGTTACAAGACCTTGTGGTTTGTTCATTTTTAACAGTGCTGCACCTATTTAAATGCAATTCCATACCTCCTTAAAGTAGCAGCAAAGATATTTAACTTAACTAGTGCCTTGAAGAACAGTGTCATTTGTAGCCCATTTTAGCAAAAATTATTTTAAAATTTAAGTTGTATAATTCCAACATTGTAGAGAAATTATACCTGCTTATTCACCTCCTCTAAAGATTTTCTTACACATAACAATATTTAGGCCAGAACTGCCAATTCATCATGTGGAAGAGTGATCCCAGGCTGACAGAACTATGCCAGCAGAAACTCAATCAGCTAAGATACCAAATGCTCTACTGCAGTCGCCACTTTGTTCATAGTTGAAGACTTTGTCATAGTAATACAAAACACAGTTTCGGAGGTACAGCTACATTTGTATATTTTACTCAGAACAGTTACTGTAATATTCCAGCAAAACAGTTCTAGTACAGATAAAGGTATAGCTTGAACATAAAACTCATCCCCCACTCAGTGTTCTGCTTCCAAGTCAGTATTAAATATCACAAGATAACAACCATGACATTTTAGAAACACTACTCTCCACCTTCTCTCACTTCTTCCTCCAGAGTGCTAGAGTACAGATCAGTCATGTCTTTGTATTTAAAATCATTCACTGAAGTTTTTATACATAGAAGAGTTTAGGGAGACTGTCACCAGATACACACTAGCACATTTAATATGCAGAACAAAATATAGTTGACTATTTCAAGCAGGATGCCTTTTCAACTATTCTCAATAGAAGCCTCATGAATACTCGAAATAAAGCAATTATTACTTGGTATTGCACAGTTTGTTTACTGGGTACAAAGACCCAGCCTGTCATCTCGCCTTCCTCACCCTAGTACCACTGTGCACCTGATAGGAAGGAAAGTGTTAGCCAGATTATACCAATTACACCCCAAATTCATAGGGCTCAGCATCACTAATACAACTTTTTCTCAAGACTGACTGTTAGTAACCTACATTTTGATGTGCCATCAGTTACATAAACAGAAATGAAAATATCAGTTTTTTGAGAGATAGGTTTGGATATTCGTGTTCAAACTTAGTAATTTTGATTTGCAGGCTAAATGTCTTGTCTATGTTCGGGTCCTGGAACTAATTAGAAGCTTCCATATCTCTTGTCATATTCTACTCACTGCCGTAAAATCTGAGGAGGAAATTCACCCAAGGCTTAAGTACACGTGAATCCCTCAGACAGCTTCAGATATATGAGCCTGAAGATACTAAATTAAGTACCACCTGTGAGTACATGTGATAAATGCCCAACATCACCTATTAAACATTGCACGTAACACAAAATAGGTTCAGCTATATAAAAGATTTTTCAAATTATGCAAGATCCATCACTTCAGAAAGGAGTCACTGCAGTTAATATTCCTTCTGTGAATATACAGACATGCCATTGATTTAACGTTTTTAATGAGATACCTGCAATTTGTAATACCGTGACATTTATGAGCCTCACCACATTTGTAAGACATTGGTTTTCAACAGAAATAGCTCTACTGTTATTAGAATCAATACGTGCACAGAGGTTGATGAGAATGTACTGCTGCAGTACAAGAAGTCAGACACCTTCTCTCTGCAGGCTTGTTTTGAATTGTTTATTAAGGTTTAAGAAGTCATCCACATTTCTATAAATATAGACATTACTTGAGTAAGTGACTTACAATGTCACCAGTGCAGGTACATATATAACCAACATACAAAAGCTCCACTGGAAGCTACTTCAGTTTATTCAAAAAGGACCAAGATGTCATAAAAAAAACAGCTGTCACTTTCAGTTATTGAAGACACTAAAGTGCATTTTTGGTTACCTCCTGGACGAACAGCTGCTGGTTAAAAAGTTTGATTATTTTTTTTAAACATATCTTAAGTTACATTGACTGACATTCAGGTTTGTAGCTGTCATCCTCCTGATACATGGCAGCAGGTAAGAAAAATGTATTACTTCGCTGGTTGAGTAAAAGGAGGAAATAGATTTTGCCTTTTTTTTTTTTTTTATTTTTTTATTTTTTTTTTTTTTTTTTTTTTTTTTTATTTCCAACAGAAGTTTAAAGAGAATCTAACATTCTGATGAATTTTTACAGCACCACTAAAGTTAGTCTTAAAAATCCAGGCTCTGTTTTAGCCCTTTTAATTGCTAGCCAAGTATCTAAAGAGTCACTTGAAGCTCTGTACCAGTAAGAAAAACTACCCTCCCTTTTCTGTCAAGCACTATCCTGCCCAGTTAACACTGTTTGCACACTCTGTAAACAAGAACAGCTTAAAGCATAATTAAAGCAGAACACAGGCCCATCTTGAAAATCTTCTTCCCCCCCTCCCCCCGTGCCCCCGGTAGTGTCAAATGTTTTGAGTGTATAAAGCATTATTACATTCCTAACCACAAAATACTTTAAGAGTCACAATAAAAAAAGCATACGTTGAAAGTGACATAGCAATACCACTTTAATAAAATGGGGCATTTTGGGGAGATACAAGATGTGCTCTGCTAATTTTAACTCCATCTTTACTTCATTATAATTTTGTTTTATTGCCAGAAAAGTCACCAGTAGAGCAAAGAATGCTGCACTGGTTAGAACCACAACAGCCAGAGTTGTTCTGTATAGCTCCTTTCACTGCAATTAATTTACTTTTAACTTGATAGTAGGAGGACATAATACTCCTCATTCAGAAATAAATTACTAATTTTGAGTAATAGTTTAAACCTGATTAGCTCTGTATAATGATGAATGGCTACTTCTAAAAAATAAAGACCTTACATACCAAAAACATGCTATATGTTGGGAAACCACTTTTCCATGCTCCAGCGTGTTGTTTACATTTTTCACTTGTCAAAAAGTCTTTATCAGTTGAAGAATCCACAGCACTTAAATTTCAAGTATTTGAACTGAACATGATTCAATTTCAAAAAGTGCCAAATTAAAAAAAAAACTGCACATATAGCCAAGCTTTCATAGAAATCCCCAAACAAGATAAAAAACAGCCTCTCGAAATAATGGGTTACTAGCTTCATACATGTTTTTAAAGCTGTATAATGTTCACCTAAACACTCCACTTACGAGCATTAGAAGTTTAAAAACACAGAACACCTTCAATGCAAATTGCTTGCAGAGGGCACCCTCAAACATATGAATACAACACTAAGCAGAAACCCCTCGTTTTATTTGGCTATTTAGACATCCATGTCACATATACCCACCCATCCATTTCCTGATAGTATTACATCATCTATTAGGGCTTCTGAAATAATGCAGAGCCATAAAACTCAGAAGAGACTAGTAAAAAAAAAAAAAAAAAAAAAACCAAAAAAGTTCCATAACTGCACAGCCTTCCACACGGCAAGGTTGTGCAACTGATTGTTCAACGTAACTAAGCTTAACGGCATCCAAACAAGCAGGCCTGGGTTTGGAAGCTGTCTTATGTCAAATTTTGACCATGTAACTACTCTAAAATAGAAAGGTCAAAATAGAACTCATCTCTTCTTTTTCTGCTGCCTCAACATTTTCCTTCGCTTAATTATCATATCATGTAGTTTCTCCAGTCCCTCTTTGAGTCCATCTCCAATGATTGCACAGGTAGGCTGCAAATGCCAGGGAGTCGAAGAACTCAGCTCACTCATTGCTAACATTTTCTCAATTTCAGAAAGGGAGAGAGAGTTCCTCAAGTCCTGCTTGTTAGCAATGATAAGGACAGGCACTCCTTGATTTTCAGATATCCTAGTAATTTTATGAAGTTCTGTTTTGGCCTCCTCCATTCTCTCAACATCGACAGAGTCCACCACAAACACAATGCCATCGGTGCACCTTGTGTATGACTTCCACAGCGGCCTTAGCTTCTCCTGGCCGCCCACATCCCAGAAGTGGAAAGTGACCGTTTTCGAGTTGCCCAGCGTCACTTTGATTTTCTCCGTATTAAATCCTTTAGTGGGGACAGTGTTGACGAACTCATTGAACTGCAGTCTGTAGAGCACGGTCGTCTTTCCAGCGGAGTCCAGTCCCAAGATGACAATGTGGAAACTCTGGAAAGAAGGCAGGCTGGAGAGGATCGGCGTCTGGTCCGAGAGTCCATTCCCCATTGCCAGAAGGGAAGGTGACAGCAGGCTGCCACGAGCAGAGGCCGGCTCCCACGGCTACGCTCGCCGCCGCGCTAGGCTCAGATCCTATCAACGACACAAGCGGCGTTAGCCCACGGCTGACCCCCCTCCGCCTCGGCCGGGGTTTCGCGGCCACAACGCGCCGGCCAGCGCCGCCGCCCCAACTGCGGAGGCGGCCATGGACAGGGCGACGCGGAACACCACACGTCCCCCGCCCGGCCCAGCGGGCTCTGCCGCCCTGCGACGCGCCGGCGGCCGCTACCGACACTGCAGCTCGCCGGGCACCCGCGCCCCTCGCCCCCGCCAACCGCCGCCCCCCACCTACCGCCTGGTCCCACCGGCGGGCACGTCCCTCAGCGCGGGGAGGCGAGAGCAACCCGCGCCCCCATGCCCGCGCGCCGCGTCCGCCGCACGCGCCACTGCCGCTGCTGCCTCCGCCGCGACTCCCCCGCATCTGGCGGCGAGGCGCCTCCCAGCCCGCGCCTAGCCCCGCGCGCCCCGCCCCGCGCCCCCCATTGGCCCCGCCGCGCGGCGGGGGCGGGGAGGAGGGCGCGCTCCGCCTCGCCTATTGGCCGGCGGCACCGGCCACTCATCGGAGGACCCGATTTTCACCGTCTGCAACCGAACGCTGGGGCCGAGCGCCGCCGGGGAAGAGGCCGCGGCCTCCGCAAGGCGGGGGCGCACCGCTCTCCGCCCACGCCCTGCCTGAGCTGATCCCTCTCCGCCCCCCGCGGGGAGGAGTCACTGCCTCACACGGCCCCCTCGGGGAAAGTCGCCGCTGCCGCGCCCTCCGCCCACGGCGCGTGGGCCCGTGCCCCAACGGGCGGGCGGCGCCAGCAGCGTCTCACACCCTGCGGCGGGCGGGCGGGCGGCAGCGCCCCGCCGGCCCTTGCGCCCCGCCCCTTCGCCGGAGGCGCGTGCGCTCATTGGATATGGGTGCTGTCACTCTAGCCCCGCCCCCTAGCGGCCTGGGAGACGGCTCGGCGGCGCCTCACAGCGCACCTGCGCCACTGCCGGGGGTGCGCAGCCCGCGGGGGGGCCGGCGGCAACGCCCTTCTCCGGCCGCCCTTTCCCGCTGAAAGCCTCCCGGCGCGGGGTAGACACCGCCTCTCCGGGGCGGTAGAGGGGTGCCGCTGAGGCTGCTCCGCTCCCCCGGCCGTTGCGTCATCCCTCCCCTACCACCGGCCGCTCCCGTAGGTGCCGCGCGCCCTCCCGTCGCCTAGCAACGGGCTTCAAAGCGGCAGCTCGCGGGCCGCCTTCCCCCAGCGGCGGCCCTGCCCACGTGACCCGCCGCGGCCTGCGCGCGCGGGGCTCCACCTCCCCCAGCCCCGCCGGTACGCGGCGCTGAGGCGGTGGCGCTATGGGGGGGCTGTTTGTTCCTCTCGCGGCCCCCTCGTAGAGGTTCTGGGGAGGCCTGGGTGAAAAGCACTGCCCAGGAAGGCTGGGGTGCTGCAGTGCGGTCGGTGCTGCTCTCAGAGCCTCAATAAATTGCCTTGCAGCTCTGGAGCTGCTGGAGTGACGTAGCAAGTATCCCAGGCTCTAGGCCACCGTGCCTCGGCGGCTGTGGAAAAGCGCGTTGGCTGCCTTGCCCCCACCACCGGGGACCTCTGCAGACACCGATACGGGCGAAGTTGGAGGGGAGGGAAGTGCTGTGAGCGGCGTTTCTTGCTGTTGTTGCATAAATGACAGTGCTCCAAGGCCCCGGGCCCGGCTGTATGTTCTCACTGTAGTCTTGCCTTTCGCTCGTCTGCGTGAAACGAGACTAACAGTTTGGGAGGAGCCGAGATTAAGTGAGTGGCTGAAATCGTCCTGTTAGACACTTGGCACGTAGAGAGAGCAGCAGTGTTCAGGCCTGAATAAACATAAATGTCACCTAGCTTAGTTACAAGGAAGGTTTCCCACAGCACAAGGATATGTTAAGTAATTCTGCATTTTAATATCTAAGGCTGATGTGAGCAGTGAAGTCTTTCAAAGTCAGAACTAATTACTAGCATCTAATAAAACATTTTCATATGTGACTGTTTCCAGAGCATACAGGTTTTAGAGGAGGCCTGGAGGAGTATTTTGTCTCAGATATTCTTGCTGTCTCTCCATCATTTTGTTCCTTCCCACCGTTCTCTTCGTTTACTGCATTTGCCACTGTAGATTTTATACAGCTGTGGCAATGCAGATGGCTACTTCTACCTGTGTTGCATGTACACCAGCTCAGTGTAAAATACCAATAGCACACAAAAGGATCAGATACGCAGACTTCAGGGCAGGGTATACTAGAAAAGTCTTCATCTATAACCCTTAGTTAGATAAAAATTAAATAAATCAATCTTTTTGATAAAAGCCTATGTTTTAACTGCTAACTAAAGCTATTGTGCTAGTGAAGTCTACCATTCCAAGTGTATGTTTTCTCTACTTTGTACTACCATTAGCCAAGTCTTTGACCAGCTGGGCTCCAGTAAAAGAGAAAAGGGGGCATTTTCAATATTGACCTTGCATTTTTTCTAGAGGACTTCCAAATTTCTTGATGTGGCTGCTGAAAAGGGATGAATTTTTAAGAATATTCTGGCAATCATACTTCTTTTTTTTTCCTTTGAAAGCATTGTACTTTATATTTTAAAYCACAAAGAATTATGATGTATAAAAGAGAAGTAATTTAATAGTAAAAGAACATTGTGTAGCAACAAAAATTCCCCAGTGTGCTGTAGGCGAGGTTTCGTGTTACTAAAGTGTTAAGATACCCGTTGTAGTCCTACTAAAAATGGCAAAATTCTCATTTGCTTACATCTGAGATTAATGTTTCATTGCTTTTATCTTTGTTAGTTATTTACATCCTGATCTTGCAGATGACTCTCTTTGGAGGAAGTGGCCTACATCTATGGAAAAGTAGGGGTAAGTTATACCCCTAAGGCCAACTAGTAAGGTTTCTGATTGGCAGTGTTTTACACTACTTCTGCATAGTGTAAAGAACTGCACAGCATACAAGGTAATAGAAAAGCATTTATAGTGACAGTAAAAGTGGGCCTTAATTATTTCATGGATGGTTTTCAGTAATTTAAAATTGGTGGAAACCAGATAGAAATACCTTGTTAAGGAATATTACTAGAGATAATAGATTTATTCATAAAACTTGACAAGCTGAAATAAATCAAATTGACCTTTATCTCCACCTACAAAATTATGTATTCCCTATTTTTAATGGAAAAATAAGCCTATTATATATTACAGTCTTCTAAACTTTAATTTCTGATTGTTACCAAGATCTGTTCACACTTTAACACAGCTTTATAATAACATATTTTACAATTAATTCCACAAGGAGGGACATGGGCCAGCTCCTACTTTTATTGGAGGCATTTTAATTTTAAACAAAATGTGGAAAGATGGCCTTTATCTCTTGCTCTGCTGAAAAGCAGTCAATATATAATAACAGATTTCGGTGCTCTTGAGAAGGGAGGGATACAGAACTGATGATTTTCTGGAGCATAGCACATCCAACACACTAGGTGGAGAAGGAATCTCACAGATTATGTGTTTCTTTGGAAGAAGAGTTTTATGACATCAGGGAGATCATTTTCAGATTAGAGAGAAATTAACATCTTCAGCAAAATGAGCATATCTGTATTTGTAAATATATACATGAAAATGATCCACACTGTCCAGAAAATGCTTGGAGAAGTAGATGGTTCTACTTCTCTTTCCCTCCCTGCAGTTAATTTATCTCATCCACCTGTTGTAACTTGCTATAAAGTGAATTATGAACTCTCTGGGGCAGGGACTATTTTTCATTGTAAGTCTTCTTCTTGATCTTAATTAATGCCTGTAGGCATTTCTGCAAAACAGCTATTAAATAACAATCCAAGTTGATCAACTCCTCCCATGCACTTCATGCTACTTTAGAAGTCAAACGTGCAGAATGGGCAGGTGTTCCAGGTGTTATGAAGGGAGTAATGGTATCTAAATTAGTGGGAGTGTAAGAAAGCTGACACATTCAACCTCTGATAATTGAAGGTAAGGGTGAAGCAAGGCTTTGATTATCTTGTAGAAGCCTTGAATGAAGGTGGTGTACAGCAAGAAGTATTCTTACTTTCTTTTTAAGTATGCAGTTAAAGGGGGGGGGGGGCAGGGACTGTTACTAGTTGACAGGTGATTATAACTGCAAGATGCATGTATGAGGAAACTGAATGGAAAAAGGCTCGAGCTATGTGCAGACTTTGTAATGCAAAATAAGGAGGTGCCTAATTTCTGTGTTGGAGTCGTTTTGCCTACTGATACTTTTCTCACTTCCTATCTAACTTGTCTACATTTCTGAGTTCTTTCTGGCTCAGCATTCCTTACCTCGTGAAAACAACTGCAACTTCAGCTTCTCTGGGCTAAAAACCTTTTCCCCTTTCTTTGATACCAATTTACCAGGGTAAATGGTAATATATTATTTTCTACATATGTTTCATAYATATAGTCTACATCTATTTTCCACACAGAAAAGGTAGCCTGGGACAAACCTTTGTGTGTCAAGAAAAAGAAGCAGCACCTGCATAACGTGTGGCTTCTTCATTATGGTAAAATAGGATTTTTTTTATTCCTAAATGGTCCAGGAATAATTTTGGTTCAGGGCAGGTTAAAGCTGCAGCCATTAACTACCTCTGTGAGACATAGTCCTTATTAGGGATATGCACCATGAAACTGATAGCGGCGAGAGAGAGGTTGTAAACGTTGCCAAGAAAGAATCGGCATAGAATGGAAAGAGAAGACTCTTGGAAATTTTAATGTTATTACCCAACAGAGACTTAAGTTACCTTTTAATGCATACCACCTCATGTGCTGCAGGAGCTATCTCACAGTGCCAAGATAACAACAAAGATGCAAAAGAGCATCAAATGTCTACTTGCAAGGCTGCACGTGTGCTTCACAAGAAATCGTCTTTCATATGGAAATAGCAATTCATGGAAATTAAAAGCTAGCAGTTCATGAGAGTTTCACTGTAGCAAGACATTAAATCAGAGCTTTCACTTAGTGCTGCTCATTTTAAAGGTAAATTCCATTCAAGTAGATATGACTGTTGTTATACAAACACATCTAGTGACACAGCAGATGAGAAATTCTTCCCAAAGCAAAGCCAGTGGGCTTGAATTTACTTGGCCAGATAAGCACAATATTCCTTTTGTTTTGGTTAAATACCACCATTCTGTAGAACAGGCTAATGACATTTGTTATCCAGTTCAATAGCTAATCACCTTAGAAGTTATTTTTTAATAACACCACGTGTTGTGAGTAGCATGCAAATCAAATGAAAAGTGAAACATATGACATGAACCAAATCCCATATACTGCAGATGCAGAGGGATACAGCTGGAACTATAGAACAGTAAAGGACAGAAGCAAAGATGAGCAAATGCAGAAAGAGGGAGAGGAAGAAACCAGCTGCATCATGGAGCTGAATTAGTTGTAAAACACAAAGGAATGAAGTCACAAGGAGAATGAAATTATTGCAGGGACGATGCACTGCCAGCTACAGGTAGCTGGCATATAGTGATGGGATCCCAACAGCTCTGTCTTCATGAAAGAGACAGGTTAGCCACCTCACACCACCAATTCTTGCTGCTCCATGTGGAAACCGAGCAGGTTTCTCAATGTATATAAAAGAGAAAATCAAATGCATTTCAGTACAATGACATGGCAGACCTAGGCTAGGGTAATATGTATTAATGTATGTGTAATAATAATAATGTTTATTATTATTACAGTAACCAATTGTAGCTTAGTTGTACATTTTAAAATTGAAGTTACTCCTCTTCAACTATACCCTAGATCTAAGATTAGAGCTAAAAAAGTATTGCTTTGAGATGACATTATATGGTTCTAAAAGAAGATCAAGTTCCTACATGAAATACTATAGCAGTTTCACCATGGATTTTGAGAACCCCCTTGAAAATAAGCAGTAACAATGGAATTGCTGACAAATTGCAACACACGAAGTTTTGCTCTTAAGACCGTCTCTTAAATTGACATACACAATGTTTTGCACAAAGAAGCCTTTTATCATCTTTGCTATGTCTGCTGAATTCTTTTATGATAACTTACATGCAGCATGAATTATTTTGCTTTGATTATTAAAAAGTAGTCAGTGGTAGAAAATCTAATTTATTTCCTCACAATAAATAACAAAGCTTAGAGCAGTAGGAGATGGAGTCACTGTGTGTTACGATTTTAAGTTACCACTCTGATTAGACCAGTTAATTAAACCTATTCTCATTTCATACCTACCTTCACATGAAGTCTAACATTTACATTTTACTACTTTCATTTTCATAAATGAACATTATGCCATATAGCAGGCTAACAAACAAAAAGCCTTGTTCTTTGATACTGACAGTCACACTGAGTTGCATCTTGAATGCTGTTAGGTGTGTTAGCTCAAAAAAAGCAGTACTAGCTCATAAATTTTCCTAGTCATACTGAGCAAGTGTTGTCTCAGGGTGACCAAAATGATCATCTCCACCTTTCAAGTTCTGTGAATTCTAGTTGCTTCATCCTCTGATAGGATGGCTGTAATGGCAGTGACTCCAGGTTTGCAGAGCACAGGGAACCGTCTGACCACTTTCTGTACATGTGGTTGCGTGAGTCGCACGCCTTCTTCCTGAGATCAGGTGGAACAGCAGAATGGCTGGTGTCCCCAACAGCATCTATGTATTAAGGACTTGTATTGCAAAACTCTTTACTGTACTAATTGTTCATTTAATAGCAGCATGTAATTACTGAAGGTTAAGCATAGATCCTGTCTTCATATGATACAAAGTTTATAGTCACAAAATCCAAACCCAGACATACAACTAGTTATGGGGCAGTTTTAAAGAGTAGAAGAAAGCATTATTGTTGCAAGTACCCCTGGTTTCCAGTTTCCTTACCCCTACTTCACTAAGCAGCTGGCGCAAAAAAAAAAAAAACAGCAAAGATGTTTTTTTAATAAATGGAAAAATACCTCCTACCTTAGTCCTTCAGTACGTGAGGTAAGACTTCTGCACCATGAGAAATTCAAAAGTGTTCAATGTGCGATATTATATATGAGCTTTACAGCCTTGGCTTGCGTATTTTCTTCAACGGTTTTATACTGATCAAAGACATCTGTACTTATATTCACCACAGCAACAGGTTCCCCCCCACCCCGAGTTTGTGACACCATTTTTGTTTTTTCCTAGAACTACTGACTTGAGTCAAACATGCTCTTTTGCTGAGAATGCTGGGCTACTCAATGCTACTATTCAAAAATCTTGCCAGTTACAGCACTGGTTCCAAGAGCTTTATTTTTTCCACAATAGTTTTTCCCCAGAAAAGCCATGGGCGCTTCAGAGGTTTTTTGTATGCCAGAGTTATTCTAAATAGTTTAAAATTCTATCAAGTTGAGAATTCAGTATCAGCTACCATCTCCTCACAATGCTTCCTTTGAAGGGGGTTGCACAATTTTTAAATATATCACTTTAATATAATGGAAGCAGTTTGCAAGCAGATTAAAGGTACTACAATTTCAAATACAAGGCACTATCTGTTGTATTTTTTTCCTGCATAGCTAGATTTAATATGTGAAAGTATTTTCCCCACTCCAGAATAATAATGGAAATATTAGTAGTAAATCAGATACTGCTGTTTGCTTTGCAATATTGCTAGCAGAGTAATGATGAAGAAAAGAGAAAAGTACAATTAAATTTTTGCTTTTCTAAAGAACATTCTAAATATTGTATAAGTATTTAACGTTTATAAGGGTGCTAAGATTCGCTGGAGTTACAAAAGATTGGATAAACAAACAGACCTTGAACATCAGAACTAAGAAGGCTTATTTTTTGATGAATTTGTATCTCAGTTGATTGACTGTAGTGGAAAACGAGATGCAAGTTCTGACTGAGACTTCTGACTAAGTGTTTGTGGGATGAAACATTCATTTAAGCCAGTTATTTCATAATAATCCATCCACTTGCGACAGTTACTTACTTAACAGCTATGCTTTGTCCTTCAGGTACTGCATATATCCAAAAGGAAGTGCAAGGACAGGAAGAAGTGTATAACACTTAGTTCACTGAGTAGGACTTAGCATACAGTTAATTAAATGCTTAAATGACAAGTACAGCGCGCTGAAACCTGCTATGAGAGAATTTCAAAGATGGTCACAAAAGACAAAGCGCTGCAGCTCCGCTAATTTGCAGGGACTGGCCTGCCCCTGCGGCTGGCAGGGGCAGGGAGCACGTGCACGTATGGTACGTGCACAGCTAGCTCTTGGATGTGTTCTGACCCTTTTGGCAATGGCTGAGTGAAGATGCCCATCCAATATACAGGGTCCACTGTAAAAACGAGCAAGCTGTTCATCTGTAATAACTTTGTGTAAATCAAGTTAAGTGCACACCTTGAAGAGGAAATTCAGTTGCTCATGTCTCCTAAAAAAGGCATAGCAGCACTAGAAAAAGATTTCACAGAGATTACAGTGTATGGAACTAAAATTCTATGGGAGATATGCCTAAACTCCCAGGAGGGCTGTGAAAAATCTGAAGTCTCTGCTTCAGCGTATAATGTTGTAGGTAGTATAGTGATAATGTCACAGCTCCTTGAGCTTGGTGTTCAGAGGCAACAGCTAATATAAGTCCCTACTGAGACAATGAAATAGAGCACAAAGAATTTGTTTGATGTTCTTCAACCACTGTTCTGTGATGTATCAGTGCTCCCAATAATAGGAGCTTGCGAGTGCTGCTTACAACTCCTGGTCACCTACAGAACAAATATCTATGGAATATAGCTGCTCTCTGGCTTTCTGAAAGCATCTCTTTCTTAGATAAGTAAAAAGAGAGACCTGCTGGCTCCCTAGATATGGGGTGGGGGAGGAGGGTTATTTTTATTTTTTAAAGGCGGCAACAATTTATTATGAATTTTAGTCAGATAACTGAGCTCAGGTGTAGTTGTTATTTCTTTAATGAGGTAATTGATAGATATACAATGTTCCTGAAGATGAACAACACAATATATACTTTAACAGATAAATTAAGTTCGTGTTTTGCAAGCCACAGAAAACCAATAAAGTTCACTGAGCATCTGTGCAGTCCACTAGTCTCATCCTCCATAGTGCTTGCTTCACTTCCTACAAGAAGTCTTTCCCAGTCACTTGATTTTAGCACTACAGTTGTGAGGCATTTGTGAGGAGTTTTCAAAAACTGTGTCACTGGACAGATCTTTYAGTCTGTCTTGTGGCCAATAGGCATCTGAAGTGTGCAGGGAAAAATACTTAATCTGGCCCACTGAGATAAAACACAAATTTGCACTCAGAATGATAAATGGCCCAATTCATTGCTTGCAAGGAAGGACAGACTTCTGACTGGCTTTTCATTTACAGGTTTACTGGGGACTAGGATTTTTGAGCTAGGACTTATTTGCATTTTCCCCGCTTCCAAGCTTAACAGCACTCCAAGGCGTAGCATTCACAAACGGTGATGTAGTAGCAGCTGTGCAGGTCTACAGCTTTTCCAGGTGTGTGGCAGTTGCATCCAGCCCCTGAACTTGTTTGGATTTTGACCAATACATTAAATTCTGCTTTGGATCAGAAGGGTGTTAAAAAAATCAGCTTTACAGGAGGGAGTGGAAAGAGCAAATACTCCCTTGCTTTGATTTCTAGCATTAAAAGTAGACTTCAGTCAGCAGAATATGAACCAGAGCTAAGCATTCTGGATTGGATTTTTCTCAAGCCTAAACACAGTTATTTGGCTGCAGGTGATAAGAACTACAAAGTTTCAGTGCAACCAGAGGAGCTCTTTCCCCCAGGGTCATGGACAGTTTCACCAGCTAGCCTAACTGCTGCATGAAGGTTTCAGTCTCTTACATGACACACAACAGGCATCTCATACTTGTGTAGTACTGAGTATTTGTTGTAGTTTCTAAAACTTCAGCAAAAAAATGTAATTATTCTTCTCAGTCACAATACTTCAGAGTTTCAGTGAGAAACCCGAGCCTATTATTGTGTGCTATATGAACATGGCAAAAGGAAAACCAACCCTTATCCTAGGGAACTCACAAGCTTGTATTATGGTTAGGTGAAAAAAGGAGGAAGAAACAAACCAAAAAAAAGGAGGATGAAAGAACAAGGTTTCAGGGAAGACAAACATTGTGTGGGTGGGGAGCAGTAATTTCAGCTCATTGCTTAGCTATAGTCTAGAATTTTTAAGTCTTATCGGCTCACCATGTTTTCAAGTTAACAGTAATTCTCAAAATTATTTCAATGAATGCAAGATTGGGCCTACTGTTTGCTAAAGTTTAAAAGCTAAGTCAATTGAAAGTTGATTTGAAAGCTGATCACGAGTGTGCTAGGCAGAAAGCTTTCTTTCGCACTCCTAGGTTGCAATTCTTGGATGGAAACAACAGTAAACTCACTTTGAAGACCTTATAAAAGCTGTCTCTGCAAAATCATTTTTGCTTTCATCTCACAGAGAATATGATTCAAACAAACCACATTATACACTCCAGTTTCATAATATTGAAAAAGAGTAGAAGTCTTTCAGAGAATCTGGCACCTAACAGCTGTTGCCACTAGAGTTGTAAACTCTACTTATGTAAAAATCTGCCAAAATACTAATTTTTAAATACATACCTTTTTAAGCCTTATGTTGACATCACAGCTTTTTATCAGAATATAGGTTTCCCCTGTTTGGCTCTCATGGCCACACCACACTACTTAGCAGGCTTTAAACAAAGTAAGGAAGGCAGATAAACAAACTTGGGGAGGAACAGATTGTTTAGCTGAGATTTTAATCACATCACTTAACTCCCAGTGGATGGAGACAATGCTGCAAGAGCCGGTAATTCTGCAAGGGTAAGCTCTGCAGTTTTCATCTCATCTTTGAAGGCCTTCCTCTACACCTCAACCAGGATGGGACACAGAAAGAAGATTAAGGAAGAGTCCAGGCAGGACTCTATGAAGCAGAAGCAGCAGGATACTATAAACATAATCTTATTTTTTTTCCATTTTACTTATTCCATTCAAGGCCTCTCCAGTACTGGGATATAAAAGGAAAATAAAACAAAAAATACCTCTTTATGTAAGGAAAAAATAAGCATGGACATACTGTAAGCAGAAGGGGACTATTTAGGGAATTCTTCATGCTTTCAAGTCTTTGGATTTCAGATGGCGAGTAATATCACAGATATATGATGCATACAGCCCATGAGTGCATGCAACCGCAATCTGAATCTTCAAAGGAAGCATCAGAAAGCTTCAAAGAGGACAAATGGTTGCATCCCTTCCTCCTACTTTAATGATGGAAGGCCTCTGAAACTGTAGGTCATTCTGCGAAAGCCTGTTATTAAGTCTTAGAGATCCTACCTGCTGAGTCTCACTTCAGAGCCCAGCACTTTTGTTTAGGGACACCGACATCTGCACAGTCTTTCATCTCAGCACAACTCCAGATAGAGGTCTTTTTAGGTGAGCACCACTGCACTCCCTTCAAATCACTGATCTTTGAGTCCTTGCTGAGGATTGATTGAAGGCCCAGCAGTCTAGCACATAAAGCATATACATCTTTCTGTGTTTTTCAGACCTGTGATAATTCAGAGTTGAGATGAAATGATAGCCATTAGCAGTTACCACCGAGTCCCTAACTCCAAGCTTTCACTGTTACAGAACTATGAAATTCTTCCTTTTATGTGAAACCAATAGCAGCAGCCAGCAGACATTTCAACAGTTCAGAAACCATTAAAATGCAAAACCAAAGACTCAAAATGAACAAGATATTTGGCAGTTATCTTCATCTTTCCATCTGTAGTCAGCAGGCACTTTCTGGTCCTCTCAGTTCATATACTTTACCGCGGACAGGACCCCTCACGCTCAGCCTCTGGATTGAAACCACGTCAGCGGATGTCTGTTACCCAGTATAATTCAGTAATGAAAGATCCATTAAATTATCAACAGCCACAGTCCTTGAGTCACCCAGAAAATACCACTTGCCAGAAACAGAATGAGCTGTACTGCAGAGAGGCCTTGTGTCTTTAACAACAGCAGCAGACAAATTTAAGGACATGGGAGATCAAACAAGTTGACATACCTTTTAAAAGCAAATGTTCTCACTCTCCAGGTCAAAGTAGAGAGGCACCTGAGGATTTTGCTATTCCTTTGCAAACACAGCAGAGCCTTGTCTTCCCCTCACACTTACTGCCCCCAGAGCAGCTGCTCCTGATCTGGAGAGGAATTTCTATGGACCTGATGCAGATGCACCTACAATTACGGCTTACGAAGTGCTCTGACAAAGCAACCCTGAACTGTACTGCTGGAGGGGTTATTTTTGCTCATATTGTGTTATATTGTAAAAGGTTTACTTCTCAGCTGAGCTGGCTCCTGCCCTTTCTCTGCTGCCCTAATGCCACCATTGGTGGAGCTGCACCCGTGCTTCAGCAAGTCTCCAAGACATCGCGCTTGTCTCGTCGTCTAGTCTTGCTCTGAGCAAGTCTGTGCAGCCTGGCACTAATAACCCTGGCAGCTGTCTGGATTATGAGCAGTGCCTACAAGATGACAGTGCTGAGAAGTGACTTCACTAGGTCAAGCATTGTACAAACACACAGCAAAAGGCAGCACAGCTTAAATAAACAGGGAAAGGATGGAAGAAATCCTCATTTAATAGGTGGAGAATAGAACACCGAAATTCAATTATTTACTTCAGGTTACCCAAGGATGCACAGACCACAGGGAACACAAGTTACCAGAATCCTTGTTTGCTGCTTTAAATACAGGACAAATTTCCATCACCTTTCCTCACACAATCTTAAAAAAGATCACTTGGAGCTTTGGGAATTCACACATGGGATACTTAGTGGATGCTGGAGTGCATCTGCAAATGCTAAGATGAGACAGAGTCTGGCAGCAGAAGGTGCATGAGATACCTACTGTTGACTGGGACTATCTAGCAAGAAAGTAGGGGATTGTTAGAGTGGGCTTCTTGCCTGTTGTCCTTGCTGATAAGTCATTCACTGCCACTCCTGTCTCTTCTCTCTGCTACAACAACCAACTTCTCACGCAAGTCTAGTAGGAGAGCAGCTGGTTAGCGGTGGGAAGGACAGCAATCTTTGGGACCAACAAAGGTAACCACAGCCCCACTCAGCTGGTTAAACGGGGACTCAGCTGTGCTGCCATGCCTGTTACAGGAAACCTGTGACCTTTCTGAGCCACCTCTGTAAAAATCTAAGCCCAGAGGGAAATTTGTCTTAGGTTCCTCCTAGCAATGGTCTATTTTAATCAGGATTGTTGCTGGTTCTTCTGTAGGAAGGGCATCAGACAACACAAAGCATGGTGAATTGTCAGGTAAATGATGTTAAAATCACCTGATTGCTTTCAGCCTTGATGTTAATATTGCAAACAGCTGTGAAATCACCCTGAGTCATGTCTGTGAAATCTGTTAAAGAGCAGCAGGGAAAGCTATGCTCTTCTAGCACTGGTCAAGAGGCTTTGTTAGAATAATCAAAGCATTATTGCTGCTAAAGCAAATGTGCTTATCTCTGGGCCTTGCGGTGGGATACCGTTCAGATTGTCCCAGCCTTGCTGCTTGGTTTCCTGATACACTCCCAAAGAAACATTGCACATACCTTCATTGGCCCTACTTGCCCCCATCCAGGTAATTTTCTGAGCAAATGATCTGTAGTTTACCAAACAATAAAAATTAATGTTTTCACTTGATGCTTTCATTTCATTTGTGGGGAGGCCCACATTTCACTGCTGACTGATTAAATGCGGTGGTAAAAGGTACAATCTTGTGGATCTCAGTACACTCATAGCATCCTTTTGAGAAGAGAGCACTTGCAGGGTGGAAGTGTGGATGCATTTAGGAAGAAGCTTGGTACAGGCTGATTCCCCTTCTGTCTGCTCTCCTGGAATAACTCAGTTTGCTATTATTTAGAAGAAAAATAAAAATTAGCTTACGTGTTCTGTTCTGTAGGGACAGTTGTTTGTTTTTTTTTTTTCCTGTAATGCAAGTATGCTTTAATGTCAAGAGGAAAATGACATGCAGGGGGAGAAGGGCCAACAGTCATCAACTAGTTTTATAGCATGGTGGACCTCCCAATTCCCATTGGTCCGTCCTCCTCCCTCTTGCACCTTGGAAGCTTTAACTGAAGTGAGTGTAGTTTATTGATTTTTAACATAAGGTAATGTGTTAATAGTCAGAGGAGGTCAAAGTAACTTTAGGCCAGTCTAGAGAGGATGTAATGAGACATTAAGGACGTGTAGTGGATTAAAAATCTGATTTTGTTTTCAATGAAATCAAAAGTTCCTTTGATTTTAGCAGCAAAAGTCCCAGCCATAAGAAGGGAACAGTATACTATTTCTTTATCTAAAGACAAAATTGTTGTCTTTAAAAAAGAAAAAGCAAGGATTTGGAAAGTCAGCATATTAAAGTATTATCTAACTCTCATTTTACGAGTTAATAATTTTTTGGTCTTATATACTTACATTTGGCTCAGTTAAGCCATAAAGGCACAACTTCAGTGGGATGCTGAGGAAGCAATTGTATTCTAAAACAAAGTTTGAAGGTTTTTTTCAAGCTTTGCTACAGAGAAGTGGACTCTGAAGAGCAACTTCAGTCTATGGTAAATAATAGGCTTGTTTTGGCTTTTTTTTTTTTTTTTTTTTAGCCTTTTTAGATCCAGTAAAAATGAAGACTACAAGAAGATCGCAAGGTTTATAACAAGAAGTGTTCCTGTAGCCTATAGAGATGTCTGAGAGCACCTCCTGCTATAGTCCAGTGACCAAAATATTTTCTGTATGATTCCTCAGTTCTCCTGTGAGGGACAGTACCACAATCCCACTGTCTACCATCTTCATCATTTTCTTGTTGTTGCAGGTGAAGCCTATGTAAGTCTGAACCGGCAAGAGATCAAACTGTTCAACTGAATTTAGCTACATTCAACATAATAATTTGAAGCAGATCTGATGCTATATAGAACTATGTGCTATGGTCAAAATGGATATTTAGAGCAGTGATTCCAGAGGCTGGCTCCTCTCCTGTGTACAATCTGTGTAATCAGTATTCTAAGATTACGCTATTTTATGTAGACTACCAATACTATATAGTATTATGATGTCCTGTTGGCGCTAAGGATTCCTACCATCCTTCTGTTGCAATGAAATTCTATAAAACAAAGATGAAAAACGATGCTGTATTTACAACCAATAGAAAATATGAATGCTTGCTGTTTGGTAGCATAATGAAACTGCTAACTCAGGGTCTAATTTTGCCATTACAAATAGAGTGAACGTACAATTACTGTGTGATAATAATGCAAGATATAGCTTCTTCTTGACCGAACTTGACTGTACTGTATACATCTGCACAATTTTTTCTATTTATTCTGAAAACAAGGCAGATAGGTTTGCTGTGTGTATTCATAAAGTTATGTGCTTAAATATTTTCTTGAAAACAGCTTAATCTTTAATATTTCCAATCACTCATAGTCCATCCTGTCTGTCCTCCCTCCCTCCCTCTCTCCTTCTTCAGAGAGAGAAAGAAATACATCTTTGTGTGTACTGCACATATATGTATGAAAAATAAACTTCCTCACTAGCAAGTAAACCCAAGAACAATGTTGCTAGCAGCTGTTGTGCTTAAAGCCCAGTTGAGAACACTGTTCTGTTATGAGCTCTCAATGCTCTTCTCAACATCAGTAATCAACGTGCCGGGACAATGTATTGTGAACCCAAATGCCCAGGCCAGGAGACCACAAAAGCTCCTCTGTCTGGTGCAAGGGAACTGAAAAGAGGCTTTCACAGTGCTGCAGAATATGCTGGCAGACTGTGCCAGTTCAGAACCCTCGGTGTTCCGGAAGATGTTTATGTACAAGGAGGGCAAATCTTGTCTAATCCTTGGTTAAGAAGCTACTATAACTGTTATTTTTAAAAAATGAGAAGAATCATATGTATGCGTCGAAGACAACCATCAGATAATTACAGGCTGCTCAGTGGCTGCATGAAGTGCAGTAGCTGAGGAACTGAGAAGGTCTTTGTGCTCCTTCCAGCAGGAGAAGGACATCTCCTTATCTACTCTCACAAATAAAAAGCAAGACCTATCCTTTAAAAACAAACATACATCTATTTCCTCCTATTTTATAAAATAGTCATTTCTATAGCCAATCATTTTTGCAAGCAAAAAGTTACAAAGCCAAAGAGTTTGATAACAACAATGGTAGTTTTTCTTGAAGATGAAATCACAAGCTAATAAGCACCCGGTTCTTTGATTTTCACTTAAGTTTGTAATTTTCAAGTTGTTGGGAAGAGTTAACCCTCCATTGGGTAAAATGGCACCAAAGTAAAAACAAGTAACTTCTCATTGCATTGTCCATCTAAAAAGGAAGGTACCTACTGGGTTTTTTAGGAAGTTTTGCTAGACATCAGTGGAAGCACTGAGCAACAATATGTCAGAGAGAGGAAGATCAGCTCGGCATATAGAATACTGGTTTTTGTAATTTTATTTTAAATGAAATTACATTCAGATACAGCCCAGTTATATTAGCAGAGATTTAAGCAAATGTTTAAAGCTAACAAACCCCTATAATTAATCTCTTAGCTTCACAATTCCTTTATCATTGATATTGATTATGAGCTCAGACTAAATTCACTGTTTTGCATTACCCAGATTCAAAATCACAATCATGTTTAAAAAAATACAAAAATGTCTAAAATTTCACTTTCCAACCTAACTTCTAAGAATAATAAAGCTGTTGAAATACCTTCATTAAAAAGCCACACTGACATGATTTACAGCTGTACAAATTGTTGTTTAAAACAAGCATTATAGGATAAGTGATCAAAGCAGTGCTAAAGATTTAAAAATTTGCAGAATTTTTCCCACTGCCCTTACGTAGACTTTTTTGGCTAAATTACAAATAAAAAACACTTTGAAAATGTAGTCTTAAATTCACCAGAATAAAAAAAGCCCAAATAACTGTGTCTAAGCGAAAAGAGGCGGCCATATTCTATGGTGCGTACTCACATTCCAAATTCCCAGGATGTGGAATGCTACTGAAACAAGGGGTTTGCTTGTGGTTGATGTACTTGATATTTGACTAAGACCTGCATAGAAAACAAGTAGAAACACATCCTGCACCTGACAAGGTGAGCAGTCTGCATGCTGGAAAAGAACTGAGTACTGCTGAGTAAGGCAACCGAGACAAAGTATAGCTTAAGTGCAATCTGGTTAAGGCAGAGTATATATTTTTGAAGCTGTTACTTCTTCTGCTTCCACTTAAAAGCACTAGTGCACTAGAATGTGTTTAAGAGCTTTGGTTAAAAAGACCTGGTGGAGCTGGAGGTGGTTCACAAAGATCAATCTGAAGAAATTCATTACAATGAGCTAGACAGTCCCTCAAAAAAACCTTTGTTGATTTCACATTCTTACAGCCATTCAGTCTGAAGCTCCAAATATAGGTACTAACAAGACAAACAAACATGTTAAGCACAGCTCTCTCAAAATACCCATCCCTTATTTGCCCCCTGCAAGACACAGCTCCCAATCTGGATCAGGCATCATCTGAAATTTTACATGAGTGAGTGTGGCAATATTTTGGCCTAGTAAGTAAATCACATCCAGTCCTACCCTTGCAACACATGTAGAATTAGTTCTTTATCAGCCAAATTCTGCACAATATTATGCTGACCTTAATCTAAAGGAATTTCTGTGGCATTAGTTTGGCTTTTTAAGCGAAGGCAGAATTTGGCCCATTTTAGCACATTAAAATAAACTGATCCGCAGCTTCTGTTTGAAGAATCAATAGATTAAACAAAATATTGGTAGCACTTTCCATATTTACTACGTGAAAAGCCCCACTCACCCCATTTGGCCACTTTACAATTATCATTTATCCTTTCCAGTACTAAGAATTTCTAGGTTATTCACAGAAGTATATCAAAGCTTGGGAAAGTGTAACAACAGATGCATCATATTGTTGCATAAGCTTATGCTTAAAAATACCAGAAGGTAGCTGGGCTCTGATCATTCTTTGGCTTGAAGCTGAAGCCTCCTTGGATAGATCAGTTCTTCCATTTGTTGGAGTCCCAAGCCAGGAACCAGCCTGTGAATGTCGGGGGTTCGTGCCCCTGCTTCACAATCACAATGGGGGTCCCTTTATCTCTGCCAGAAGGATCTGTTTCAATATAGCGTTTGGCTAAAAGCAGAGAGGAAATAAAACATGTAAAATATTAGTTCATTCCTTTGGTATAAAAAAATACATTAAAGGCCCTAGTGAAAGAACCCAGGGCTACTATAATACAGTATTCCATTAAATTATTTCAAAGGCAATGAAATGATCAGGTAATTGCTGATTTCTCCCAGCTGCCAGTGAAGGAATTTGGCATGAGTTTAAAACAGAGGGATTGTTGCTCTGATCAGTTTGTCGCCATACAGCTGGGTTTTGGCTCTTGAACAGGAGAAAGAAGTTGCTGGTGCTGTGCAGATGCACAAGCTTCATTCCCATTTTTCCTATGTAAAAGCCAGTACAGTTTCCCTTGACATCGCAACGTGACATCAGTACATATTGGAAACACAACTAGGTAACCCTAGCTGCTCCAGGGAAATATCTGCAAGTGTTTTTAGCACGAACTTTGTCAGAATGCCTCAGCTATGTGAAATCACACCAGAGATGACGTGATTTTTCAAGGAGGTGCACTCCACGTGAGTTGTCTTGATTTGTTCTGCAATTGGAATTTCCTCCTCCAAATTTAACTCAGTGAAGGGTGGCAGTGCAAGGACTTGAGGATTTGTTGGCATTCCTTTGACTGTATACATTAGTGTAGGGTGCAGCTCAGTAGGTATCTCCTTTTAAATTCTTTCTCTTTTCAGTGCATTTTCTTTTCATGGACCTCTCCTATATATTCTTTAAAAAGCTCTGCAGCCTAGTAATGCTATCTTGATTAATTTTACCCTTCATAAACTTACAGATAAGAAAGATACAATGAGTTTTAAAGCACATTTAAAGGAGAAAATAATCTTCTCCAGGATTAAATCTTAATAAGTTCAGTAACCCTTTTAAACGCTGTAAATGTAATTAGATTTCTTCTTCATCATCTTTTTCACTTCTTTAAGTAATATTGATGCTACTTCACTCAGAATTCTGCCAAATTGATTTGATTTACCAGATTTAACGGATTCCTGTCGCTCAGTTTCATTAGCATCCTTCCCAATCCAGACAAAAACCTGCAAACAGAGGAAAGATATAGCTCCCATGTTATAAGGATGTTGTGTACAGCAGGTAAAGTACAAAATAGTTGATTCCACTAGGAGAAAGAATATACACTATGAAAAGACTGCCGAGATACACAGCTCTCTCAAACCACAACTGATGATTTTTTTTCCCTTGCGAGAGACTGTAGTTCTATCCTCTGAAATCTCACCGCTCTCTTGACACTTGAAGGCCGGACCTTTATGCACTGTGATGAAAGGAACTCTGATTACCTTTTCCATGGACATCTTTTACAATTTGCCAAGGAAATTGCTCTTTAGGTGCAGGTAAAAACACTGAACAGGAGCTGTCTCTGATTTGAGCTCTGCGTGCGCATCAACGCTTGTGCCCTGTGATCAGTGCTACCCAGGGTAACTGCTAGATAACCCACTGAATAACCCAACAACCAGAGCCTTGATCTGCAATCCCCACATATTTTTTTTTCTGTCAAGGATCCTTTTGGAAACCATGTCCCAGACTTCTTTCCTTCTTACCTAGAATCATAGAATCATAGAATCATTAAGGTTGGAAAAGACCTCTAAGTTCATCGAGTCCAACCGTCAACCCAACACCACCATGCCCACTAAACCATGTCCCTAAGTGCCTCATCTACACGTCTTTTAAATACTTCCAGGGATGGTGACTCCACCACTTCCCTGGGCAGCCTGTTCCAATGCTTAACCACTCCTTCAGTAAAGAAATTTTTCCTAATGTCCAATCTAAGTTGCTCCCCTGGCGCAACTTGAGGCCATTTCCTCTCGTCCTATCGCTAGTTGCTTGGGAGAAGAGACTGACACCCACCTCACTACAACCTCCTTTCAGGTAGTTGTAGAGGGCGATAAGGTCTCCCCTCAGCCTCCTCTTCTCCAGGCTAAACAACCCCAGTTCCCTCGGCTGCTCCTCATAAGACTTGTTCTCCAGACCCTTCACCAGCTTCGTTGCCCTTCTC
>JAYKAV010000744.1:431850-599066 GCA_035582835.1 Phoebastria nigripes
GCAGATCGACACTCCCGCCCAGCTTGGTGTAGTCTGCAAACTTACTGAGGGAGCACTCAATCCCCTCATCCAGATCATTGATAAAGATATTGAATAAGACCAGCCCCAAAACAGAGCCCTGGGGAACACCGCTCATGACCGGCCGCCAACTGGATTTAACTCCGTTCACCACAACTCTCTGGGCTTGGCCAACCAGCTGGTTTTTTACCCAGCGAAGAGTGCACCTGTCTAAGCTGTGAGCCGCCAGCTTCTCTAGGAGAATGCTGTGGGGGACAGTGTCAAAGGCTTTACTGAAGTCCAGGTAGACCACATCCACAGCCCTTCCCTCATCCACTAGGCAGGTCAGCTGGTCATAGAAGGAGATCAGGTTGGTCAAGCAGGACCTGCCCTTCATGAACCCRTGCTGGCTGGGCCTGATCCCCTGGTTGTCCCGCACATGGCTTGTGAGCGCCCTCAAGATGAACCGCTCCATAATCGCTGGGAGTGTGTGCTGTGGTCTCACATTATGCTTGGAAATTCAGTCAATCGTGTATGTTCACATTAGCCCATCATATAGCTCACAAAATATAGCTCCCTCTGGTATAATTTTAAGAAAACAAAACCTCTCCCATTCTCACATTTCCTCCCATCTTATGATCTAAGTGGTTAAGAATAAATTATCCTTGTTACCACAAAAAGCAGTGGTCAAGTACACAGCTTACCTGCTCCCAAGCATCCAGCAACATGACATCATCTTCAGCCAAATCGTCCTGAGTGAATTCTCCTGGGACCTCCTCAATCTAAAAAGGATATTATGTTTTGGGTTTTTTTGGTTTTTTAATGATTTATCAAGATACTCTGATTTTGCACAGACCAAAGATATCTTTAAAAGGATAAGTCCAGAAGCTGGTGTGCAATTCTTTTTGCTCCTAAAGGGTCAAGCCCTAAAGTGATTTGATGAATGTTGTCAAGGGTGTTTCACTGAAAGGAAACAAATCATATAATTCCATGTCCTATAAAATCAGTTTGTCAGAATTGATAGGATATCCTCAGGAGAGGCAGAGGTTTACATTGTAATTGTGACTATTGTTGAGACCGAGGTTTGCCAGAACAAGGGGACAGGGAAATTGCCACAGAGCACCTTGTACCAAGCAAACTAAATCAATCAGCTGATATCAGCTGATACATTCATGCAGCTTACATTCATTAACAAGGAAAAGAAACTGCTTTGGTTTGCAGTGGGTGAGCTCAGTGATGAAATACACACCGAAGCAAGCTTTCCAGTCACTTGACAATGGGACATTACAGTTGACTAAGCCATGGAGGATTAGTCCCCGAAGGAAAGGCAGACTGCTTGCTTCTTCCAAGGATGTGCAGGCAGATAGGAAAGCAGTTTAATGTTATTCTGTATGAGAAGAAGAGATAATAATGTAGCTAGTGGTCAGCCCTCTACTTTTAAAGGACTGTCAAGGGTTTGGCTATGCTTGGTCATGTAGGAGTGCTAAAGGGACAGTAAGCAGATGGTGCAAAAGACATTCCTCTTCCCCACCCTGTGTTATGGTGGCCAGAAGGTCAGAGTGATCTGACCTACCTCTTCTGGTGAGCTCTAACAGTGGTGATTCTGTTACTAAAGAAATACTACAGGAAAGAGGGGATTTCACAGAATTTGGAGGGAATTTAAAACAAAAACCAAACAAGTGCATAACTCCCAGCAGGCTATTATAGAAAGGTTGGTTCCTATTACTGTATTTCACAGGAGTGTTTTAGAAGCTTGTTAGAAGAATCCACTTTACTACTCTCATAAGATTTTAAAGTCCTTATTAAAGGATCTTATTTGTTTTATCCCTCTCCAAATGAATGGGCTGTGCCTTAAGGAGACTGCAGAGATGGTAGCCAACTATGTCCCCCACCTAAAAATTAGTGCATCCTTGCCAAACGGTGACACAGCGTTGTCTTCCCAGAATACGATAAGTAATTAAGCCTGAATCACAGGCTTAATACCCAGCACACAGCTCTGGGTATTTCTGCTAAGGAAATAGGTCTTCCTACCTCCTTGAGCACAAGCCAATACCTTAGAGGCATAATTACATGTCTTAAATCTCTATGGAAAATTTCAGACTGCTAGGGATTTTTGGCAAGGAACATTTCTTTTCCTCACCACCACTATCAAACACATAAGGGGCAAGGCACTGACCTGCACTTTCTTAGCAAAATGATAGCAGTCTGGCAGTGGTCTGCAAGAACACAATTGCTTTTGACTGGGTAAACGCCTTATCTTTTTGCATCTGCAAGCCTCTAGTCCCAGGCTGGAGCAGGCTCTGCGTGCAGACATCTGCAGTATTAATTCTTCTGTCCGTCCTTTGCATTTGGATTGATTTAAAGCACCAAACCTCAACTCTCTAGTTTTGCCAAGCACGGCTAATTAAGCCAGATCCCCAAATTCATTTAATGTCTATGATTCCCAAGGCAAAAATATACCAGAAAATATGTAATTAAACAGAGAGGAAAGTATCTCTCATATACTCACAATAAATCTGCCAGTCTTATTAGAACAACCATACAAGCGAGGGGGATGATCTTCAGCCTTTGTCAAGAGTTGTGATGAAGTTTGATATTTTTTTTTACCTCCAAGTGCTTTCCAGAATTCCTCTGAAATACACAATATATAATTCATTCAGCAGTGGATTTAACATTTGATGTTTTAGTTTAGATACTGTTCCAAGAATCCCCAAACAGTATCTTCTGTCTCAAAGATGGGTGCATTTTCTTACAGTTCTTCCTGCAGTTTGTCAAAATAACAATAAAGATATCACTTGCAGACCTAGAAAGAGCAGTGCGCTATATGTCTTTCTCCCCTCCTAGGCACTGAGGGTAAAGAAAGTACCACATTCCTCTACAGCTGCTGCTACTGTCCTACAGACTTCCAGGGCATTGTACTGCTTGTGCATCAGCCAGTTCTGGATAGATCTCCATGGTAAAATGTCAGGTTGGATTTTCAAAGGGAGAGAGTGAGCTTATGCTTCTGCCTACAAAATATATGATCACAAAAAACATTTACGCTGTATTTCCATGCAGTGCTATGTATTCTCAGCTGCCTATTAGCAACCACGTGGCCTCATACTAACCTGGTTCCTTGCCTTCATTAATCTTAGCAGTCTGGCATTTAAGAACGCTGGCAATGTCTTGAGCTCCTTGTTCCTCTTCTTTGTTTGCTCCTTTTCCTACCCAGGTGTAGCCAGAGTTGTTTGGCAGTTTCAGAACAAAGACATCATTAGAGTTTAGTGACATTGCATCAACATCAACCTAGATCAAGAAAGAAATTGTTTTATTCTTCATATTTTCAAATAATATTATCACTATTTTGCATGTTTATATAAAACATGTAAATAGATGTTAATCAGCTGTGCTTTTTTCCTTCGAGTTTTCCCTGGATTTATACTGATATAAATTAGAGAAGAACTTAACCTGAGACAGGGAACTGACTTGAAAGGCAAAAGTTAGGACTAGTTGGCAGTAGGAAAGGGACCTCATAAGGGTTGCTGATTTCTTGTCTATTCTTTGTCAGCTGACTGTTCACTACACTTTTTCTTACAGTATCCTCTGGAAGATGTAGATTGGTTGCAGCCGGTTGCAGCCAGTTACAGCATATTCTTTGTGATTTATTAGATGGGTTGGTCAAATAGAGCAGTGGATTTGATTTGAAGTTCTGCATTCCTACCAGATGTGACTACCCAACAAGATTAGTCGGAGAGGCTCGTGGCAGCTATACCATTTCCCATGGGGAATAGTTGATGTACTTAGCAGGTGACCTTACCTCCGCAATCCTGGTAATGGTTGCCAGGTTCCTGCGGATTTGGAAGAGTCGTGTGGGAGGAGCAGGTTTCTGACCTTCCTTCTTGGATGTCCCATCCTTGTAGACAATAAGCGGTTTGTTTTTGAACAAGCTCAGTAAATGTGCAGGCTCTTTGCCTTGGCTGACTCGGATCTGTACATACGTAAAGAAATGCAATAAAGAAACAAAAGAACAGAAGTAGTTATTTTTGGTCTTTGTTGAATAGCATAGGGGATGTTAGCCAATAATGCTAAGTATGTTAGCACAAATGAGAAGTGGCAAGCTGAGAAGATCTAAAAATATAGTTCCAGACACATTAAAGTTAGAGCATTTGTGAGATTTTTTGTCAATCATGCTGACACAAAGACAAGATTCAAACTTCTAACATAATGTTTAGCTGATTAAAATGGCTGCTATCTACCGTAATAAGAAAATTACTCTTTTTCAAAAGAACTGTCATTTCATAGAGTTTTATAGAGTGACTTAATTCCCCTGAAAAACTATCTTGGAAGTTTAGGTGCTCTGTATTTAAGCAGAAGACAATGGTTATTCATCCTGTTCATTATTTCTATGTGTATTTTACCTGCGAGAGTATGAAAAAGATGAGCATAAATCTATCTTGCAGAGGATAACATGGATGACAAAAATGAACTTCCATTACAGATGCAAAGGATGTTATTGCAATCTCAGAAGAACATTGAGCTATGAAGAATGACTGGTTTTAGGTTAATGTATGATAAAAGTTATTTGTATACAACCATTTGTTCTTCCTTTATAACAGTACCACCTGCCAAGGTGGAGGGCTGCGGCTTTCACTCCCGGAAAGAAAGAGGAAAAAAGGGAATGAGGCATGCTGCGTAGCCAGCAGAGGAGGAGGAGTGGAGAGCCCACCCCTTTAGCCGTGCCTGGTGAGGCCTGGGGCGGCTGCGGCCGGGCAGCCCAGCCTGCGGGGCAGAGCACGGGGCAGCCCGGCAGCTGGGGCGGTGGTGGTGGTGCTGGGCAGCAGGAGCAGGTGCTTTTACTTATCTCACAGCTGGATAGACTGGTACAGTTGCCTGATAAGGATACCCTAGGACACGTATACTTGTAGGTGCCAAACTGTGGCAGGATTTTACAAATCAAAAAAAAAACAAAAAACAAAAAACAACCAACCAACCAACCAAAAAAAACCAGAAAAAAAAAACCTGCTGAGGGAAACATGTTCCTGCAAAACAAATAGGGGAACGACTTTTTAATAGTCATTTGTACTGTACTGCCATCTAGTGACCACAAAATAGTACATTTAAACCTTTCAAATAATGCTAATACAGACGTTAAGCACAGGTAATGTATTCTAGGTAGTCATGTACATGCATACAAATGCACACATGCATATATACATGTGTGTGTATATATACACATACATATATATACACACATATATATATTCCTAAATTCATTGCAGGCTAAAAGTACTTTTAAGTATCATGTCCATTGCAGTGAGATGGATCTCCTTCAGCTTTAATAAAAGGCTTTTTAAGCACATTATTATTGCAGCTGTTAGTAGTAATATTATTATTACTGTAGTATTAGTATTGGCCTTATTTTGAGGCAGGACCATATTGTGCTGAACTCTGTCCAAATATAGAACGTGCATTAGGAATATTTCAAGGAATAATTACCTAGAAGTGTTCTAGTCCTTCCTTAATATAATTTCAATCATAAATCATAACTCATTAATAGCTAAAAATATGGTCTGCTATCTAAATTAACTGTACCTTGGTGGGTGGGGGAAGCCCTTTACTCTGGTAATTAAGAAATGGGAAGCATAGATTTCCTACTGCCTAGAAAATCTCTGCCTGTCCCTAGTCACCTTCCAGCTCTAGCCTTTCTGTGAAAAGAGGAGACCTCTCACCTCTCCACCTACCTGCCACTCCTCACTAGCGATGAGAGGAGAGCACACATTCTAGTCATGCTAGGACTAGCTCATCTCATCACACCTTTTAGCTGCCAATGTCCTGCGCCTTGCCTTGCACATCCCATTTCTGCAAGTGAGAGTGTGTATCCTGCTTTCATGGAGCTGCGAGCACTACGGGATGGGAAAACCCAAGTTACATTCCTCACTACGGCAGGGACAAGCCAGACCCTGCAGCGCGGTTCCTGCAGCCTCTCCCCTTCTGGCTGTCATGTGGCTTTCAYGTCTCCCAGTTTTGGTCCTCTAAAAGTCAGGTGTCTTGTCTGGGCTAAACATCACAGCTTCCTACATAATCAAAAAGAGACAGGGGAGCTCACACAGGGCTATTGCCCTGTCAGACACCTGCTTCAGAGTTGCCCTGGGAGGATCTTATCCTTCAGTCTCCACTGCCCATGTACAGAGCTTGTAAGGCTAGGCAGGACTAAAACCTAATTTTTAGACAGCGAAAGTCGAAGGAAAGAAAAGGCAGTTTAAGGTTGTGTTATATCTGTGTTCTTTTGGACATCCACATTCAGAAAGGATGATTCAAATGGGAAATCTCCAGTGACTTTAAAAGGAGCCCATGGTGCTTGGCTTGATACAGACCACGAGCAGTTGATATTCCCAGTCTTCAAATGCTATCTCCTCCTTTCAATTCTCATTGACATTTGCATATATTGCCTGCTCTGTTGAATTTCATCCAAAAGACACTAACCTGCACAGCCTGACCATTCAGTAACCTATCCAGCTGAACAGTCAGAAATGCAGACGCAGTCAGTTCATCTTTTGTAGTATGGGCTCCTTGCCTGAGGAAGACAAGGACAAAGACAATAGTTAAGTCCCGTTTCAAAATAATCCAGAGTTTACACTGCATGACAAACACACAGTAAACAACCTTGCATTTACACATGGTTCTACTCAAAAGGACATAAAGTCAGCATAAAATAATACCCACATGCTGGAGGGTCTGTGCAAAGCCAACCAAACATACCATGTGTAGATGATCTGCCCTTTAGGGTATGTGTAGAGGATAATGTAGCAGTCACCACCGTAGAACTGTCCGTACATCTCGGGTCCCACAGGAACTCTGCCACTGCTTTCCACACGCCAGATCTGGGGAAACAGAGGGATCACTGGAGAATGCTGAACTTCATCCTGAGACTCTTCAAGAAGCAATTGACCTTTGTTTCTGTTCCCAAGTGTTATGGAATAAAACCAGGAAGGATTCTTCATGAAGCAGATAGATACACCCTGCACCCACTGAATGAATGAATAATGACCATCAACAAGCCATTGCAGTACACTTTTCTTTGTCTTGATGCTTTAATGCCACATGATCACCTCATAATGCTACGTTGAACTTAACTTTCTTAACATCTTAAGATGATAATATGATATGAATGGCACAACATTATGGTTCGTCTTAGAACTATCGTATCACTTGGGAGAGGCACACTGTAGTCAGATAACAGACTGTTAGGCAGATTTCTTCCTATTTGATTCACTACAGCCCAGTTCAGTTAACAACTGCTCTCCAAAAACATACTGCTAAAATTATACAGCAAAAAATCCTTCAGATCTAAGCTGCTTTGGCTCAAGCCTACAGACGATCCCAAGTATGAGGTTAGAAACCTAGAAAATATACCAATGAGCTGTAGATATTTATCTTTTTCTTCCAGAATCCCAACATGCTGATCTGTATTCAACAGGCTGCGTTGGTACAATGCCAAACCAGCCCTGTGTAGTCCAAAGATATTCCTGCAGTGGGATATGGATAGATCTAGAAAGACTGTACAGTGAGTCATCTTTTTCTCTCTAAATCCAGGCTACCCGAGAGACACACTAGGGATAAAGAAGGTTCCTCTAGAAAGCAGATTGGATACATACATAAAGACACGGAACGAATTTCTGACTCCAAGGGCAAGTTTTCCCATTCCAGATTTCAAGCTGAGGTGAGCTAGAAGTTTTTCTTTAGGCTAAGGATCATATTTAAAGTATATCTTGAAGAAGTATTGTGTAGAAGGCGAAATGATTCTGCTGTTTGATTTCTATTAATGACTGGTACAGCATCTTTCCTAAGCACCAAAAAAACAAGACCCAGCATACAGCTGATGAGATTCACTTTCTACTTCAAAGTACCTTTTCTGATGGTAGAAGTAGCACTGCCACTAATGTAGTGTTACTCTACACAACAGTGTAAATGGCAAAACATAGAGTAGCAGCTTATCCTGTAACAGAATAAGCTAGGTAGGTAGAATACAATTTAATACAACACAAAAATTACCTCTACTTTCCCTGAACCGTCATCTACCATGTTATGCTGGGCAGCCATTTGTGGAGATTCATGTAACTTGGTAGCATCAAATTCAATCTGCTCAATTTTAGCCACTCTCTCTGTGACATATACTTTGCCAAAGCCATCACTTTGATCTTTATCCTTCCAGTCTTTGAAAAATTGTTTGAAAATTGGTGTTTCACCTCCTTCGGGAAGGACTTGAATCTGAAATGAAGCAAGACACGTGAAATGGAAGGAGAACAAAACTGACACAGTTACTTGAACAGAAACTTTTCTGAATTATCTGTTAGTGAAACATTGCCCTTATGTCTTATAAGCCCTTAACATTTTTTTTTTTCTGATTTAAAAACAAAGTCTTTAACAGAGCTCATGCTCTCCTGGTATCATCTCATAAATAGATCGCACCTGCGTGTTGGCAGGATAATTCATCTGCTGTATGAATTGTTCAGCATTCTTCATGGCAGCTTTCCTCTCTTGTGGGTTAGCATCTTTGCCTGGTTAAAACAGAAGGATAACAATACATGGGAAAGGGCAATGAGCTCACAGATCCTGCAAAAACAAGATGTCCTTGAGCCAGGTTCTCTTCGACGTTGCTCTTCCCTCAGTCTTGAACAAACACAAATGCTGGACATAGCATGAGCAATAAGATTCACACAAAGTTGAATGGCCAAAACAGTACCTCAGTGGCCTTGAAAACAGTTAAAATAAAATTAAGAAGAAAAAAGGAAAAAGGGGGCATTGTTTTTTGCTTTGTGTGTGTGTTTCTGTCAAAAAATGCTGTTCATAGTATCTGCTTGGTTCAAGGTACAAGAACACCCTGGCTCTTTTCTCTGAATCTTCCCTTGCTGGGCTGCAATGTGGTAAATAAAGCTGCTGTCCAGAACCRCCGTCACTTCTTCAGGCAGTGGCACAGTCCGAGTAAAAGAAACTCCCATTTCGTCTGGCTGGGCTGTGCAATTTACCACCACCCTTCCCCATCCATTGCTCCTTGTTCAGCCTTGCTCAGTGTTACGACATCTCTGAAAGTCTCTGTGGGATGGTATTGTGTATCAGGTCTGTGTCCCAGCTGGCTGTCATTGACTATACTCCAAAGACCTCTTAGTCTAATAAGATGCTCTGATAAGCTATTCATTCTATTCCATTTCGAATGAGACTATTAGCGAAGTAATTCACACTCCTCAGCTTAGTGGTCTGAAGATTTCCAGCAGAGATGATAACTGCAGCCTCCCAGTACAAGGGTGAGACTCACAGACTGACAGGGTTTTTCCACACATTATTGTTACCAACAGTAACAAAGTGAGGATGCACAGAGGAGCACATAAGGCCACATTCAAAGGGCCTAAATTGTATTTTATTTATTTTATGCCTGATCCTATTGGCTTGGTTCTTCCAGGAGCTGTCAGGTAGAGAGTGAAAACGAGGAATCAGGGGGTCAGGTAGACCTTAGGCCATCTGAGCACAGTGCTCCCAAAATGCTCTCTTTTGAAGGATGTTTCCCTAACTGCAAATGAAGTTTTCAAGCAAAATGCTTACAATGCTTCCTGGACTGACTTCAGCAGTTTGACAACTGCATCAATTAATTATTTGCTATTGCATATGGTAAAAAGAAATGCACTGCCACAGAATAATTAATACACTGCCTCAGACAAAAAAAAGAAGATACTCAGCACTGGATGCAATGGCAGCACCACAACAATCCAGCTACAAGGTGTCCAGAYCTAATTCCCCTGTTGTATTCTTCTCCTGGGAAATGTTCAGTTAAAGCAATTGCAGACACTCCTACAAGCATTGATGATACCACAGAGAAATATTCACAAAAAAGAAAAGAAGCATCAAAGTATTTGCAAGCTTATGCTTTTAGTTGATGCCTGGGACACTCACCTTTCAATTTCACACCTCTGTGGAGCAATGTATGGAAATATAACATCTACCCATTATCAAACCTTCAGTGTCCAGATTTTGTCCCAGAAGATAGGGATTTGATGACAATATACAGAACTTGTAGAATTCTTTATGTTTGCTTTGTAATTGCCACTTAGATAAGCATTTAAGCACCCAAGCTTACAGATACCTCAAAAATAGCCATGATTCTTAAACAAGACTCGGTCTTGAGGCCCTTATGCAAGTGAGCAGTCCTTGTCCACTGAGGAACTTCCACACCAAGGAAGAACTGTGTGCAGGGTACTGTGTCCAGCCAGTATTAAATTCTTGCTAGTGTCCCAAGGGTGTTGTGTCAACTCCTTAGATATGGCTGTGTAGCTTCTGCATTTGCAACAGAAGTAATCTCTTACCTTTCCACACAAAGATCTTCCTTGCAGCACCATTGTCCAAAATGAAGCACTCCTCAGACAAAAGCATAGCCATGGAGAAGGGGTTTTCCTCTGCTACCACAGACACCTTCATGGATCCACTTGCATCTGACACCTAAGAAAGCAATCATTTCAAATTTAGATCAACTCTGGCTTTTATAACCAAATTAATTTCTGCTCCCAAAATTACTACAAAAATCAGTCTCCATTCCTATATAAATGGCTGTATGAAATTTGTGTGCTGCTGGAAAGTAAGGTAGGATAATGATTTTTTTGTTGTTTTGTTTCATTTCATTTTACATCCAATAGAGGGAGATGTAGTGTTAATTTTAGTGAGTTTGTTTGATCACTGTCTCACAACTTTTTAAAATAAATCCGTTTCTCTTCCACTTGCAATTCAACTGCTCATTCAGTGAACACCTCACAGTTAAAAATCCGTATGTTCTTCAGCCCCTCCTATATGCTCAGCTGAACTGGTGGAGTCCCTAGGTGTAATCTTCTGCTACCAAGCAACCCGCACTGAAGCCAAAGCTACACGTACGTGCTGAACAAGAGCATTTGAAATTATAATAAAATAGTCCTACACTGATATTAACAAGTGAAATACCTACATTAATAACCTACAGTTCTTTAATTGGACACTGTAATATAAGACTTGTTTCAGAATCTGCTTTGTAACCTCTACCACCACTGTAAGTTCATGTAGACTTTAAAACCTTTTAAAATTCACTCCTGCATGCTTGAAAAGACCAGTTATTACTACTGAAAAGAAGTTATTACTATTGTAATAACTTGTCTAGCAGTCTTTATTTCCTTTCATAATTAAATATTAATTTTAAATACACCATTATATCTTATAGTGTATATTATGGGAGCACAAGATGGAAATTACCACTGCATACAACAAATAAAAATCAGCTATTATACCTACTGTGAGGGCTCACCACAGACCTGTCTCCTGACTTTGACACTCACTGCTATATTGCAGCACATTTAAATTTAGCTAACAGAGCTCTGTTAGCAGGACCCGTGTACTTAGAGGAATTTATTAGATATCCACAGAATTTTCTGAGAGTTCTTAGGATTCCAAAATTCACTGCAAGCACTTTTCTCTTCTCTGGTATTGTCTTACTACAATGGTCCTGATCATACATGCTGGCCTTCTTTTTCTTCTTTTTTTTTTTCTTTTTTCTTTCTTTTTCTTTTTTTTCCTTTTTTTTCTTTTTTTTTTTCTTTTTTTTTCTTTTCTTTTTTCCTAAAACTCTGCTATAAAGATAAATATGTGCCAGATTTTTTGGCAAGAATGGAATGATTAACGGGAACTAAACACAGCACATAGACAACAAGGACTAAACATGGTCTTGTAACAATGATCGCCTCATAAAGGCTTCTTGTAAACCCCAGCCACACATATGGGTAGGGGAAGAATCACGTAACAGGCAGGGAGAGAGGTGGCTCCATCCTGCTGTGGTCTGTGGAATGCAGGAGCTGCGGAGGGAGTGACTCGCCCTCTCTCACACTTCACAGCAGCTTCGAAGCTACTGTAGATGGAGCCCCAAGGGTCACACACATGGGGATCCAGTAGCACTTAGTGCTGTCAGAGTGTTGCCACTTGACCAAACCCTTCTTGTTACGTGACTATGGGGAAGGGAAGAAAGTACATTGTATGCCAGTGAGAGATTCTTTTCTGTCACACAAGGCAACCTCATTGCATGAGCCAGAGCACAAAGTGCTGAAGAGAAAGGTCCAGATCTCAATGCTAATGAAAGCTTGTAAAAAAAATACTCTTCTTGCAGTCTTCAGGAGAAAATAATCTTTTTTTATTGGGAGGGGGGAGGATAAAGTCTTTTCTAGATTTCATTAAAAACATCCCCCTTTTCCAAATGCTTTCTCACTTCTTTTCTCAAGTGGGAGAATATGAAAGAAAGGGGAGCTGTGGGGAAAAAAAAAAAAGGGAGAAAAAATACAGGCCTGGAAATAGTTTGGTTTTTTTTCAGAAAAAGAAATAGTTGTGTAGCCTTGTATATAGGTAAGATACTGTATTGTTAGTTCAAAGAATAAATTCCATGCCTCTTCCAGGAAGGAGCAGTATGCCTAGCATGACGTGAGGAAAAATTGTAACTTTACTGAATGTAATCATAAAACTCCTACTCATTTAAATAGAGTAAATATTTAATCCATTTTGTTTTTAAGTAATTCTTCTGGCAGTGGCACTGTCCTAGTCAGTGTTAAGCCATTGCAGGTGAGGAAGGAGGAAAAGCGCATTGCAAAGGAAAGGAGTTTTGCATTCAAATTCCTTTGGATTTATATATAAAATATAAGTGTTCATCTCTCAAACTCTGCTAAGAATAACTAAATCATATATGACTACTAAAACTCACACTCACACTATTAAAATCGAGAAGACAGGAAATACAGTTTGATTTAAGACCAGTTAATTCTTCTTTGACCTGCACTGAGTGGTTCATAGGCCATGCTTAACTTGCTTCCTGAGTAAACAGGACTGCAATGCATTTTTTTCCTCAAATTACCTGGGCTGTCTTGATTGACGTCCTTTGAGAAACTTGTCCATTGGCTGCAAACCAACTAACACAACTGCAGTTCTGTAACTGAAGCCAGAACTCCATATATGACGGATGAATGAATGCATGAATACTAAAATAAATAAATAAATTACTTACCATATACAGTTTAGCGCTTCTCCTGTTTGTAATATCGGCCAGCTCATCATCATCATCATCACACTCGGGAAGCACTGGCTTGCTCCCTAAAACCTGTACAACAAGAGAATAACAAATTCAATGCAGAGAGAGAGTAGGTGCTGTAGTATAAATACCTAAACACTGTAATGTGTTGTCCCAGGAATTGATTAATCAGGATCATCTTCACATATAATCCAATCTAAATCCAAACTCATGGGTGACTTTTTCACAGACATACACATAATTTTAGATAACTGTGTCAGATCTCCAGCAGCTTTAGATCTACATGCTGTCCTTCCTGCAGGCCAACGTGCTGGTCGTCTATAGACTAGGATAGGAAATGATATCTACAGAAAAGCTTCAAAGGATACATACACACACAAATACACAGAATAGAAAGGTTTATGTGATCCTATTCTCTGTGTGTGTTTATATGTCTGTCTTCCCCTTTTCCTCCCAGAAACTTCTAAACTGTCAGCAAGCACGTCTTACAATTTTTGGAATATTACTCTTAAAATGTTTAACAATACTAAAATTAAAGTGAATTATGAGAGTTTAAATTATCTTTTAAAATATTTCAATTGACAATATAAAATATCAGATTATGAGTTCAAAAATCTTAAAAATTACAGATTCTTAATCCCATTTTAAGGGGGAAAAATAGCTAAGGTCTTGAAAAAAATTTATGGGGCGAGAAAAACATTTTCTTGCTCCACCACCAGAATATCAATTTTAACACTGTGGTTGTTTTACATCATAGTAGTTTTACACCATGGGTAATATTATAACAACTATCAGTACAGGAAATTTACAGACGTTCATCAAGAATATGTTATGGTCAGGTAGTCGTTATTAGATCCTAGTTACCCTTTCTTCATGACCTTTCCTTAATGGAAATATATGACCAGATACAAATGTTACATATAGAATATTATGGATTTCTATGAAATTATGTCCCAGAGTGAAGGTAGTAGTAATTGATACGTCTGAGTAACTAAATATTAACATCAAGTACAAGGGCAGTGCTGTCTATACAGACAGTCAGGCTGCTCCACTGGGTCTTTATGTCTTATGACCCAGTGTATTGACAGCCCTAGGCTGGCTCTCCTGGGCTGCTCTGAGGTTCAAGACCCTGACTCGCAAACCTGCCAAGAATTCAGACCCACAAATCCACCCTACACATGTGAAAACAGCAATGCTCTCTTGGGGACGCAAAACAGCCTAGCCACACCTTTCCCTGGATGCCCAACCATATTGGCAACTTCAAACCATACCTCTCATAAATACACAGGTGCACACACAGGTTTTGAAACCACTTTTAAAATCATTATTATTCTTTACTGCAGTAGAAATAATCTAACGAATTATTAGGGGCCCTGAAAGCATACCCATGCCCCAGCTTCTTCATTCTTTGGGCTTAGCATCTTTCTTTGCAGCTACTGATTTCCAAACCACAGAGACTCTTCATATCACTTCACCTTATCTGCCATTGACAGATTAAGGTGTCAAGCCACCCCTCACTCTCTGTTGCTCCACCACAGAATGATGCTTATCCTCTCCCCACCATTGCTTCCTGCGTGCAGGTTTATCAGAGCACTGGAGAAAAGCATGAGCAACTCTGGCCTCAGCGAAGGTGCACACAGGCATAGTGCCGCTATTCTGCAGTGACCGCTGGCGTGCATGCTCTAACCTCACAGTATATGTGAGGTTGTTTAACCACTCAAAGCTTAATCTGCTTCACAGCTATTTCAGAATAAGACGTGCCCATAGCTGGCTACGGCAAAGCCTACCTTGTTTTACATGGCTATAGCCTAATGCCAGCTTACCTCTCAATGAGAGCATCAGACTGCTGAGTTAGCATTGTCTTAGCGAAAGTATTCATTAACTCCACACCTTTAGATCTTGTCTATGGGGGCTATAACAGGAAGTCCATCTGCATTAATTGTAAAAGTTTTGGTTTTTTAAGTTCTGTTAAACCTTTGTGTTGATGCTCTTAGGTTAGCGCAAGAGTATCGTAGTGGAAACCAACAGAACATCAGTTCCTCTACAACAACCGCCCAAGTTCACTCTTATCTAGTGGTAAACACAATGTAGCTTATCCTGCCTGCAAAACCATAATCCTTTCATATCCTCAGGTGCACGAGCTCTTCTCTGTAAGTATCTGCATCCCTCCAAGAGAGGTGCAAAATACAGAGCCAAAGCTTTTACTGACAGGTAAAATTCCACTCCATTGCCCTTAAAAAAGAATAGAAGAAATCACAGGCAAAAGGTTTCTAATCTGTAGTAAYGTGACAAGGTAAATAATTTAAAATAAACTCATCAAATAAAGAAATTTAGCAAACATTGTCTTCATAACTGGAGAAGCCAGCTCCACATGATAAAATAGTTGATGTTGATTTAATGGGAGCAAGAAGTTTAAAGAGTTCAGTGAGGCTGAAAATGCAACTAGGAAAACAATACTTGAAGAACACGTCAGGTTAATTAAGAGAGAAAACCAGTTTTGTATAGTTTAACTTGTGTACATTAGCACTGTGTTTGTGTTTCTTCTCACTATACACAGTTTGGGTTAGGTTTCTGGGACTGAAACTGAACTATTTGTTGTGGCTGTGATCCCAAGTGTCAGATTTCAAAAACACTCAAATTCCCCTCTTTATATACTAAGAGCAATAGAAAGAAAAACAAGACATTTACATAGCTTAAAGCTGTCTTGTGGACCTGACATTTTATTACTTAATACTTCTGGAAAACAATCAGGATTAGTAGCTCATCATTTACTTTCTTGCACACTCTGACATAAGCAAGTATATCCTGCTCCCGCAAACTCAAGGTACACGTGTAGGCTGTGACAGAGAATAAATCCTCCGTGCAGGACAATGGGTCTGAACTATAGGCACAGCGTGAACTCATTGGTAGATAAAGGCTTAGATTTTTATTAACCTTCAAAGCAGAGAAGAATATTACAAGGAATGTCTCTCTGAAATAAATATTGACTCAAATATCTACTCCAGTAGCCAGTAAAAGGAAAAAATCCAGCAGAGAGAGGAAGGGATGAACATGATGCAGGCTAGTAACCAGCTGGCTGACCCTGGGTACCAGCACAGAGACACGCCCAGAGGATCATCAGGCAAAGGTGGGCTGCTTTAGGGCCTCGCTACTAAAGTAACTGGCCACAGTTTCATTTCTAGTCATTTCGGCTTACTGGCTCTCCTGCCAGAGCACAACCACTGCAGAGAATATTCTGGTCCAGACAAAAATAACTTTTGACATTGGTCAGATTATGGATAGCCGAATATGCCTATTTCACTGGTTATTGTAACCTGGAACTCTTTCCATCAATCTGAGCAAACATTCATAGTCTTACAAAAAATTACACTCCCAACAGGAAAAAAAAAAAATCCTTTCACTAAACTGCTTCCAGGTAGCTAGCAGGATTTCTGCCTGGAATTGCCTCTCACTAGCAATTCCAGCAACAACACATGTCATTACACGCTCACCTTGAGCAAAAGACCTCCCGCCTGCCTGAACAGAGACTGAAAATAAGATGGAAACAGCCATAATGTACTGAGAAATGGACACAAGGATGTTTTGTGCTAACAAACAGTTCTGGCAAGTTGTTATTTTTTGGTTTTACCATGTAATTTATCAAAAGGACTTTCTGCTACTAAGGACTAAACCTGATCTGTATGCATTCAGCTTGCTATAAAATAGCAAAACGCATCAGTTGCTCATGGCACTTTTGACGCATAAATTATGGCCTACATTTTTAGCCAGTTGCTGTTGTCTCAGGAATTTCAAATGCAAATCATAATTTTATTCATAGCTCTATGCTTAACTTCCTAAAAATAGGGCATTAGGCTTTGGCAGTTTTTCATACAATATTTGCAACTTTGCATATCTGTCTGGGATAATTTGAATATAAAGCCTTTACTGGTATGATAACGATATTCTAACATTAATTTTCCGCTCTGTGAAACAGGCCACGGATAACATGTTCACAAAAAAAGTATCTAGATCAGTCCTGAGAGTACAAATTCGATGTTTTTCAATAGTTTGCCTCTGAGGTAAAACAAGCTACCTTCTGTCCTGCTGGGACTGCACAGCTGGCAGTATCTAAGCTAGCTATTTACACTGAGATCGGGTATGCATGAAATGAGTTGAGGAAACCCCCAGCCTATGTTATCTTCAAATGTCTGGCTTTTCGGATGCCTCCAAGATGAACAGTGATCCCACACGAAAGAAACCGGGAGGGTGAATGGCAGTAACTATGCAAACACAGGAGACTTTTTGTAACCATTACTGCTGCTGAACATTGAGAATTGAGCTGTTCAGCGACCTGCCTACCTTCAGCATAATTAAAAATACAACAAGTAATCACCCCTACATCTTTTTTGCATTTATACTAATCCTTTCTATCTCTTTTTTTTTTAAATCTTACTCCTTTGTTACATCCTCCTCTGATACCAGCAGAACTATTAGAAATGAGACCCAAATCCTGCAGAGACTTGTACGTGTGCTTGAGATGCCTGGTTTTTCTGCTTTATTGGTACATAAAGTTAGGCACACATCGAAGTCTTTGTAGCTTTGCAGATCTCGGTTTGAAAGCCTTGTGGATAAAAAAACTTATGTGCTGCATGGCAGTGCATGCTTAAGTGTTGGAAAACAATGGAAATAAATCAGTAACTAATGCCAACAGGGAGCCTCAGACACAAAGAATATTTATCTGCTAAAATCCACAAAACTCCCAGCTTTTCATTCCTTAAGTGCCTCCACTTTTGCAGCAGGGCATTTGCAGTGCCACCACGCAGGCTGGTCCTGAGGCCGTGGCAGGCTGGACCATATCAATATTGGGGTAAAAAGAGGAGTATGGCAAATACTCTGTGAAGCTTGAAACAGCAGGGAATGAGCTGGAGGCAGCAGCAGGTGATGGGCAGCCAGCGACCCTGCTAGAAAACCAGTGTTCCCAGGGGATCTATAGTGGCTGGAGGGAGAGGCAGGCAGCCGTGATACATAGCAGCATTAGGGCGAGCAGAGGGAGCTGCAGCAAGGTGTTTCAGCACTCAGTCTGTGAGATGGGAAGGTGGAAAAAGCTACTCAGGGCACTGAAATATTTTCCCAGTGCACCACTGGCTGTATTCACAAGCTCAGAATTTCCAGTCCCATACAGCCCAATAGATGCGATATGCCAGGGGATCCTCTCTGGTATGACAGCCAAACTCTTGCATCCAAGACAGAGCACAGATTTGAACTCTAATGTTTAAGAAAGCAAATCAGAGAGTATTTTGATAGATCTTCTCTAATGCCTCCTGCTGAATCTTGAAATCAATTAAATATTTATTAGGACAGAAAAAGAGAGAGAGCAAGAATGTTTCTTGCACCTGGTTGTATAGGAGATACATCCTGCTTAGCTCTTTGAAAACAATTTCCTCCTGCTAGTTTAGGTGCCCTCCACTAACTGATTTCTGGTTTTAAGTTCCTACATCTCCTCAAATTTTGTGTAAAGGAGACAAAATGTTCAACAAAGCGGCTATGATTGGCAGCTCTTAAAAATTAGAAGTTGCAGCATTGATTACTGCAATATTTAAATCCATCTTATGTAATTTTATCTACCTCCTATTTTTACAGGCAAAGCTGGATAGTATCAAAGTTATAGGCAGTTATGTAAGCAAAAGACCTGGCCCTAATAACCTGCTTTGCAGTAAACACAATAATTATATTTACATATTTCTTCAGCGTTACACACTCAGTGGTGGTGGAAATACTGAACTGATCCCACAACACATGGAACAGTTTCTTCTATACAGCTGTTCCTCACCCTTGCCCAGATGAGAGAGGACTTTTACTCCAGTGTTATATGGCCTGGATAGGGAACAGCAATCTGTGCATATGCAGACTCCTCTGAAAAAAAACTACAAATCTTTCCTCCCTGAGCCCTTCCTGCACTGCAGAACTTTCACTAAAGAAAATTCAAAGGCAACCTTGAGCAGAGATCCCTTGAGAGTTGCTCTGCACAGGGGTTGGGATGAGGCAGACCTGGGGGGGGGGGGGGGGAAGGGGGAAAAAAAAAAAATTCCTTTCAAGGTGTATTTGTCTTGGGGAGATGTGGGATTCCAGGAGCAGCATCTCTCTGAGCTTTTTATACAGCAAGGAAACTCCACCCTTTCAGTTCCTCTCCATGAAATCCCCCCATTGCTAGAAGTACATGGAAATAACTGCTAACAACTCTTTTCTTTGGCCTTATCTTCTTAATTATGCTCATTTAGTAACTGAAAATTATAGTGGTTTTTCATCAATAGATTTCTCGATAGTCTAGCACAGAAAGGAAAAAAGCCATTACAAACTCCATTAATATTCTAACAGGTAATTATAAGATTATAATTGATTAACATGGTAACCCTGGAAGCACTACAGCTGAAGAAGAAAACATAACAAAGATGAGTGGTTTTCTCACCCACAAGAATGCAAACGAGACACGTTATAATTTAATTGCAAGCACTTCCAGAAATTCATTATRATTTTAGAAATTCACTAAAATACCTAGTATAGAAGCATCTTTCCTAGCATAAGAAATTAGGTTTTCAACCATCTATTATTAGAGCTGTTCATAAACCATTTAGCTCATGCCATGCCGTACAATATGCCTGAACATTTTCCAAAGTAAATTTCTAATGCAGGCACTGAAATTCGTATTTAGAGACTTAATTAAAAGCCTGACTTTCAGATGTACTTACCACCTGCAGCTCCTATTCAGTTCACTGTCATTTAAGTACCTGGCTTCAGGCAGCCAAGATTGAAAACTGCAGCTTGAAGAACATTATGGGTAACTCACAACGTTGCCGAAGGGTCCTCCTACTACCCGCTGCTGTTCTCGGGCAAAACCCCTGCTGATTTTCTGCCTAGGCCTGGGGAAAACACTGGGCCAAACGCTCAGCTGGTGCAAAGCAGCTAAGCTATACTGAAATCCAAGCCATGCGTGTTTTGTCTGAGTACAGGTTGCATAATTAAGTCCTTTAAATGGCCATTTGCATCAAGAAAAAGGACTGTCCTTAATGAAGGAGCTACACTCAGTAATTAGAAAGAAAACAGGACACACGGTTTTGACAGCTTGAAACTGGCTCCCTGCAGAGCAATGGGTTTGTACTTTGTTTCCACATTCATAGCCCATCAAAAATTTTAATTAAACAATGTAATGATTAATAAACTTCCACTCCTCAGATTGGACAGATGTTGCTGTGAAACGCGCATGAGCATGTGTAGTATTTTTCCCCCTGGACTATTTTGAGTTCGTATCCTACAAACTCTTACTGTTCAAAATGTGAAAACCAAACTGTGTTCTTCCTGACACCACATATATCCAAAACCATTCCAGCAAAGAAGTGTATTTGTTTTCCTGAGGCATAAATTTGACCCATAGTTTCAAAGCAGCCTGAGAAAGTTGTCTGTTCATCTGAGTAGCTTATGCAACTGCAGCTAGTAACTACAGCTAGCAGTTTTGCTATTCTCTGCCCATTAGCTTTCTTAAGTCTTTGCATTCTCATGAAAACGTAGTAAACGTCTCTGTGTGTGTCCGACTGCATAGCTAACTGAGTCTTTGCGTTGGGAACTGGTACAATTTCCATTGTCCTCACCCCTCTCTCAATGCATTCATTTTTCTTTGTACGTGACAAAGCAGTTCAATACTGCCTCTGCCCTGGGACTGAAATTAATTTCTAGTATTTATTTCACAAAACTCCCTGGAAGCTTGTCCAGCTGTCTCAATTTAGATAATAAAAGATACCACTTTGGCTTACATATTCCCAAAGCCATGCATATTTTGGCCTAATGTGACTTCATTAGTGTATTTTCATATTGGGCATTTTCTTGCTAGTGAACAGGTCAGGCTGGACTGTAATAGTTACATGCACTTCATAGCATATGAATTCATAGCATTTGAGTAAAACTGTGTACAAGCTACACAATTAAACAATTAAAACAATTGTTTAATCCCTAACAAATGCCTGGAATTTGATTAGCCCTCCTCATCTTCCTCCTGCATCGCCCTCACCCCCACTGTTCCTCCACTCCTCTGTATACAAAGCAAATAAACCTCTCCTTAGCATGACCTGGCCTCATAATACAACCAAAAAACAAGGGAACAGGAAGAAATGCAAATGTTATGAGAGCAGCAATAGCAATTTTTGCTTTTACAGAGTTGTGATGGCAGATCCTACTCTTGCTGGCTCTGGGAAAGGAGCAGGTACCAAACCGGTGGGGCATGCATGTCTCATCGAGCCTTATGCAATGATCCATGTGACAGGACCAGAGACCGCAGGAACCTGCCTAGCTCCTTCAGAGAAGCATGCCCTTGCACTGTCAAACCCATTTATGCTAGTCACAAGTCACAGCAAGCCTTAGTTTTTCCCAGCTACCTCACTGTGCTCTGTGCTGCCCTTGGAAATTATCTTTGTTCTGTAGCAAATAACTTTTAGGGGCTTGAATTTAACAAGAAAGGAGGGGGTGGTCCTGCTCTTCTGTCCATATGCCCAGACACTTATCCAGCTAATTTAAGGTTTAGTGGAGCTTGGCGTTGTGGTGATGTTTGCATTATTTGGGTCTCTAGAGAAGCAGCCTGTAACTTGCATTTGGGATGGGCTCTTCATATTTTCTGTGCTCTTGAGATTTTATCCACGACTGAGTTAGCACTGTGTAGTGCTACCAGTCCCTTTCCAGTTACAGAGGTAGAAAGGTGTGACTGGCTGTAATATGATCAAACCATTCCCATACCTCTGTGCATAGTATTTATTCACACCACAGGCAAAAACAATCATCACTGAACACAATGGCATTCAGGAATTCTCAGGGTTAAGCATTTCTTAGGAGCTTAAAAGAAAAAGGAAGGAGGAGAAAGGCTGCGTTATCATAAAGGAGGAAGAGGTTCCCTCTTGCTCAATATTTAAACTAGCTCAATATTTACACAAGTATTTTATCAGAAGCGAGTTTGCACTCACCTGTTGTAAGGCCACTAGAACTCTAACAAAACCAGGCACACGACAACTGCAAATGCTGAGCAAACAAAAGTCGTAGCATTTTTTGCTTAAAGGCAGAAGAGTAATTTCAAAGATGCGTACTAACATGATCCTTCATTTTCTTGTGGTTTTAGACTTCAGCAGTCACGTTTCTCAGGTTTCATTGTTTCAGCCATGACATCAAAAACCTTTACAAAAATGCAACAAAAGCCAAAAGCCTCAGCAGTAAAAACTGCAGCAATCACAAGCTACCAAGAGCTGCAGTTTTAAGGGAGTCATTTGTGGGGAAACAATAGAACAGTCCTAAGGATCAGACAGTTTTGAGTGCATAGAAAACAAGAGCCATCCTGAAAAGAGTTAGCTGAACTCTTCATGAGTTAGTAGAAGGGACAGATGCAGGCTCAATACTTAGTTTAGTTAAAACTCAGTTTATCTTACTTTTTCATTGGCTCTTACACCCTGCAGACAGACTGTTACAGCTGCCTGAGATACCTATCATGGGGAGATGAGTCTACGTAGTCAGAACAGTACTGTCAAGCTAAAAATCTTTTAGGGTATCTCAAATTACACAAATATAGTAAAACAAATATACTAAGACTTTCTCTTCCTCTCCTACTTCATCTCTAGAGGTATGATACCAGATCAAGGTGTTGGTGTGCTACGCATGGAGGATTGGGTGCTTTGCATCTTTCCCTTGGGTGACTCAGAACTGAATTTCTGTGTTTCCTGCATTACTGCAATCAGCTTCATCTTGCTGAACAAGTAGAAAACTTCATGAAAACAGACATTTCTGATTCCTTGTTTCTCCAATTTGCCATTACTCTGAAAGCAGAGGCACAGCTTACACGTTCACTTGCCAAATGGTGGACAATAACTTCACTGGAGAAAGGAAACGGGGTACCTCARTCATTCACTCATCCCACTCACCATTTCCCACAATGCTGAAGAATGAGATCAGGAAAATTATTTTTAAAATTTAGCTTCCCTGGTTTGGTCCTCTCTTCAAAATTAGAGCAGAGATTCCAACTACAATTAGAAGGTTCTCCTTCTGGACCATGGCTACCTGTTACTGTGGCTGCTCTCTCAGACCTTGGTGATCTCAGTGATCTCTTAGGTATACAAACACGGTGCTGTGAGATCTCTGCTTACCATTGCAAGCAGTCAGAAGGACAAGCATCAGTGTCGGTGCAGTCAGCCCAAGGGGGTTTCCGACAGGGCTAACAACTGACCCTAGAAGATTTTGGTTCTAGGTTAGCTTTGAAACCATATATTTAGTGTTCCTTTTGGTTAAAGGAAAAAAAAAGAATTGTAGTTAGCTCTAACCCGAACGTGGTCACTCTAGAGTGACCAAACTGACTCAAGCATTGCTAAGACCTATTTTTGGATTGGTCCCATGCAGATGAAAAACTTCCTGAAATAAAATTTGAACATTCAGGCCTAAGATGCAGCAGAATGAGTAACTCTATTCAGCTGTTTACATGTGAAAATCAGAGCAGAGTTGGAATCTGGTGAATTTTACTATGGGCAGCTGCAGCTGTGGAGACCAGTCACAGTTACTGAGCAGCAACAGCAGCAATTCGTCCATGGTGGTCAGTTTATTTTTCAAATTTCCAAGGCAGCAACCCTATACAGCACTTATTTAAACCTGCCAGTCAGTACCTCACCTAAAGTGCAAACACAGAGGTGAAACTAGGTAGATTAAATACCTTTGACGTGCTCGCAAAAGTTTCTGCCTCATCTTCGCAGTCAAAGAGTTCTAGTGATTCCTGCAGCATCTTATGAGACCTTCTGTGCACTCACTGCAGGTCTGAGCTTTCCAGACATGCTGCGTTTCTGGAGCGCGAGCACAGGACGGTCACTGTGTGTTCCCAAGTGGCCCCTGGTCACTACAGCAGATGAAAAAAGGGCTTGCCGCTGTCAAAACTACTCACGTACCCAGCTTCTAGCCGCTCTCCTTTTAGGGCGAGTGAGCTGTATCATGCTGGGCTACCACAGCAATTCATCCAGCCCTACAGTGTGCTCCAGACAGCTCTCTCCCACGGGCAAATTGTTCAAGCAGCGCCATCCTGTTCCCAGGTCCTTGCTAAAAATGGTAGTTGGTAGCAGACAATCGCCCTTGTCAGACTAGTTCACCTCACCCACAGCTCCCCAGCTCCCAAGGGGAAAGCGGGCTGGCCACAAAACACCAGCCCCGCACGGCTACTGCAGCCTCTGCTAATCCCATAGCAGGAGAGGAGAAGTCTGGCAGGGTTTGTTGAATCAGCCCGTGTGTCTTGCCTCAGTGCTGGGGTGTAGGCACAGCAGTCTTGCTTTACTGGCTGGGAGTCACAACTCTGTGTTTACGGACCAGGGATAGGATCGCTGTCGGCTCTTTCCATTGATACTCATGGTGGGTATGTCAGCCCCCGCCTGGTGAACACTTTGCTAGCAGTGCTGCACGAGCAAGTTAAGCCACTGATACAGAAGCAGATGTATTTCTAGCTCATGGGTGGGGAATTGATTCCCAACACTTATCAGAGGAGATAATTTTAGGACATTACATTCTGATTTCAGTGACATACCAGGTGACAAAATGACTATTAAAAGTACATAATTCTTTTCACTAGAAAATAAATCAACCTTTTTCTAAGAAAGCTGGAGATGGCAAAAATCCATCCTTCCTGATGCGGAGGGAAGAAAAAAGCACAATGGTAGTTTCAGAGCGGTCAGCCTGGGCAAGTGCTACAGCAAATTAGAGACAATTTTGTGGCAGCAAGGAGATATCAAAACAAAGAACATCAGGAACTGGACACAATTTGAGTAGGAATAGGGATTAATAGCTTTTACATGTTTGTGAGGTTAACTACCCTCCTGGCTTATTAGCAGCACATTTCAGAGCTTGGACTGGGACAGCCACGGCTGAGCTGCAGACCCTGTTATGTGTGCAGCACTTCCAAAAGCAAGGCTACCCAGCACGATGAAGGCTAGAAGGTAAGCCCTGGCTGCTGACAAACTCACTCGCATCAGGCTCGTTACAGTGGTGGCAATAAAAGCCATGAACCTACTTGCATTGAACTACCCATTTTTCTTCCCTCTATATTCACAATGCAAAAGGAAAAGCAGAAACTTCTTCATACACTGCTGAGCAAGTGAAGAAAAGATTTATTCCCTGATACAAAAACAATGCACTACAGGATCAAAATGCAGCCTTGGCGTTTTTCCTGCTCTTAGTCATGTCTCAAGGTTGCTACAAAACAACAGTTGCACACAGCTGAAAAAGTCTGGCAAACAGATGCAGGGGCGAGGCCAGCGTATCCCTGCTGCTCATAGCCTGTCAGGGGGAGGAGGCAGCCGGCCTCCTGACGGCCATCCCCGCGTCCTTGCTGCGGCAGCGCAGAAGTCTGACTTTGCATCTGCATCTGTACCTTAGTCAGCTAAGGGGTGCAAAGTGCAGCTGTTCTGATCAATGCTCCCAACTCGCACGTGAGCTTATCGGAAACCCCGTGCAGAGCCTCGAGCAGTAACCCCGGGATGGGCTTGGCAGTAGGAGGCTGCTGCCAGGGGACCCTGCCAGCAGGTTCCCACGGTGCCACCCAGCCGCGGCCCGCGGTGGGCTGCAACCCAATACTGTGATTCAAATAAGGAGCAGGAGGTTGGGCTCTAATTGTCAACCTGTGCTCTTTTAATAAAAGTTATAGGTGTAAAATATGTGCCACATCAGAGCTGGTGTGAGAAGTCTGTACAGGAAGTAAAAAGCCACACAGAGGATTGGGTTTTTTTTTTCCTTCAAAGATCTCCGGTACACTGCGTGCCATCTCCCCTACTTCTGAGCACAGCCACATCTGTACTCACACCCACAGGCAAAAAGTCTTTGCAAAGAGATGGACAGATCATCCAAAGGCATCACCACAGCTAGCATGGCCAAGGGCTGGTGGCTCAGCACCTGGCATGTTTTGCTGCTTAGGCAATAACTAGTTATACTCCATGTGACAAAACCGAATGTAAGCACCATCAAAAATAACGGCATACCTGCATGCACCATTAGCATTACTTCCTGAAGTTAATCTGAAATACAAGTTAATATTCTAATTGTACATTTTCCATTTTATTGAAGCACTGCTTTATAACCCTGCTTCCCTCTTCCTTCTTTTTAGAGAATGAATGGAAAAAGCTTAATTTAGCACGCAAATGCCAAGTGACAATGCTTTTATTAGTACGTGGCCTCCAACAACTCAGTGCTCGATAATTTTTTCAAGATCTGAAAACTCCATAAATTGGGAAATTTTTTTTTACACTCTACTTTGATCAGCTCAGTTCTGAAATCTGAATTCTGTTTTTTGAATAAATGGTTAAACTTTCTAAACATACGAGGAAGGGGTTCACTAGGGTTACTAAAGGCTAGGTGCATAAGAGTTTGTAGTAGAAGTGGTGATGCAAAGCGGTGTGCTTGGCTCCATGCACCTCCATGCAATTTGCTACATTTGTTGACATCCTAGACATAGTAATTCTATGTACTACTTCTTGTTTGGTGCTGTCCCACCTTGATGCTGCTCTCCTCATACACAGCAGCAGATAGTGTGGCTCAGGTATGAGCTCTGCTGTTAATTCAGTCACCCTACAGCTAATTCAAAAAAGCAAACATTTAGTTCTTAAAAAAGTATTCTCAGATGATTGATTATCTCAGACTTTACTTCCCGATAAACATAATACTGCTTGGATAAGGAGGGAAAAGAAGTATAAACTGGCCTATCATAACCTAAATCTGAGTTCCTAGAGTCTTTGAAGAACATAAAATTTGAGCCCAATCCTATTTAGTTCCTGATGTGTAAATGCATTTAATTCATGGCTATGTCAGTAACTGGTATGCATATTACAATACCTCTATGAGCTGGTCTGGTTCACTCCCTTCTTCCACGGTAATTAATTTAGACCTTCCATTTCGTTCATTGTCCCGAATGCCAACAGCAACTTGAGTAGCCTTCAGTCGCTCGTATTTATTGCATGATGAGCCACACCACTGATAGATTTCCTAAAATAATTAAAAGCGCACACATTAGCAATAAGATTCAACACTGAACAAAATTATGAAATTAGTATTTTATTAATTATCTTACTGGATCTAAACCACCAGAACATCAGTGAAGCTACATCTTTCAGAAATACTTTCCAGAAAAGATTTGCTAAGTCACCTACATATTTGTAATATGCAAGATATTTATGTAATGTAATTTAGTACCCACATATTAGGAGATCGCTCGATCTCAGAATAGTCAAGAGTTTTGGTCTGACTGAGTTTTATCCCAAATAAAGATATATCTTCAGCTATCTAAAGAACCTGAAACTCCTAAATTTGCTACTGCAAATTGTTTTTATTTTATATCTGGCAGTTCCTCTTCTATGCTACTTCAGCAGTGCTGGTTCTCATCTGTGGCAAGAAACAAAGTAATTTCAAAATCTCAAGGAAAACCCTGATTGTATCTGCTACTCAAAGGTAAACTTAGATCTTTCAATCCAGTTTTCATTTTGGTGACTTTTTGCTGTATAATGATACTTGTCACGCACTCTGCTGCATCAAACCACAAAACCAGCTCAAGTGCAAACGGATGACACAGGTGTTTTCAATAGTACGTCTTCTTCACTGGAAGGTTCTTCCTTAGTGTACAGCTGATCCAATGCTCATAAAAGTTTATTAACCTCAGATTAATGCAAGCCCTTCCAACTGTAGTTATCACAAATGTCTTTATAAACGACTTCTAAAGATTTACAGATCAGGAATACGCAGTTTTTCTGGTCAGTTAAACCACCAAGTTTCTCTCCAGCAGAAGATGGACATATACCTTGTCCCCCCTCCTGCCTCAGAAACTGATTAAAATAAAGACAAGCGACACATCTCTAAAAGATGACTCCATTCAGGAAACGCAGCAGCTAGGAGTAAGCTGCTGCCACAGGGGCAATCCACCCCCATCGTGGTTGCCACCTTTACAAGGAGCTCCTCAGACACCACAGCAGCGGCTCTTCATGTTGATGAGCGAGCGCTCTGGTGGCAGTAGCCCACTCCTAGATATCATCTTACAGGCCTTCAAGGCCTTCCTCTCATCTGGCTGACTAGGCAGTGAATAGGTATGCCCTGCACATGACAGGGAAAGTGCAATTCAACCAGAATGGAGCATGTTCCCAATGCACCTCTCAGGAAGGAGTGCCACCAGACGCAGCCTAAGACAGGTCACCTAATCCAGTCACACCACAGACCACAGACCCCCAGTTTTGGCAAGTCCTGTTATTCATCCTGAAGGCAAAGCATTTCAGAATAAAGAATTTAGATTTTGGTCTTGATGAAAATTACTAAGAAGAGGCAGAACATAAGCTGCAGAGCCACTAGAGGCTGAGCTGGAAGGAGCTAGTYAAAGGAAATTAATCAGCTTGGCTGGTTGCTTCCCCCCACCTCCCTTCTTCTGGAAGAAAGTAATTTGATTCTTCGTCACATGATTCTATCAAATAGCCCAAATAGTACAGCAATAAAGGTACACAGTCATTTTCTACTTCAAAAAAGGTTGAACTCGTTTGTGTTCATCTACAATGCAAATAACAAGGATTTAATCAGAGCCCTCACTGAGTAAATTACTGGGGTCTTAGTTTTACGATGTACATACAACTGTATAAAACTTAGATTTCTGATGAAAACCTGTTTCATTCAAAAAAAGCGGTCAGCAGAAATAGCTTAAAAAGCTATTGTTTTTAATAGTACTTGAAATGGTGGCTTGAGACAAGTGAGAGATGAAGTACAGCTTCTCAGTACTAGCAGATGCAAACTTTGAGAAGACAGCTAATGTTGATGCTGTCTGCATGCGAAACAGTGCTAGTAACTTCCGATATTTACTTTTCACCAGCTTGGACACAAAAAAAACCCCAGTGATCTCACAGCCAAGTTCCCTTCCCTTTGGAAGCATCCTTCAAAGATGAAGTTTTAAGCTTATGACAGGATTACACAGATTCCCAGAACTGGATCCCTTTCAACTTGCAGGTGTTATGCAATGAAAGCTGTGAGGTTTCCAGCTTGCTTTTACCAACTTGACTGTAGGCTTAAGACAAGAAAAAAAAAAAAAAAACAACAAACCAAACTGCTTCCAAGTTCTGGTTTAAATACTGTCAGCTTACTAAGTATCCAGAATCTAGACACATACCTGGCTTCAGGTCTGAACCTGATCTTAAATCTGACTTTTGACATTTCCACAGGAAAAGAAAATATCTGTGCATACTCAGGGAAACAGAATTTTCTAAAGAATTAATGAAGGACGGCCTTGAGCGTGTAGAAAGTCAAAAGTTTCAATTTGAGCAGATTTTTTACTATAGTTGTTATAGCCATGCACTGCTTCAGCCATCTTCTCCCAAATGTTGGGAAACTTCCCAAAACACAGGCTCCTTTAGTTTCTGAGAATTTCAGCACTCAAAACTTACTCATTCTCATCTTGGCCTACCTCCTATTAATTGAGCTTATTTTAAATTATGTGAGAAAACAGGAGTCACTAGAGATATAGCAGCAATAAATAGGAATTCTTTATTTCCCACAGTCTATAGAAGCAGTAAGGAAGAGGAAGAAGACATATATAGAGAATTAGCTGAAGAGGTTAGGCAGCTATTGCCTTATTTCAGTGTGTATGCTGCTGTCGTGGTTTAACCCGGCAGGCAGCTGAACACCACAGAGCCATTCGCTCACTCCCCCTCCAGTGGGATAGGGGAGAGAATCAGAAAAAAGGTAAAACTCATGAATTGAGATAAAGACAATTTAATAGGACAGAAAAGGAAGGGACAATAATAATAAAGATAAAAAGAACATACAAACCAAGTGATGCACAATGCAGTTGCTCACCACCCGCTGACCGATGCCCAGCCAGTTCCTGAGCAGCGGCCCCGACCCCCTGGCCAACCTCCCCAGTGGGAGTTCAGTTCCAGTTGTATGTGTCAGCCTTCTCTTGGTCTTTTGGTAACTGGCCATGCAACCTCAAACAAGTATTCTCATCTACAAAATGAATAGTATTTACTGTACTGACCACAAAGGATATTGTGAGACTTAAATTGTCACAAACTGGCAAATTACAAAGACCTTTACTTCTCAGACAATAAATTCACATTTTCTTTTCTTAGCATCTCCTGAAGGTCCCACTGCACAGTGCACCCTAGCTACCCTGCATTCACAGCGTATTCTCCCAGTTTGCCTTCAGTCAGCAAGTGACTAAACTGAGCTCTCCTACAGTCCACTGCCTCTAGGCTTCAAATCAGCCTGAGGAAGGAGAAAGACCTTGAAAAATCTACAGTAATGGATTTCAGATTTTTTGATTTGCAGCCTTCATTATTTTCCTTATGGAGTCCACATTCCTACAGAATTCCTACAGAACTACAGAAACATTCCCACAAAATAATGTGGCCTAAATACTTTTTTCCTAAACTAAAATAAATAAATATGAAATTTTGTTAGCTGTAACCTTGAGAAACCTCATGTGGTAAGGAGTTTTTTCTCCTGCCGCATAAAAAAAAAACTTGAATCAACAAACAGTGTCTGAAAACATCCTTGATCTGGAGTTCACATGGACGAGCATACTATTCCTATAAGCTCCACCTTCCCTGGTTATTTAAAAAAATACTGATTTTAAAAGCTAGAGAAACAAGAATCTGATTCTTTTCAGCACTAGAGAATAAAGACAGTATTCTTTATTAAAACCCTGAAAGCTAAACTTCACGTACTGTATAATATAATAGAAGCAAGTGAGCAGCCACAAGTTATGAAAGTGTCCCAAAGTTATAATATTTTACTGTATTTACTATGAGCACTAAACAAGTATCTTAAGCATTCAGTGCTACAAGCTTTCAGGAGCTTAGAGTTAGTTAATTTTCTCTTCTGAAGGAAAAATCATCTTCTAAATTATTTTAAAATGTATATAATTTTGAGGCATCATGGTAGAAGCTGGATATTTACAAGTTTGTCTTCCTGATATAACTTACAACTTACCCATTTCAATCTCTAGGTAGATTGGGTGTTTAACAATTTAAAGCCAGAAAAAGAGATTTTTAAAAGTTAAAGCCACTTCTTGACAAGGCTAATATTTAGATCTGGATTTACCTGAAATACAGTCAGCTAGTTATCTAACCATGTCCAACAGACCACTGAGCTTTTGGCTTGTATTTTATTATTCATGTATTTATTTTTAGATATATATGTATACAAATATATACACATATACATAGTGCTCAACTAGGGCCATAATATGGTATTTAGCTTTAGCTCACTCAGTGCTTTCACAATTTCTTAGCTGTACTACATCTTCACTATTTTTAGGCTTGTTTTGCTAACCTTATTTTGAATTGGCAGGCTAACAAAAAACATTTCCATTAAGATGAAAATAGACTTCAAGTGTTCACTCCCCTCAAAAAAAAAAAAAAAAAAAAAAGAAGGAACTTCATTCATCAGTAATTCCTATGCCAAGCCCAGTTTATTTTCAGAAGTTTGTACTAGCAGTATGTATTTTTTTAATCTCTTTAACGGAGTTTGAGAGAGGTGCTATGGAAGAGAGCTATTCTGCTACCTGATAGTAATGGTTGTTGATATCAATATACTTGTCGGATCACAGTGGGACAATTAGCAGCTGAGAGTGAGAAAAATGTTGTCATGAATAATCACAATGTCCACCCTAGAGCTCCTGAGGGAGGTCGGGAAGGCAAACCGGGTCTGTGCCATGCACGCTGCGGTTATAGCAAGGTCTCACCTCGTCTGCATGTTTTGGGGACGCTGTTTGGTCTTCTAGTTACAGAGTAGCAGGATTCATTGCTTTTATTCCTGATAGCTTCTAGCCTGCAGAGTGACCTTGAGCAAGTCACATGAGATTTCTACAGCACATTAAAAATGACTGAATATTTAGCTTCTATACAGAAGTGTGCGGCAGGATGATTATGCATAGCTCGTGTAACTCTCAGTAAGAGTACCTTGGCACTTTTCCCTGTATGGACGGGGATTGTGAAAGTACACCTCCTGCCTTCTTGCTCCAGCCCCAAATGGCACGTAGAGCAGAAGAAGGAAAAACAAAAAAACTTGCTTATTCCAGAAGTGACATAAAAACAAATTTTCCCTTCTAACACATAGCCACCTTTGTATTCAACTGGCAGCCTGCTCAGTTTGGAGGCAAATGAAAATATACTCTGCATCCTGGTGTCTTTCCTGTGAATCTAAGCCAGGACAATGAAAGCAAAAGCCAAGAAGCTTAAATCTGTGAAGAACTCAGTTTTGTTCTAGTTACAAACATGTCCTGAACATACAAGTGTTTCAAACCTATATCTTTGTTGAAATACCTAGTAATTTCCAGGCCCATACTGTAATTGCTGATTTGCATTCTCTTACATGAAGAGACATTAAAAAGCTAAACAAATTAAATAGGTTTCAAAACTCTAATTTGAAGCAAATTTGTTGCGAAACTTCAATTTTGGTAGAAAATAACAGTGAAATGTTTAAGAGATTAAGTCTCACTAATCTTAAAATATTAACATAAAAATTTAAGCTTTCATTAAGGAAAGACTTTAAGCCAAGTATCACAAGCTGGTGTGCCTCCATTCTTTGTTGGCAGGTCCTGATGCACCCTAAACCTGTCCACCTTTGCCCGCATCTACACCAGAACATGCTCCCAGAATGTAACTGCACCTCAACTGAAAAAAATTACCACTCTTAGGTGAGAGTCAGCTAAATCTATAGTGTGGATCCTGTCATGTCAACATGATGTAACTTATGCTGACAATGTATGCCAGTCAGGATGTCGTCTTCTGTTCCTATAAACCACAACATTAGGTACAGAGGCACAGCTATGAAGCAGAGGGCCTTAGCACAAAAAAGGCCTTCAGCTAAATCTGCTCACTCATGTGAAACACCATACTACGTTCTCTGTACCCCCACAATGCATACAAAAGGGCTAAAAGCAAGAAAAGAAGGTTTGTGAAGTTATTGCTGCCTGAATTCCTCTCTTCTCTTAGGCTTAGCTGCTTCTGTTTATTACATATAAGCAGATCAGAGCCTGGGCAAATAACCACATCAGAGAGCCACTGCAGTGGTTTCACAGTGGGTAGGTAGAAGAAAGGCTGATGAGGCTTGTAAAGAAAGGTGGGTCAGGAGGAGGGGAGCTGTGATGCAGGAGTGCCCAAAGGAGCCTGCACTCCTAATGCTCACATGTGAGTGAACCTAAGATGTCACTTCTTGAGGGAAATGGAGAAAAACTAGCAAAGCTAAAGGCAGATTGAACATGCACAAATATTGGCAAAGCTTTTATACATAACATATCATGCTACTATCAAAATAATTGGCATGCAGTCAGCTGAGACTCCATTCATTCTCTTCATGGTCATTAATAAACAGCTGTTCTGATAAGGCAAGAGTTCATTTTAGCTGAAACAGTTCTTTGTTAAAGAAAGTCCAAGTGGTGTGGAAAATAACTGAACAGTAAAACTGAATAAAAGTGACTAGGATACAGCACTTTGTTAGTTCACTGACATTCAGGTTTTTTAGGAACTGACATATATATTAAGAAGAATGTTTGGATTGAACCAGGTTAATATAGGCTTCTGGAGACATTTTTCTCCTTAAGTTTTTCAATGTTTTTTCCTGTCTTGACTGTTGAATTCTTGATACAGGCAGGGAAAAGAAAAAAAAAAATCATTTCACATTTATCAAATCTGCCTTTTACATTTGTTGAAACTGTAATACAGTGAACCATTGAAAGTTGTGGAGTTTTGATAATCCAAAACAAACTCTGAATTCATTCAGCCAGAATGCTGCTGAGGCCACCATGGGCCTGGCCCTGGTATAATTACAATAGTGTCTTTGTAACCAGTGTTGGAGTCTCCCATTTGATTCAACTGGAACAAATTGTCAGAATAAAAATAAGTCAGATGTACCACAGTCATACACTTAAGACATTCATTTTTCCTCTCACACCTGTTTTTCTAGTATATTCTAGGAATAGCTGTTGCTATACCACAGTGCATTAAAGGGTGAGTACCAGGATGATATTCATTCTAAATAACAGCAGCTCAAGCAGCAAAACATCTGGATTTTCTACAGCATCAGGAAGAAAAGTAACCTAACTGAATCCTTGTGCATACATGTATATCCTGTCCACCTGAAGCTTTAATGATGGTCTCTGTTTCAGCCACTTTTCTGCATACAAGTGGGGGTGCGGGGAAGCCTTCCAGTCCATAGAGTATGAAGGAAAACTACATACCCTCAATACTCTAACTGAACTGGGGAAAAAAAAGGCTTAATATTCATTTTTCTCCATCTGATGACTTGGGGACTATAACAATTTCCAGAATGCTGGAGTTTACACTACTGGAGCTGTAAAAATAATTGGTTCACAGATTTATGGAAAAATGAGATGCGTGCTTACTAAGATACACTGCGCATAGATATAACCACATTTTTAAGCTGTTAGTAAGTCCATAAAGTTAATAAAGAACTAAAGCAGCTTAGTTCTTCAAGCTCCACTACTTGTTTGGCAAGTCCCTGCTACAGCACGAGCAATAGTTTAACTCTCAGCTGGAGGAAACTGGAGAAGAGGTTAGTTGTAGGAGAAACATGTAAATGAAAAACATGGAAAAAGGACATGACTAGTCGGTTGTTAGTGCCAGGGAAAGCAATTAGAAGGAGAAACTTAACAGTGATGAACTCCAACATGCAAGAATCTGCTCTTTCAGTCCTGTTTATACCGAAACAGTGACTTTATTAAAGCAATTAATGTGCTGATTGTGAACTGGTTTCTCTAAAGGAAGAGAAGCAAAACCACCTAGAAGAGATAGTGCAGGCAAGAAGGCAGGGAGATTACAGAAGCAAGCAAAACTGTGCTTAAGGCTGCAATGTGATGCTGAATCATACCCCATAGTCATAATTATAAAGCAAGTATCTGTCCTCTTGGTCTTTTACTGTTAAAAAGCAGAAGTTAATTTTCTTTTTGTAAACAATTTAATCTATAGCAAGTTAACAGTTTTTATGAAAAGCAGCCATCATAAAAAGCCAGCCTTTTTGTTTGATGTATTTTTTCTAGTGTCTTTGTGCAAGACAGCAATCTTTTTCCTTTTGACATACCTATTATGTCAGGAGTTCAAGAGGAGCATACTGACAGATACATGATCACAACAGCTTTATTCAGTCTCCTATTTTTGAGTTCCAACATCATAATTTTCATTTGTGGTTCATGGAGCCCTTGAGAAGTACATACATTGATTGCTGGATGGCACAACAAGTTGTTTTTAAGCACACCACAGGCTCTTAAGTTTCAAACCAGCAACCTCTTGGCTGTTTATAAATCAGTTTATAAGCACCACTATAGGAACAGGAAGGATGGACAACTGAGTGCAGTTTACCTTCAGTCTTCACTTAACTTGAGATACAGTTATCACCTCACCATCTGCATTCTTCCTTTGGGAAGAAGGGTAACGTTTCATTAGCAGAGCTTTGATTGTACTGACAAAACTTTCCAGCCTCAGTCAGGCCCAAGCTCAGAACTGCTTGGTACTTATCACACATCCACCCCCACCCCTTATTTTAACAACTGTCTCCTAATTTTGCTGGTCACTAAGGACACAACTTTAGACAGCCTTCATAGAGCAGAGCTTCCCAAACTGAGTTGAGAAGCTTTCAATAAAATCAACTGATCACTTCATGTTGTTTTATTGTACTACTACTCCCATTACTTCTGCTCCATGTTTTGATAACTACCCAAATTATCAACACATCTCAACATTCACATTTTGTACATCACCAGTGTACACCAATGTACATAGGGTGAACTTCACAATACTGGTAAGTTTCCTTCCCGCTTAAAACCAATCACTAAGAAAACTGGCAAAAAGATGAAAGTCTTTAGCAGACCTTATCAGAAATATACATATATAAGCTATATTGACATACGCATCTGGATAATACTAAAATAGCCTGGGAAACAGCATGTATGTTATTCACTGAATGGCACAATGATTAATCTTTTTCCTTCCCTTCCATGGTCATTTTCCATGCCCTCTCATGCTCCTTGCTGTTTTGAGAATTTGTCTTGGTGATGGAGGAAAAAAGAGGGAGGTGGCTGGAGGATGGGGTGATACAGGGAGAGCTGCATCTGGAGGTGAAGGGGACAGCACAGAGCAAGGCCAGACAGTTTATGGCCACCAAGAACTGCCAAACCTGTCCTGGTGCCTCTCAGGTGGGATACCAGGAAGAGCTCAGCACCCTCCAGCCAAAAGGACAGGATGGGAAGTGTGGCAGAAGACCATGGCTTCTGGGAGGGCTTGAGCACAGCTATGCCAGGACAGGATGCACTAAGCAGCACCTGACAAGGTAAGGTGTGTTTTACTCCAGGCCTGTACGAAGCCTTCTCAGCAGCTGCCTTGCACTTGTCTTGCCTGCCCTGTCCCAAAGGCTCCCTTACAGGGAGATTCCCAGGTTCATCAAGGAGGTGTCATGGAAATGCCTTGCAAAAAAAAAAAAAAAAATCATAAATCAGGGTCTGGCACCCCAGGCACCCTCCTGGAACACTCACTGCACTGGAACATCAGTCTGGTGGTCACAGCGCTCATGTCACGGTCTTACAGAAGATTGTTTGAATAAAAGGTCTTTGCACATTACCTACAGCTAATGACTCCCCTCATATCAAAGACAGTGTTTTCTCTGCCATCTGCAGCTATTTTCTGTTCCAGCCTAGAGAGTTCAAAGGAGGCAAGATAAGACCTGGGCAGGATATCTGAAGTGCTGTAAATGTGGTTTAGTAACATATCTAGGTATGAGCTAAGCATCAGAACCTACATTTACATATGTAAATATGTGAACCTAGCTGGAAATGCATACAAACGCTTTTTACTTAAAGGCAGCATCACCAGGAGGGAAACCTTACTGACTTTAATGATTTTATTCCTGATAATTGTTACCTTTCTTAATTTTCCCTTATCTGTTCAAACCACAGGTTTAAAATACCGCTGTAACTGAGCTCAGTGGGAAAACGGAAATGATTTTTCATTATATGGATAAATGGCTTGATAAAATGTAACAGGAAATGGACTGCACAAGCAGTTTTGCAGTGACATGGAGACCATCCTTCTGGTTAGCTAAGAGACTGGGGAAAGTAAGTCTTGGAAATTCATCTCATTTGACATGCTACAATAATTTGATATTAAAAGCACTGACCATAAGCTCATTATTTTATGCAATTACTGCCCATTATTCTCAGACAATGATTCAGTAGTGCCCTGCAATAAATCCCAAGACTCAAGAGCAACCCTATTTAAGATTCATTTTATTTCAATTAAGTAAAGGAATCTACCTGAGCCAAAATCCTTTTTTTTATTTTCTTTTTTCAAAGGACCCCTAAATTCCTAAAAGCCCCTGTAAAGACTCACCCATTTACAATGGACCTCTAGTCATGGAAAATTTCAGTCTGAAATACAGTTATTTCAGCTTGAAATATAGTTCTTATAAAACTTGCTCAAGATTTCCACTGTGGCAGTGTATTTTCTACCACACCTGTTTCTCTATAGGCACTTCACTAGACTTACATATCTTCATCTTGAAGTATGTCACACATTGCCTTTTCATCTCCCACAAGAAAGGTCTGGTTTACATAATAACCTATGATGAAATTACTACAGCTGTCTGGATGCTGAAACACTTTCTTCCTTAACTTGTTAATACATCCAAGAAACCCCATCCCTGGTATACCACTGACATGGCAAGACCAAGAACTGTTATTAGTCATGTGATTTGACTGACATTTCCCATAGCATGGTAAAAAAGAGATCTAGATGTTGTTCACATCTAATCTTTCTTCCTACAAAGGCACAGGGTTGCATTGCTGCTTGACCTCTGTCTTGTCGAACAGGAAATCAGAAACAAACAGGAAATCAGAAACCAGAGTGGTGCTATACTGAGAAAGAAAAAGGCTCACAATGTACATTCAGTATTGGAAGTCAAGACTCTAAAGCCATATTACATTTAAATTGCTTAGTGCCAGTGCTCTCCTCTCAACAAATCTCATCAAAAGGGATGAACCCCAAGCTATACATGTAACACCACTATATACCCATAGTACGTTTCATCAGTGTCATTGCCATGTCTGCAGTGTGATCTGAGTAATTACTTTAGGTGAACTGGGTAACTGTGGCACATTAAGGGTCAGGACAAGTCAAATTCATGGAGTACACCCAGTTCCACAGGGTGTCCATGAGAGGTTAACTCCAAACCGGAAAACTCAAGCCMTGTGACAGCCTGACTGCAAACGCAGCACTTTCTATCAATGTTTAGTTCCAACTTTCCCATCTCCCATGGGTTAACTCTGAAAGGGAATAGATGATTTGAGTCTTCTATGCATCCTAAATACAAAGTGACTTTGAGAGATAGCTGTTTGGATACTGATCACTTGGCTGTTTCAGATGATTAGACCACAGTGACATAAGAGGAATGGGAAAATGTTAGGAAAACACTGGCTGTTGTTCTATCTGAAGGCTGCTAAGCATGATAGAACTCTAACAGACATTATCAATATAGCTACCTGATATCGATATCTTCAATTATCACAACAGGGGATGCTTTTCAGAAGAAACAGCCAAACCCATAACATGAGGTCAGAATAGCTCCTCTTTTAAACAGGTCAGGGGACTCTTCTCTGAAATCTTGCAGAAGTAGCTGACCACTTCCTTGTGAAGCACTACAGTTAAGACCAACTGCAGTTGCTGCCTTGCAGATAAAATATTTTCTTTCATATGCTCTTAATTTTTTACATGTCAGCTATCAGGCATGGGAATAATTTCAAACTGATAACTAGCATCGAACTAGCGTGGACTACATCCCAGCTGCTACTTTTAGAATTCATTTTAAGACTTTTTGATACCAAGGTGACAGTACTATACTTTAAGTCATCTGAAGTAAGCAAAATTATCTTATCCGTCCATAGGCTTCTGCGCTAAGTCTCTCTACTTGCTTTCAGCAGAAAGCCCTGAAGTATGGGATTGCTTCTCAAGTGATCTCTTGAAATACCCTAGTTTTATAACACATTGTATGACAAGTTTATTATGACAACTTCTTTTGCAGCTATTTCTTTAGGGTGAATTGTCACAATCAAAGTTTTATGAATATGAAGTGCTCTTAAGAGAAAGGTCCAGTCTGTGTTCTGCTCTGAACCCTAGCACTGATCTCATTCGGCTGGTAGATAGTGTCAAAGTCAGACAGGACTTACTGTGAACAGCTTAAGGTTCAAACATCAGTAGTAAAAAAATCTCAATGCCTTGAGTGGGAGAGCGCTGTTTCCTGAGGGATAATCTGTGCATACTTCAGAAAACATTTAGGGYGGTTTTGAACCTTCAAAGTGTCGTGACACTAAAACTGATTTTCTAAAGCAGATTCTTTCTGTCAGTTTGGGTGAATGACAAAATCAGTTGTTCATTTTAGGGGATGATTCAGACCTTAGAAAGGATGCTGTATCTCTTACTTTTCATTGTGTTTTGCTCTAGTGAAGACTTACAGTTCCGAGGTCAATAATGAAACAATCTCCTCTGTTGAAGCTGGTCCAAGCCAGGGGGACTTCTGTGGCTCTTACAACTCTCCGGCCCTTGATGTGCAGAAGCCTCTGAGCACGCAGATCATTAGTAACAACATGATTAAATCCAGAGGCAACACCACCTGCCTGAATAAAACAAAACAACAAAGCAGCAAGCTTTATTTCAGTTTGATTTCTGCAAATTTACCTTTTTGCTACAGCTGAGGAGCTAGCAGGGGAAAAAATAGTTTATGCAGTGAGAGGCGAGCCAAAATAATATACTGTTTAACAGTGCTGACCACAGACCAGACAGAGTTGGGGAACACTGCTGCTGCTGAACTCTCAGGTGTGAGCGTTTATCTGAGGGAGCAGATGTCACCCTGCTTCAAAGGGTTTTCAGATGAAAGAGGAAAGGGAAAGCACAGGATTTACCATACTTTCCTGCATCATCCAGAGGATGAGGTAATGCTGAACCACACCGTTAGGACAAAAATCAGTAGGTTATCAAATAAGGACTGAGGGAAAGCAGAGGAATATGCAGCTCCTGTACAAGTTTTCACAACTTCCTTAAATTCAGAGGTCTGGGTGTTTTTAGTGCCTGGTTATGKGTACAGGGAGGGGTCATTCCACAGCAGCTCTGTAATTTTCTGAAAGGAATATTTGCAACTTAGGAGGCAACCTAGCAAAGAGCACCAAACTGGGGGAAGTGAGACCAAACTATTGATTTACAATCTATAAAGTGTAAATTGAAGCCTAACTTATTCCTGTAAACTGGCTTGGCTGTCTGCCTCTGTGAGGCAGCATTCTCCACTCCTCCAGGAGACCCAGATCCTGGGTTGGAATMGAAAGTGTCTCTTGAAATTACAAAGAAAAAAAATGTAAAAGAGTGGGCAGGTCACTGTCAAGTCTCTTACGCAAGCAGAGTTAAAAGCTTCAAATTGGTTGTGCAGACTGTGACAAGTTACAAACCTCCATAATTGGAAAAAGGCTGACTGAGCAATGGCTTCCAGAGTTCCTACTACAAGGAGATTCTCAGGAGATACATTATTCTTAAAAAACACAGATGTCTCAAAATCTCCTTCCAAAAATTCTGCTTCTGGAAGTGACACAACAAGGAGGCTGACACTACAGCTTTTAAAACAAAGTTTCATGAAAAGTATTTGGGAGTTTTTTTTACCTACTCAAAGAAAAAAACTGCAGTAGGACTGCAAAAGCACCATTTTTAGGCTAAAGTGAGGTTTTGGTCATTTCCACTCTGCTCATGTTTTTAACCACTTAAGCACAATGGGTTCTGCATTTGGACAAAATGATTCAATCTACAACACRGAAATGGTTTCTGTGAAATTTACTACCTCCCAAACACAGAGAATCCCTACTGTGAGCGCCCTTAAACACACAAGTATGAAATCTCAGTATAGCTTGATTGGGGCAGAGTGGGGGGAAATAAATCACTGGGACAGGTTTTCAGTTATCGGAAGAGATACTGGTAAACAAGCTGCTCTTTCTGTACAAGTATTGCAATCCTATAGTTTAGGATAGGTAGTTCAGATCTAAAACCACTAAACATTAAGAAACAAATTTTTAAAACTTTCAGTAACAGATACAAAGCAAAAGATTTGATTTTACTTGGGGGGCAATGTTACATTTCTTTTTAGAATATATTTTGACAGCTGGCTCTTTACCTTGTATTTAATTCCTCCTTTGAAGTAGCCCACAAACTCAGTAGACTCATATCCTTGAATTTCTCTACTCTGCACAGGCTTTCCTCCTAAATAGTCATCCATTTGAACAGTAAAGATAGCTGCAGCTGTGCTTTCATCCTGGGTACATTCTTTCCCTGAAATAAGATGAAATATTATGTCTATAAAGCACTAATATAACTTTGAATTCTGTTGGAGAAATTGTTTCTGTGACAATGAGGCGCTGCCTTCAGCAGGTTATTCAGCCCATGTATATGTTGCAACAAAGCACTACATCRTAACCTTGTTCACCATCAAATGCATGACCATCCAGACCATTTCTTAACTACTTGTAGAACTGCATTCATAAGGAAAAAAAAAGTGAAAAATAGCCAAGTTTGTCTTCTCTCAGCCTCTCTGAACAACAGAACATTTTAATTAAGTGATTTAGCATGACAAGTGTCTATAGTAGCGATTTTTGGACTTTGAGTTGAAGTGCAAAGACCAAGGAAGGTCATGTTAAAGGACTGATTAGATGGTAAACCATGTATTTATGCTAAGAGCAACTCGCCAAGCCATAAAGTTAAAATAACTCAAGGGCAGGCCTATTGACACTATAATACAAGCAAAGGGTATTTTGCTTAGATATCTTCTGTTAGAATGCCTAGTACAGCTGGGAGAAAGGAAAGCCACTTTGGGGCTCAGATATTTGCTTCATGAGGTCACACTGTTTTGCACCTTTCAGAGATTAGCCTCTTCTCAGGACTGTGGCAAAATGGCCTCCTTAACTAGTGTGTTGATGGCCTAATCACACTGCAAAGTAGGCTGTATGTTAAAACTTTTAGCATGGGCCCATACATTTTTGATGAATATTTTCAGCAGTTTTGATTGTTTCAAGAAGAGTGCAAGTAGGACCAAGTCTCAAAAAATTGGCTTCTCAAGACCTTTTGAAGAGTAAGGAAAGGTGAGGTTTTCCATTTATTTTTTATTTTTTCTTTCTAAATAAGAGGGAGATGCTGGTATACAAGCAACAGTTCTCAAGAGCAGCTTCTCACTAACATTAACCATTTCCTTGCTTCTAGGTGACTGAGTGGAAAAATACCATAGAGCTCCAAACAGAGATACTTCTCACAGGCTGTGGGAGAAGGGGAAGTGTGTAGTGAGGCGTTGGTGTTACCTCACAGTGTAGTGAGTCATTGGTGTCACAGGAAGCCTGTCAGTAAAGTATTAGGAAAGAATAAAGCATGGGAGAGGGGGGACAGGGATGCCTAAGGGGGTCACTGACCTAGTTCCTCTCTTAGGGAGAATGAGTGCCCTATTCATGGCCCACGCAGTGCAAATGCCACGAGACAACTCCCCTTCGCCCACCAATAATTGTGCTTCTCCCAGGAGCAGTGTCACCACTGCCACCACCACAGCTTTTGTGGGGACACAGGTGCAATGGAAGCCTCCAGAAAGCAGCGAGAATGAAACAAGGAAGTGATCCAAAGAATAATGGAGGCATAAGGAAGAGAAGAGCATAAGGCCTGCCCAAAAAAGGTAAACACATTACTGAAAGCAGGACATAACACAAGAACCTCTGAAAAAAATCCTCATCACTTAGAAGAACTTGCTATGTGGCGATATACTTTCTCAGATCTGGGTACCACCTTAAAGTTGGTGGTAAAGTTGGGGGTTTTTTGTTTGTTTGTTTTTAAATAGGGTTATTCATATCCATGAGGACTAGATCCTTCAGATTTATTGCTTGCAATTACACAACAAGGTTCAGGGTCGAAGAAAACTGGTTTTGGAACAGTGTTAGAGATAAGAACCACTACGAGGCTCAATCTCACAGCTGCCATGCAATAAAATACCCAGTGAAACCCTGTTCAAAAAAAAACAAGTGAGCATCAATCCAAGTGTAGGTTATTCAAGCTTGTATGAAAAACAGATTTACCTTATAGTCTGAAGCACAAACAGCTATAAATAAGCCAGAGTATATATGAAAAAGAACAAAATTTTTTACCAGACTAGATCCTGGTTCACATGGATAGGTGTCATCACTTGATCTCTGGGGGCAAGGGTTAAAAAATAGTTAAAAACACCATGCATGATTTTATTAAAGATACTAAGTGGGGTATAGCCAGTCTTACTGCCACAAGTAGCCTCATACTGGCATAGTACATGCTATTCCCACTGGTGATAGTTTCAAGTTGAGACAGCTCCCTTAGGATTACTAGTTTAACTACTAAGACATCCCTCAGGTGCCAGTGCAGACAACCAAGCCAGGATCTCTGAGCAAAGTTAAAAATGGATACAGCTACCACAACACAGATCCACACTGATTGCTTGGCCATGCCAACATCATTGCAGCATCTGAGTTAGCTTGTTCAGAAATTACCCAACCTGGACAGCACTTCACCATATGTGAGATATTTGATAAAACAGTGGCTTTTGCATAGGAAGCTTCAGGCCAATAGAACAACTGTTTGTCACTTTAACCCTAGGATGCCAGTCACAGCACAAGACTGTCACATCAAGGTCACAGACCATCCTCCCATGGTCTAGACTTCCTTCTAATCCCTTGGGTATGCCCAAGCAAGGTATTAGGAGGAAGTTTGCCACTATAAAATATGAAAATTCAATACTCCGCCTTTATTCTGAATTTGGGGTCTTTTTTGGTGAAGTCAGAATCCATTCAGACTCAAAGCCACCATATGAGGCCCACACAATAACACATGCCACAGATGACAGGCAGGAGTAGGACCRGGTCACCAAATGACAAGGCCCTTCTAAGTATCTAAGCCCAAAGTCTGTAGGGTTTCCACCAATCTGATTTCACAAGAGTTCTTTCCATCCCAACGTCTGACTGCTAATGACTGCTGTAACTGTTCAGACATGGCTTATGAGAAGTCTTCAGGAAGACCCTACTGAGGTCTTCCTGGCTGACAGGTTATACAGCCTTTGCTCATGAGGGAAAAGGTTGGTGTACAAACAGTGGCGAGAATCAGGCAGCAAAAATACCAAAATGATTCAAACCCTTGCCCTGAGTGTGACTGCCCTTCCCCATACACCTTGTATGAAGTTCTGGTCTCCTGTTGCTATTAAGCTTCCAGCAGTGTTTGAGCATCTCCACCCCACTACTGGAGTATCTTGCAAGCAGAAAGGAATTTCCCAGCAGTTAGCCACGCTGCTGCCAACCTGCCAGCTGCATAAGAACAATGTGTGCCCAAATTACCTGGAGCTGTTTACAATATCTGGGTATCACCACATCAGCACGAGATGTGCATCAGTGTGTACAACCAAAAGGTCTTTAGCCAACAAAGAGGTTTTAATTAGTGCAAATGTCAGTCACTGTTTTGACTTCACTTCCAGTTGCAAAGAGTCCTTGCACCTTTCCCTGGGAAGTGTCTACTACACCTTAACTACTACATAAATAGTTCTAACTTCATTAACAAAGGTCTAAATAGCCAAACCCTGCTAGTAAATAGCAGTGCTGTTGACATAAGAACATCTGCCAGAAATTCATTTACGCTGCCATCTATGATTACACTCTTGTCAGAGACAGCCACTATCCCACATGCCAGCTGGATAACTCATAACACATGCAAAACTAAATAAGCTTCAGACATGTATGCAGAAACAATCCCGGCTTTATCTGCTATTCTTTTTCAATGCATCCAGAAGTACAATGAGAACCACAGCAACTCAAACACATTGATGTTAATGCACATTGACCTGCCTTTATGTGCATTCACTGAGATGATTGCCTACAAACACAAACCTGATGGTGAAACAAGAACAAAAAGTAATAAATTTCAGGCAGCTACACAGCAACCACTGTAGTTGGATGACGTGTTGACCAGACAAGGAAGTCTCAAGAAATCTCCAGAAGATGAAGAAGTCACCTAAAATGCATCCTTATGTCGGACTTCTATTTTGCTGTAAACACTGTGCTAGTCAAGGTTGAAGGCAAAAGACATCAGCCCAATTCCAGAGTTCCCAGTTGCTTCAGGAGGAGCTTTACTAGGCTGTCAGACTGATATTAGAGAGAAGAGGTTTTACAGAAAACCTGGTGACTTTGCCTCCAAATTCTGTATCATCAGAAAGCAAAATTAGTCTAGCTGAAAAAGGCAACATCTGGACCCAAAGCAGTGCAACAATGCCACAAGGAGATGGCTGAGATGAAATTTTGGTCCTAGTGGAAACAAAGGCAAGAAAACTCTTCGTCTGAATGAAGGCAGGATTTCACTTGTGCATCTTGGTTGGATGCAGCCAAGATTGGACTTTAACCCTTCAGCACTTTTCCAAACTAACATCACAAAGCAAGCAAATACCTTTCTGTCATACCCCACTTTCTCATCCCCAGAGCCCCTTAGCACTGTTGCCTCAGAAGCGGTAAGGCTTGGCATCTCCCAGATCCTTGGCTGTAGCCCTACTTCAGTTACTGAAGTGCCTCAACTTGGAAGCTTCACACACACAACACTGCTGAAAAGGGAGGGGGAAAAATCCAGCTCCCGATCCCCTGGAGCCCAGCAAAGCCGCAAGAAACTTCAGCGACAGCAAGGGCACGCACCGCAGGCCCCCCCTGCCCCCTGCCCCGCGCCCCCCTGCCTACCGAGCCAGTAGTGGAGGCGGTAGGCGGCGGCGGCGGCGCGGCGGACGGTGTGCAGCACCAGGTAGGCGTCCCCCACGAAGAAGTCGCCGTGGCGGCTGGGGGGCACCGGCACCAGCTCCAGCCGCTCGACGCGCCACACCTGCAGCCCGCTCTGCTGCCCGGCCTGGGCGAAGGCCGGCGGGGGCCGGTCGGGGGCCATGGCGAGGAGCGGCGAGCGGCGAGCGGAGAGGCAGGAGCGCCGGCTCGCCCGCACCGCCTTTATAGCGCTCGGGCCGGCCCTCCGGGCGGAGCGGGGCCAACCCCGCCCGGCAGCCGCCCGGGGTGGGGAGCCCGGTGAGAAGAGCGGCGGGTCCCCGCAGGGCAGCGGGGTGCGCCTTCCTTCCCCGGCTCCCGCTGGCGGCCCCGGTGCAGGCTGGCTGAGGTTTTGTTCATTGATTAGTTTTTAACACGCCTACAAAAGTCACCCGGCATACCTTTTCTTTCAGTGCCCCAAAGCTGTTGCAGAGGTGTTATAAATAATCAGCATCCCTTGCTGCAAACGGATAATTTTTCTCTATTCTAAAATGAGAAGGAAAAAAAAAAAGTCAAGAAAGCAAAGCACAACCGGCCTAACCCAGTAGACACGGGTGTTATAGCAATACGCATTTTGCTGATGTCATTATCACATCTGCCCTGTTTTTGTAAGCCGCACATATCAGAATACAAAGAGTTTTTGTAGCTTGCACTTGCTGCTGGGCTCTTTTTTTACCCCAGATTGGAGTGGCAGAGCACAGCTCTCGTTCTCCATCCAGTAATTTCATTTTGTTTGTCCAATATTGCCAAGAATCTCTTTGTAGGGGAAAAAATCTTGTATCTTTTTGAAGATTCCAGATGAAGCCCTTTTACATATTTATGTAAATTGCCCTTTCTCAGAAAGTGGAAAGCATTGTGCTGATGTTTTTCCAACACCATGCAACAACAACCCAAAAGGGTTAAACCCGCTTCCTACTTGTCCTTTATGAATGGTTGGTATGTCATCCTGGCAGGCTGTTACAACATGAAAATCATAGCAAATCACTGCTTTCATCTGATATTGCTAGGAGGTAGGTTAATCTGGATAGGRTACAGATAGGTACAGCTCAAGCTGTCAGTATATCAAAAGATACATTTCAGAGAGCGTTGTGTTTAGGTCCATTATCTTATCCACTTGGATTAATTTTGAGGCTCTTGATTTCCCTACTAGTTTGTTTTAGTAAGTTAATACAAGCAGAGTGCAAGTATCCACCTGCGGGTGGATCGGGTCTACCTCAATAAGGAGGGAGAGGCACAGCTAAATGCAATAGAGCAGCTGGAGAGCATCTTCTCTGGCAAAAAGTTAAAAAAAGCACCACATCTAAGAAATCCTTTTAACTATCTTTCCTGCCTTCTTTTTATACTGTCTGGTGTACAGTTTAGCTATTGGGGGAAAAGATGCCATTACACAATGTGTACCTACTACCCATTTTGGTGAGCATCCTGTCATCAGCTTGCCAGACAGAGGCATACAGGTACGCTAAGCTCTATCCCCACTGTTTAAAAAAGGAACCTGCGGGTGCTCTGCTTTGCCCGAGGTCCAGCTGAACATGTTACAGCTCACTTCACCAGTTCATGGCCAAGCATTTTATCCCTCATTCTGCCAGGGCTGAGGACTTGGTGAGGCTGAGCCTGCTTGATAAAGCACTATGCGTCCCAAATGAAATACTTTTCTCCAGACTGTTCACCATGTGAAGAAGAAAAAAACTTTAGGAAGAACAACCAAAAAATTCCAGCAGTTCCAGTTTCAATATGGTATCAGATGTTTTGAAATATTTGTAAGTGGTTTCTCAGATTTACCCTTCCATCTATGCCAGTTGTTCTTCTTTTCACTTTTACTCACAAGCAGTTTTTCTTCTTATTATTGCATGCCTTTTTGCATTCTTGTGCATTAGTTAGCTTTAGTCAGTGTGGGTAGAACTTACCACATACTCTATAATTGTATGGGTTTACTATTTCTTCTGAAGTTGGCAAGTTGCACTCACTTTGGAAGTGTGCTGGGTTTTGCCCATACATGAGCTCAAACCAGCCCAGTGTCTCCTACCTGTTCTGCCTGTCTTGCCAAGCTAAGATTGTTTGTGCACAGATTGCACAGGCCAGCTGAGTCAAATTTACATCTTCTTATTCTAGCTTTAAATTTTCAATCAACAGACCAAATACTACTCTCAGCTGTATCCCCGTTGCTGTCATGAGATGCACACTAATGCTATTTGTTCAGCATTGACCATGCCCAGTATCACACACCAATGGACAAAGGTTAAAGACACAAGAACCGTTTAATTGTTTTGTCTCAGAGTCTGTGGCACTACTCAGACACAAAGGATGTTAGTACTGACGGCAGAGTTTTCTCATGCCCAAGTTTGTCTTACTAGGATTATGTACTATGTAATCACTTACTGGCTGCTAGCAAAGAAAACCTTGGGTTGAAGTTTGTATCGTAAGTGCCAGGATATTTGTCTGTACTTTTCAACATTAATTTTTGTCTGTTTGCAAATCTTGCTTTTGCAATCTCACTCCTTATGAAAGTTGTACTGTCTTTTGTCTTGATCCATTTCCATCTATTTTTTGTAGCAAAAATAAGCACTGACATTGTTAACATTACACAGATTTTCATAACATTTTAAATAATCAAAAGCCTTCTAACATGCAGTTATTCAGAAATGAAATTTTGGAGAAAAAAATGAGAAGTATCCTAGGATTTGCACATTCATAAAGAATATTTAAAATTACTTTTTATGTTCTTTTGCATGTTTTTTGATGTAGTAATTGAAGTGGAAAGGACTACAAAACAACATTGTTTTTGTGACTCAGAAGTCCCAGGTCAAATTGTAATTACTACACTTATTCGAAATTGCACTAGAGTGGAATTTCAGACTACCTTAACATTTCAAAGAATTACATTCTAATTTCCTAAAGATTATATTTTGCTGATAAACTATGTCTTTCTCAGAAGGATGGCAAAGGCCTAGTGCTGTTTTAGCATTGGAGTAGCAAAGGGGAATAATTTTGCCTCACACCCTTTCCTCAGTGGGAGGGGGGATATAGCAATTGGCTGCTGTTGCAGACCAGGAGCACAGTCATGGAGTAGGATGCACGGATTTCTACCGGCTTGACTGCACCATTTGAGATATGGCCATCTTTAAATGCCTGCTTTTTTTCCAAGTCCTGAGTGCAATTCTCTAATAAGTCACACAGGAGTGTCAGAAGGTGTTCCTGCTCCTCATCTAGTCCTTAAAACAGGAGAGATTCAAACTTGTATTGAGTTTAAAGCTTTGGTATGACTCAGAGAATTCAAGGACTTAGGAAAAACTTTGCCATTTAATTTTGCTAATTTACTTCCAAAGTCTTTTGTTATATTGATTAAGGGACYTTTTTCCCTTAAAGTGGTGTTGTCATATGCTGCATATATGCAGGGTGTGGGTGTGTATACACATATGAAAAAACCAAATGCAATGTACTGAGTTCTGATTTTTATACCTATCAAGATTGCAACAAAACAAGGTGGTGTTTCCAGGTGATGCACACAAGGACCCCAAAAGGGCCCCCAGAAGCTGAGCTCCAGCATCTTTCCCAATAGGAATAACTTTCAGTATGGATTGTTTAAGTCTAAGGTTTAAGTCCTTCTACAAGTCTGATGCCCTGCGTTGAATTACAGTTCCAGGAGCTAACAATGGAAGGAATGAAAAGGGAATGTGAGGARAGAATATTTTCAAATGTCATGAGTGTTTCCTTCTACAAAGCTTATTTCTTCTTCACCACATATGCCAAATACCCTCCTGAACTCTATGACCCTACCTCAACAATGGGATTACAGATGTTCAGTTTTTCCTCCAGTTTCACATTACAAAGTTTGCTGTACACAGAGTATGTGTGTCAAAAGCACACTCTTGTCCAAACAGTCAGAGGTCAGCCCCTGTTCTCATCTGTTCTGTTGGTGAATTACGAATCAGTAGTTATTTCAGATTTACCCCAAATACAGTAAGTCAGTTCACAGATCTGAGCTAAATTCTTATTTCCAATATACTTCTAGAAAAAAAATGATCACAGATACTGTATGAGCAGAAGAAGAATTAGATCATACAGCTTTAAAAGCCAAGTTATCAAAACCAGGCTATAGAATCATGTTACCACTTGCTAATTCTCTTCATTCTCTCATCATCCCTCAAACCATCCTTCTCGGTAGCCCAGCTTTGACAGGAGAGGCTTTAGCAAAGCCAGAACACACTGAAGAAAAACAGAAACCTAGCTTTCCTCCTTACTGGCAAAGTTTGAGTCACAAGGCTACCAGATGAGAGGTATGCAGAAATCCAACCAGTCCCCTGACATAAAAGTAGCAAGTCCTCCTTTACCTTCAAGAGCAGAGTCTGGTTTTAATCCTCCAAGTCCAGAGCAAGTAAAGGGCCTTAGTGTGTAGCTTTGAGGCAGGTATCTGAGGCATAGAGAGGGTAGGATTACAGCTACGCTATGCGCTCCACTTGGCAACTGGCTGGCTCCTACCTACGTCCTGCTCTGCTTGTGTGAGCACTCTGTCACTGTCTATGGCAGCGTCTGTGCTCCCTGTACAGGCAATGAGGGATTCTTCAGTGGCACCCACCACTCTCAGCTGTGCAGGTAAGGACACCGCACGCCCAGCAGCTGAGGAGCTCTGACTCTCCAGATTCATTCTTCAGCAATGGTGCTGCCTAAGTAGTGCATGCAGAGGAAGCAATCTGAATGTTGGCTTCAGTCAAAGAATCTAGGAAAACATTTTTGACACTGGGCTAGTGAGAAGTGAAGTGTTAATTATTAAGTATGTTATAGCTCCCCTCATTTTTCTTATGTTCTTCCCTTGAAATATTCAATGAGCAGCATAAAAGTTTAATCAAGAAATTCTGATTATATGTTCATCCCAAGGCACAATATGTTACATCTCAAGGAGTCAGAGAGAGGGAATTGAAGCACTCCTTCAGCAATCCCCTATCTTCCAAGAGACAGAAGGTCTCCTTTATGTTTATATGACATGGCATTTCATTGCATGGTCATGGGAGTAGACAAGATTCAGAAAAACATTCTCAGACTCATCATTTTACCCACCTTGGCTATCTAGACAGAGAAGTACTGTCATTATTCACATCCATGATTTATTAGCCTGTCCATGTTTCCTGCTCATTTGGACTACCATAGGAATAAATCATGCTGTTCTGTACGGATACGTGGCTCAATAAGTTTCACCAAAGTCATCCCACTGATCCTTAAGTTTGCTTCCTTATATTTAGATATAGTCATCTCAAGTTTGATGGGGAAAATCTCCAGGTCTTTGCAAAGAGTTCAAGTTCAGCTTTTCAATGAATCAGTGTATCTTGGTTGGAAATAGAAAAATGGAAAGGCCATTCTTCATTAAGAAAGGTTCAGAGGTATTGGCCAAAAATTATCACTCAGAAAGTTTAATTAAAACAAGGCAACTTTATATCAGTTGATAACTTTGATTATTGTTACAAAACCTCTTTTAGTCTCTTTTATCAATTTCCACAGTATTGCTGGGATTCTGCATACTGCACACTGCTTTGTGAAACAAGATGCCCCATGAAAAATGGTTGGTTCCATTCATGTCATTCACATGGTGCACTAAAGGTTATACCCTGTTATAAGGCACAAGTCGGTATCAGCTGATTGCTCCAGCTTGTCCATTTGTTTTGCATAAGTGGAAGGGCAATGTGTCAGATTGGTGACTTTTTTTCCATTACAAAAGATGAAATGACATCACTTTACATTACAGACGATGGAAGGCAGTAGGGAATTAAACCCTGATTTCTTTCTTTCTTTCGTGTGTAAAGTTCAAATACATAGCCTAAAAGGGCTGTGTATGAGGTAGTTACAGAATTTGTCTGCATAGATTGACATTCTGTAAGTGTCAAAGAGTGGTGTTTATCCATTTTGAATTTGAAAATACTGTAATTTTCGTCTGACTATAATTTCAGAATGATCTTTTGAGTGTCAAGAAGTGATAATTGAAGTTTTTTATTTGTATGTTGCAGCATACAGGTTTTGATAATGGTTTAAGTTATTTTTGAATACTTGGAAAGGAGGGACAAGAAAACTGCCACATTCCCCTTTACCATCAGTGCAATAATTAAAGTTAAAAGCATCTAAGTAAAACCAAGGAAAAGAGGTTTACCCAAACACAAGAAATCAGCAACAATTTGAAGAAAGCACAATCATCGTCTGGACCCATTAATTAAATATGCAACATCCATTAAGCTCATAGATCAAGTCTCCAACAAAATATCCTTAAATCTGTGGAAGGAGGGCCTGAAGTATTGGATATGGTAAGCAGGGGAGTGGACAGCAGCCAGGGAAAACATCCTTTTCCATCTGCATAAACCATGGCTTTTCTAGACATCTACTCACAAAGGGCAAAAGGAGAACAATAAAATCTGTAGAAAAGTGATAAAAAGCAAAACTGCTGGTAGTTATCTAAACTGAGGTAGGATTTCAGTTTAATTTATTTCATTGCATTCTTCAAATGGTAAATGTTTCCTTCGTTAATTCCTTGATACTAATTCATCTGAGAAGGTTACTAAATTTAATATAAAAAGGAACAATCTTTGTGAGACATTAAACTAAGATCATAAGGAAAGGATATTTTTGCCAAGATTCTAATTGCAGGTGTATTTTGAAATAAAGCTATTCTGAGACAGCTTTTTCTCTTGAATGAAGATAATATGTCAATGCCTTTATGCGTTTAAAGGCAGTGTGTGTGAAAAGCAGAGTACTCAAAGCATGTGCATCTCCTACCCCCATTTAGGAAGTAGTGCCTCTGAATTCTCAGAGAAGGAATAAACTCATTCATTGTAGCTGATTTCAGTGGTAGATATCCATGGAGTAGGCCAGATTCTCTATTCCAGGCAAAACAGTTGTAAGATTAATTTAACTATAAACAAAAATAGGATTTAAGCTTCTTTACATTTTCAGAATAACACAGATCACTGTAGTGGTATGGCTGCTTTTTAAATACAGAGTAGCTCCTCATTAATAGATAGCTGCAAGTATTGAGCTGAGTACTTAAAATTATATTATTCATCAAATCTCACATATGAACTTATTCTGGATTTGGAAACCATGTATTGAAACTATTTTTTTCAAAACATTCATTGACCTTCACATAAAATTTGAAACACCTTCTAATAATTTTTTCAGTTTTTAATTCACTGACCCTGGACACTTACTTAAATCACTCAAATATCTGAAACAGAAAAGAAGGGGAGGGAAATGTGGGAAAGAAGGGGAAGACTTTCTGTTTTCTGACTTTCTGAAGAAAGTCTGTTTGAAGGTTTCTTGAATTTGGTACACCAACCTGGGAAAATAAACATTTTCTAGATTGTTCAAAACATCCAGTTCTTACCAAGCTCATACAGGAGAGAATTTATGCCTCCCACTTGTTTTCTTAAATCACAAGTGTATTGTTATACTTCAACTAATGAAAGGCTAAGGTGGTTTCAAACTTTCCGAGAATAACACATTTGAGAATTATGAATTTTGTTACTGTGTGTCAGCTTTCATGTATTAGCCAAGTTTAATTATACTGGCACAAAACACTAAGATCACTAACAAGAGTCCTGTCACAGCATTTGAAATTAATGCTCTCAGCATTGCTTCAGTTTGAAGAGGGCAGGAAAGTTTCCTTGGTCAGCCTTCCCAAATTAAGTGAGTAGTTTCTAAGATCACTGACATTTATTGGGGATCTGCCCATTGAGTTTAGCAGATCTAAAAGCAAAGCTATCTGAAGGAGATCGAAGGCATCCATAAATTTGTTTCTACATCAGGGTCACCAGATTTATAAAATTAACTKCTTCCTTTTCTCTGAAATATTGAAACTATACCAATTCGCTAAAAAGCTGCTGAGACCTGCAAACCTGCTGGAGGCGGCTCCTAAAATAGTTATCTTTGGGTAGCGCATGTTCAAGATGAGGTCTTGATGTTGCTCAAGAGGTCTACAGAAAGATCTATTTTAAATCAAAGCTTGGGACTGATTCCTGTTTCAAAAGTCTGAGACATACTTACTGGAAAAGGACCCAATCTCTCTGTTTTCTGATTAGCACTATGCATAGAAAGCATGGAGGTGCCTCAACATTAAAAGTTGTACTGTCAACATAACTTTTATTTCAAAGTTGATTTCATAAGTCCAAGTGACAAGGAAAGACACGGAGCAATATTTTGTTAGKTTTTTTTGCCACTCATCAGGAACGAAGTTTTTTCATGAGGAAGTCTGAAGAACACGCATTTCATATCAACTCAAGTCAGATTAGCAAATCATGCAACTCCCTCAGCCCTAGACTCCAAGGCAAAAATTAATCTTATGGGAATCAATACATTTTCTTAATGTCTTGTTTTAAGGAACCTATTATTCTAGAGAAGGCATGTCCTCAGGGACACAAGTGTATTATCTTTGCAGACCCTGTTCTCCTGATTCCTCTTCCAATTTGGTCGTCCACTGACAAAGGGCAGATACCAGATAAAATAAAGTGTGAGGTAAAATGCATAACTGATGTGAGACAATGAAGTGCACAGATTATTTACACACCCTCAATCCTAGCTAGCATTAGGCATAGTTCCCAGAATAAATGAATCCTCTGACTGTAAAAAAAAGAGCTAATGTCTCCAATATTTATCATCCCCTCATTTCCTTTGTGTCAATAACACTGGCTATACTTGTGCTCCCAAACAGAACTACAGCATTCACTCCTTCCAGAATAAAACAGTTGAACAGCTACAAAGAACCTTTTAGCTTCTCCCTCAAATCAGTAGTTTAGGTACTTCTTTTCCCTGGGTCTCCAGTTTATCCTGCTAAGGTAAATCCCATACCACCATCCTGGTGCAATGCTCTGAGGTCTCTGGCACTCTCCTGTCCCATGTTTCCAAGCTCTGCTCCTGAGCCTTCTTGACTAGATCTGTCTAGAAGCCAAACATAAATGTTATCTCTATCCCAACCATTCCCCCTTCCTTGCTTTATATATATGACTTCTGAGAGTACATTTCTCAAATTTCTACTTTTAAAAATAAAATCCTGAACAGCACCACAAAAGACTGGGGGATGCCCACTCTTACGGGACCTACAATGTTGTGAAACTGTGATAAACTGTGTGGCGCTAGAAAAAACAGAAAAAATTAAAATAAATAAGTAAATAAAACCACAAAATACCCCCGATCAATAAAGTCAATAAATAAATTTGATAAATTTTGTGCTCTTTTTTCTTCAATGACATAGCGTCACAGCACAAAGCACTATGTGCATAGAATGTGTGCTTTAAATTCCAGATCTGGAAGTCACTTAAGGCTTTGTCCAACTCTTCCTGGGTTCAAGAGAAACTTTTTCCTTACTCAATGCAAGGTAGCCAATATTATGTGATTACACAACCCCTGTGTGCTTGGGCTCATGTTTCACACAGGGCATGCCAGCCAGCTTTTAGAGACATGATCAGAGGGAAGGGTGCATATTGATACGTTATTTTAAAATACACCAGGCCATTATATTCCCTTTCCTTCCTTGCCTTTTCCACAAGGCCAGAAAATTTCCTCTCTTGGGAAAAGAAAAATCCCTTTGGTGTCCTTGGACTTTCTCTGTTTCTAGTTGTTTTCACTAGTAACACTGTTTGTTATTTACTTTCAAAGGTACATAACCATCAACAAGAGCAATTATCCTCTTTGGAAAACACGTACGGGAACGCATCTGTTTATGGCTCTGTGTTTTGACTTTCCACTGGCTGCCACGTGATTGGTGTTTTCCTATCCATCTCTTGAGATGAACATTCAAGGAGTATCACCACTACTTAGTTACTATCTTCTTCAACTGTGTAGGAAGCAAGTGAAAATAAACTGTTTCTGTTTACAAAGTAAAAGATGATAGGTAAAGCGTCAGCTGAGGAACATGCTATTACAGATAAGTTGATTGTGCTAAGTATAATTTTAGTACAACCTACATGACAGGCCTTCCTTGTTTTATTTTTCCAACTAAGAAAAGGCCTCTGTGGTGGAAAAGTAGCACTTCAATGTTTATAAAGCTTTATGTTTTAAAGTTACAGAATAGACCTTGTGTGTTTCACGTCCTGCCTGTTGGTTTGTAACTTGAGGAAATCCCATGATACTAAAACTAAACTGGCTCTTTCCAGCTGCGCACATCCCGCTGCCTCCTCCGAGGCCCTCTCCCCACAGCTCCCTAGCCCCCTTCTCTCTGCTTGTTGCCCTTTGCCATGGTGCGCACAAAATTCAGCCAGAACATTCCCAGCACTTCCCGAGCTGTTACAGCGGTTGGTGGCGAAGTAAAAGAGGGTATTAGCCTTATCTGAATGAAAAGAGGCATCCCAGAACATTTTTCATTTAGGCTTCACTCCTTTATTTAGTATTGCACAGCTCTCCTATGTGTCTTTTTGGATGCAGTTAGTGCCTTTTTAAAAACAGTCCCTTATTTAAAACAAGTTAATATTTTTCTTCCTTATATGAACTAAACAGCACATGCCTGTATAGTGTTAGCTAACTGTAATTGTGTTATTAAGGTAATAAAATTACCCCACTGCTATCACTGTAACATGATAAGGTATAATGCAATGCTCAAAGCAATGTTTAATGGAGCAGAGAAGTATCTGGCAGAAAATTATTCTTTACATTTTTTCCAGTATGTTAATTTTAATTGTGGCCAATACGAGATTTTTTTATTGCAAACAAATGTGCTATGTTTACCAGTTTTTGTAAATCAGGTCTCAGAAAGATCTTACTAAATTAATAATAATACTTTAAACTTTAGATTGCTAGTCTATTGTAAGTCAGGTTGATTGTTTCATGTCTTTTTATGATTTTGTTCCACAGGAAAGTAATAAAATTTGGTATTTCAAAGGCTTAGTGTGACAAGGATATTAACACTTTTGGCATGACCAGTGTGATCCTGGGACCATTTACAGTGGGCTGTAAATTTGCTGACCACCTGAGTACTCCATGTGTATGTGCTTAATTTTTCAAATGTACAGGTTTGTGATGGAGGGAGGATATGGAGAAGTGTCTTTAGTTGAACTTAGGCATAAATTCATAGCAAATAAAATATAAACAAAGTTATAGAAATGTTGACAGAGCTTAGATGAGAATTAGGAGTCCTGTGTATAATTTAAACACTGATTTTAATCTGCATGGTAATCATTCACATGACTAGGATCTCATTTCAAGAAATCACAGGACACATGGCTAAATCTAGCCCAAAGTACAACAGCTTTAGGGATAACATTGAAGTATATGGGGGCATGGGGAGCGGAGTGGAGGATGTCCTGAACAGAGACCTTGAAATCTTTCTGTTTGTTTTATAATAAAGATATGTAGGGTGAGTTCTATACATACACAAAACATTAGTATTAATAACTCACAGAATCTACTGATTTGTCTTTATAGAGTCAGTATGTGTGGGTGGCAGATCTGAACATACTTTTGTGTAACACTTGCTTCTTCTGGTCATTTATGAGATCATAGTATTTACAGTTAACCTGTAAGCCTGCTTCTTCCTTTTAGTATTTCAGAAAGTATCCAGATTCACTCTCTGTATTTATATAAGCTGTAGAGGTTTTTATAAAGCAATTCTAAAGGAACAAGCCAATAGTGCCGCCTAAAACAAAAGAATTCACCTTCATAAGCCTGTTCCAAAGTACACCAAAGTCAATGGAAAAATACTGACTGACTGGAAGAGATTTTAGATCAGCAACATTTTTAGTAACGGATACTGGTCCTTTCTCGTACACTGGGCTAAGAGGTGTCCACGCCGCAGTTGACTGTGTGCCCAAATGGCTGACATAACTGTCAGCAAGATTTACAGTGCATTTGTACACCCACAATGAGAATGCAAAAGTAAAAAGGATGAAGAGATTTTGCATGTATCTGCAACTGCTGAGGCATGAGAACACCACTTTAGCCAGTCCTTGATACGAAAACTGTGCTCCGCTTTCTCCGAGGTTTAAGAGCTTTGTGAAGCACGTCAGGGGAGATCAGCCTGAATGGCAAGTATCTCTGAAGGGGAATCTCAGGCCTTCTTTGGGCTCTGAAAGAACTTGGGTGTGCAACAGAGGGACAAGGAGATGCTAAGCTGGGGCTAGTGTGAAGAGCTGCCACAGCACTCTGCTCGGGAGAGTGCTTCTTCCACATGTGCCTATGAATCATTATAATGGGCACTGGTGTGTAGATACACAGCAAAAGGCTGGTGATGCTGCACTCCTGCTGGGCTCTGCTGGATGCTGGAGTGCACCAAGCTGACATTGCAGCCGAGGCAGAACCGCTCTCCAGAGAGTGCCTAAATCTGCATGTTGTATGGCAGCATTGCCAGCTCCTTCAGACCAAGCCACTGCATTGTACTGGTAAGCCTGGTGGGGTAACAGGGGCTGCTAGCCGCACAGCTGGCTGGTGGCAATACTTCTGCCTTTCACAAGAGCTACAGCTGGGTGTCACACCCCTGTGGGAGTTTGGAAGCAAGATATTTGTCCTGTCAGTAACAGTAATGCTCTTTAAACTGCTTCCTAGCAAAGATGTGGTTCGGAGGAAAAGAAAACTTTATACTTCTTCATAATGTTCTTAAAAGGAACAGTTGGGTTTTTTTTTCTTACTTTTATATATATTGTATATGGTAAATGTATATAGCATATGTAATTATTACATCAAAGTAGGTGAACAAACTAAGCCAGCATTTTCAAGGAACTCTTAGGTTCACAACTCTCAGTTTTGATTCTTAGGATATCTCTTATAGTACATTTGGCAGTAAAGAGCATTATCCTGCATTGCGGGTGCCTTAGTTTCCTTAATAGCCTTTGTACCCCAGAGGCTCTAGCAACTTGCACTCTCCTCACTGCAGAGCAGCCCCATGGTTTTTTCCTGGCTTCTCTAATGAAAGAGTGAAGTTGCCCAAGCCAGTAAATGAGTGTCTGTAACATGCCCGTGTGTCTCACTCCTCACTGCAAGCAAGCACAAGGGGCTACCCTCATCTTGTTGGTCTGAACGAAGATGTACCTCTGTCATACACATTTTTAAAGACAAGGTGACAAGGTGTTAGGCACAGAGGTTAAGGGCAAGTTCATACCCCTTTTCCTCAGAAACACTGGAACTGTCTCCACATGTGTTATAAGAGATTAAGTTTACCTGAGAGAGTTTGCCTGAAACTGACTTTTCCCTTATCCTTTGGGGCAATTAATTTTCCTGCTCTGTGCCTCCTTTTTCCCATCTGTAAAAAGACCAAGTCAATAGCATTCCTTCAAAGGACAACTGCTACGTGCACCACTTCATTACACTGTCACCCCTATTACTATGGGGAGGCTTGGTGTTAGCTGCCAGTTGGTCTCCCACAGAGACCCAGCTAAAATTTTATCATTATCCATGATTAGCATAGATACAATGCTATTATATTATGATTACGTCTACCAACAAGAGGTCCAGATTCTAACGACCTCTGAAATTGAATTTGCCCTAAGTCTTTCATTTGCCATGCACAGAGAAAGCACCATTTGCTGGGCTGGGTTTGGCTGGCATTCAGAAAATGGGGAATTTCCAGGCAGACTGGGGACTTTATTCTTTCCAAACTCAAATTTGGGGAACGCCAAATTTCAAACAAGTGTCTGGAGATGCAATGCAATTGCTCCCTGACTCTCTTTAACAAAAAATATGCCCTTTTTTTAGTGTTAACATCTTACACAATTTTTCTTTTCACTAAGGGTTGCACCTGGGAAATCCTAGAGAACCGCCTAACTTCACAACAGTGCACACAGAGCCATGAGATCATTGCTTAAGGGATTCTTACTAGTGTCCCAACCTTTCCACAGTGGTGTGTAGCTCACTGTCTTTTGTAAAGGGCAAAACAATCCAATATGCAATTTTCTTATGCTAAATCACTATCTGAGGTGCATTTACCGTGCAGCTTACTTACAGTTTAAATCCAGCTCTGGATATGCCTCCAAAGCTCTCAGCAATGCAGACTATGACTAAAAAGTGCTTCCCCCTGTTACACTCAACACCCCCGCACATGGTTTATAAAAGGAATTGAAACTACCTGACCATGCTGAGCTTTCAGCAGTCAATCCCTAGTCAAGAGCAAAGCAGCTGTCCCTATTGAAGGAAGAGGAAGCATGGGAGGGTTCATTTTGGCACTGTCTGCTGATCACCAGCTCTTGGGTGGAGAGGACAAGGAGTTTCCAAAGTAAGCTCATGATGGCACTCAGCCTTTTTAGTTCTCAGGAGTGTGATGGGCTGTGCCATTTCTTTTACCTCCAGATGACTGAGGGACTGGTTAGAGAAAAGAATTAATGAATTGAAAGAGTTGGTAGGTAATTTTTAGCAATACAGAGAGATATATAGAGAGAGGAATTTATTAAGTAGAAAGAGATAATAATGCTGCCTTCCATGTTATTTCAGAAATCAGGACCTAAGGGACAGAGGTCAAATACTCACTAATAAACCAGACAAAGTGCATTTAGTGTGTTTCTGTTCCATGCTGGTATTTATAGTAGAAAACAGATATTTTGCTAAAATATTTGAACATCATTGATAAAGGGGGCTCTCTGTGCCCGTTTTTGTACTGTTTGAAGAATCTAGGTCTGCTTTGTTACAGTGGGCCAGGGCTCTCAGAGAGCTCATGCCTGACATCACAGGATATGCACAAGACACAGCTCAGGACCACTAGTGTCTTCCATAGCATGTGCAGATGAACACATTTCTTGGGACCAGAAGTTTGGTACATTAGCGTGGGTAATGGTGTGGAGTCCCTGTCACATTGCTTTCTCCTCAGCACTGTGCTGTTTAGGCTGGGATTCCTGTGAAAGGAAAGACATTGTCATTTAAATACCGTCATCACCCTATAAGGTCACATCGGGCTAGTATCAAACATGATGGGAGAAAATGCAGTTTTACAGCAAACTGGTTTCATCAGTGAGAAGATCAAGATTTTCCCCTGTGAGAAGTTTGTTCTAGACAAGACAGAAGCAGAAAAAGGTGTATTTTGTGGACATTTTTCTCTTCCTCCCAGGACTCTGGCAGCTAGTTATGGGGACTGTGTTGGTGGGCGCTGTCAAGTGTCAGCGGCCCGGGAACATTGAAGGAGAGGTGTGTTGGAAGCTAAAAAATTGTCTCCTAGCATATTAAAAAGCAGTCCTACTTTCCACCTGCCTCAGATGCTGCCCAACATGGCCCCTCTTTGAGTGGGGGTCACTCCCCAAGAGTAATCTCATTCAAGAGATTTGACAAGCGGAAATACAGAGCATCCTGGCTGTAGCAGCAGAGGACTCTGCTCAGACAAGTGTATTCTTCCAGGAAGCACAAGCTTCAGTGGTCAGTGTTGCGACCAGCACATTTTCATTGCTTCATCTCACTCAGATTATCAACACTGTAGTGCAGACTCTGAGACAATGCTGCGTTGCCTGCATGGATACACTGAGCCCATGTAAGCCAGGGTCATCCTGGATGCTGCAAGGATCTCACTTGATAGTAACCTTGCCCTAGTGCAAGCCARCACGAGGAAAGGCCAGCCAAGCTGTCTGCATTTTTTGCTCTGGACTCAAAGAAAGGCTTGGGTCTATTAATTTTAATGGGGTGTCAGTGTCCTCCTGACCTTCCCAAAGCAATGGAATTACGGCTTCTGCCAGCACCCATCAATCCTTTCTCACCTAAGACCACAGGAGAGCAAAATCACGTTTGCCGTCTGGTTGAGACTAGATCCAGTGTCCCCACTCTAGCAGAATGAACACTCACATCTCTCAATGCCTCTCCCTGCTGCAGCTGGCACAGCTTTTCCTCCACACGATCCAAGAACACAGCGTGAGCACCACGCCGCCGTCTGTGCCTCTGAGAGCAGAGAAGTAGAGGTACATCAGAGCTACAAAACAAAACAGGAGTGGCTGTCATGAGAATGATCTTTGACAGGTTCATCAAAGAACTCATTCTTAGACATGTTTCAGACTTGAATCAGAGCACAACACGTTGAAATGCCTAGAGACATTTGTGTTCAGCCAGTTCATGTGTTTTACAAATGCGCATATTGACTTGCCACTATTTAGTAGAGTTATGTTCACAACTCGTTATCTGTCATCACCTACACCGGTTCTGTTTTATAATGAAAATAGAGACATTCTCTTTTTGGAGATCTCTGCATTTAAGTGTTTGGTGTACATTTGTGAACCATCAAAGCATCCACGCAGTACCTGCATGTTCTGAAATAGTCTGTGTCTTTGAACAGTCTAATATGGACATCTTAATTCCTACAAATGAATTGCCATATGCAGTGCTGTATAATTTTCTGCTAAAGGCTGAAATAAGAATGTGTTGCCCAAGAGATTATCTTTCCAGACTCCATCAAAGTCAACAAGAGCTGGAAACAGAATTATATTCTTGAAAAGCTAAAGGAAATTGGTGGTCCATGTCCCTAGATCTCCAGTACAGTGACGCTTCCCTTAGGACATGCCAGCTGTCCCCTCAAGTTCAGCTATTGCGTGATCCAAAACACTCTGAAATCAATGTAATTCAGAAGTAGTAGTAGTAGTAATAATAATAATAATAATAATAATAATAATAAAATTTTTAAAAGGTTTTGATGCAAAGAAAAGCAGGAAGTTGTCTTTTAATCTGACTAACCATAAATGAAGCAGATTTAGGTGGCCAGGGATTCTTTGGTAGCAGCAGCCGTGGATCCCATTTGCTTTCACAAGGGTTGTGTGTAAGAAATCTCCTATCAGTGTCCTTTTGCTTTCCTTTCAGTGGTTCAAGTCCAGGATCTGAAAATATTAAGCAAACAGTATTTATAATCTATAGGACAAACTGTCTGGACTCTAGGATTTGAAAAGCTATATTTATTCTTAATCAGATAGGATTCCAAAAAAGGAGCACTCAGACATATATGGTAAAGGTTATAAGCAAAAAAATATTCTGTCCGTGGCCTTGCTGTGAATGTACAAAGAAAGTAGTATTTTATGCTACATGGTATGTACGTGTGTGTACTTTAACTAATGTGTAGTTAATTATTTTCAAATAAGCTATCCTTATGGGAGGTGAAGCTATAGAAACTACACTAAAGGGCAGATATCCCATTATGGACTACCCACCACAGCAGGAATGCAGAGATGGACTATTGTACCTACAATGAGGACTGCAGACATTGGACTTGATTCAGTTGCCTGGGAATAAACCACCATTACAAGGTTAAAATTGCAGTCTTATCAGCAAATTACATTGGCAAACAGATTTTTGAGCTAATAACCCTGCTTGTATCAGGTATCCTTAAAACTGTCTTTGCATGAGTGAACTACCGTATTTTCTGTGATCTGAGTCTGTTATTTAGAGCTAGGAAGCAGACTTTCTCTGATACTGAAACTTAGGGGAAAACATTGCTGTTTGGTCGTTAAGCTTCATCTGAGGCCACTTCAGCCAGCTACATGGCAGTAGAGGGGTTCTATGCTCTTAGTCCTGCTCCCTACTGTTCACATACTGATTCCTAATTTCTTTAACACAATGAATGTGCATGTTGTCAAGGACTTGCCTATGTTTAAATGCTGTGATTTTAACTTCAGATTTAAAGGATCTCTAGAGTAACTTGTCACAAGGTTTGGTAAATTAGCTTCCTACTGCACTTGAAAAGGAAAATACATTGTAACATCACATAAGCCATCACGCCTACAACCAAGAACACTGAAGTTAACTGTAGAGTAAACTTTACATGTTGGATTTAGGTAAGGTAAAAAATACACCGGTAACATTTCTGTTCAAAAATTGCAAGATTTATGAGATTTAATTAACTGTTAACTAACTTGTTAACAAGTCAAGCTGTTGAGTTGACAAGAGTTATGGTTTTCCATTACCCTAAAGTTCTTTATTTACACAACTCCTATCACCACGGTCCCGATCTCAAGTGAGTCCAGTGGCCTCCTGTTGCAATACAGATGAGGAATAATAACAGAAACGGAACACCCTTCTAGAGAAAAGAGCTGTGATACTAAAAACACAGGGGATGCAATTTCTTGGAATAAATATGTTGCATGCTTTGGAGTTATTTGCATGGAGTTATTTGCAATATTTTTCAAACCTTTCCAGTGAATTTAATTAATCATTAACATACTCTGCGGTCATCTGCATTACAATGAGCTTAAGAGCTTTCTGTTGCTGGAGCGCTTATGAGAGGGCTAAAAGCAAAGCTGAAACAAGKGGGTCATTTAACATCAATGACACATCATTTTTTAGATATGTGTTCTCATTGTTTGGAAGCAAAAGTGATTTTGCCTTCAAAGCGGACAGGGTTTTAAATAACTGGTAATATTTTCTGCCAGTTGCAAGAGGAAACTGTGAGTTTGGCTGCTGGTAGTACTGTTCTTCACCAAACCACATTTTGCAGAGTCAGATAAGTGTAGGACAAGATATGACACCAGCAGATTGGTCTTAAAATCTTTCCAAGACAAGGTGTCTTAAAAGGGTCAGTTTGCTCCATCAGCCCATTCTTGACAAGCAGTTCGCTTCTTCATGTAGATCACTTATACTAGACTACATCGCTAGGTACACAGATTTGAATGACAATTTTCCCTGATCTTCACAGGTTGAAATGGATATCATAAAACAGTTGATTTCTTGTGAGTTACAAGATAGAAAACTGATAACCATGGTGTTCTGGAGGTATCAGTATCATCTGCATGAAGAGGAAGATATGTTTCTTTGATTAACTGAATAAGATACAATCAAAATGGTGGGGTTAGGCAGCAGGATGAGTACCCTGTGAAATCAGGGACGGAACATAAATGGTGTGTGAAGTTACATGTTGAAAACTTGATGGTAGTGAATGTTTAATTGATGGGTGTGATGCACATCAGAAGTGTATAGGAGAGAATGCCACAAGGAAAAGAAGCAAACACTATGAACTAGTAATTACATTTCTTACTTGTTGCCTTTCTCTTAATACACCCCTTTTTCTAATTTTTTTCTAACTGGGTTCTGATTTCGATTTAATGAAGCATTTCCCATTTGCCTGAATGGTGAAAAAGGCACTCCCCATCTAAGTGAACACAGAAGTTGCCTTTTTTTGTGTGTGTAAGATCAAGTCTATACTTAAGAATTTTGGACCAGTGCAGCTAGTCCTTAGGTACATTTTTTATTTAGAGATCTTGCACTGAGATTGCTCATTTCCTTTTAAACTCCTGACAATATATCATTAAGTGTTCTCCCCAGGGGACATTTTAGTGGAGAAAAAAAAAAGAGCAAAATTCCCTRTGTAGGCAAGTCCTTAGTTCTACTGAATTTGCATCACTGTACAGTCTACAGCTTGCTAGGACTAAGTAGCCTGAAGTTTCAGTTGGCTGAAAGGTTAATGACACATCAAAGCAATTAGACAATATGCACTATTTTCCTCCAGACCTTAGAGATCCCCTCTACCTCTGGCCCAAGTCCTGAGGAGAGTTTGAGGATATTTTGTTGTTATCAGGAACTTAATCGGGAATTTTGGGTTACAAATTGCTTTTTTGCTTTTTCCTTATTTCTTTTCAGACATGCTGTCTTATAATTACTTGTTTCACTTAGGTAGAATTTCACTGAAGAAAACCATTAGTCCTGAGATTAGAGCACTGACTGGTGACACTGAAATCCCCAAACAAAGTGCCTGATTTGTAACAAGGACCTGAAATTTGATTTCACACTCACAGCTAAATACCTTGGTCATGTAGTTATTAGACTTTCTGGAATTAGCTTTTGGAACCAGTCAAATTATTAAAGCATTAGTTTTCTCCTGATACAGAACAGGGAATGTTCTGAAACCTTGAGAACACTTCCTAAGATACGGATGCTATAGATTATCTTGCTATAGTCAGGCCCTCTGAAGTGGTGCCCTTAGAAAGCACAACATTAGAGTTGCAGGACAAACATGCTTTTTTTTCCCTTCCCCTGATTTTGCAAATTTACATTACTGGTCAGGACTTGAGAAAAAAAAGACATATTTACTTAAAGAGAAAGGTTTTGTTTAACAGGTTTTAAGAGAAATTAGCATTTAATTACTATTATGGAAACTTGATCATCTTGAAATAAAGCAAATTTTCCTTGAGACAGAATATTATTGGACAAACTTCTTTTGGCCATAATAGCTAGAAGTTTGCTTTTAATTACCTTAGGTAAACTCAAAAACAGGGAAGTTAAATTCCTACTATAGCAGCTTGGCAAGGAAATGAAGACAAGATTTATACTCTCATGAAGACAGAAGGAGGAAAACAATATTGTTTTCCATGGAAATATAACATTGGCTATATGCCATTTATGTAGTTCTTCAATAAACTACATGTCCAGGTATAAATGTTTGCTTTGGAGAACAGAAGAGGTTTTGTTTACTGTCTGGGTTTTGTTTCTTATTTCAGAAATAGTAAGTTTGCTGAATTGCTCTTTGGGCAAGATTCTTTGAAGGGCTCAGAGGAGAGGAGATAGGGAGGTTTGTAATTAAAAGTTAATTGAATATGGGTATAATACTGAATCTTAATAAAAGATTCTTCTTCTCTCTGTTTTTATGGCATCTGATTTTAAAAGATATTACAAAAAAATAAATGAAACCAAAGAATGAGTCCAAAAAAAAAAAAAAAAAAAAAAAAAAAAATCTGAACAAAACCCATTTAGATTGAAGATTTCTCTTCCTTAGCAGTTTTAATGTTAAACACACTAATTTTGGGGGAATGCACTGATCCAAGTTGTATCTTGGATTTTTTAATTTTCCTTGCAACTTTTTTGTACATAATTTGATTTTCAGCTGTTGTGAAAAAGGACAGTTTCTTGCCATATGTTATGAACAACAGCTAGCACGATGAGACGCTGGTCTCAGTTAGGGCTGCTAAATGGAAAAATTACCATAAAATACTTCCATTCAGCATGTCAAGCAATTCAACTGCTACCTATTAATCTGGGGAAAGCAGAAAGTACAGGCAGATGTGTCACAGAGAGCAAGGTAAAGATGAACTGATTAGCCCTGATGTCTGTATTTCAATCTGCTCTGCCAAAATGAAAACCATCTTGTCAGCTACAAAGCACATTAAAACATAGAGCTCCAAACCTGGATTCATCAGCTTTCCCTATGGAAGTCTTTTTGGCAAATAATTCCTGACTACAACAGAGTTGTCTATCAAAGTTAGATCCCAACTGTGGTACTAACTGCTGGGTTTTCTTTTTTTTTGGCTAGTGAGACTGACATCTAGTGGCTTCATTTACTGATCCCCAAGCATCCTCTCTTTATTTCAGCGTGTTTGCTTTATAACAGAGTGGGAGCAAGACACTTTACCTGCCTGTAATGATGCGGTTTGGGGTCTTCATACACACCAGTCTTATATTTGCCATTCTTCACAAACAGTATTTTGGCCTCATAAGAGCTGATCCGTAGAAAGCGACTAACAAGCTGAGGCAAGTCCCTTTTCTTTTCTGAGAGAGGAAGGAGCAGCCTGGACCTAAGCCTGGAAAGCTGTTACATGACTATGGACTCAGAAGTCATTTTTGGCTTCAGTTCCCCTTTTCCCTTTCCTCGTAGCTTCTGAGAAGGGTTGGATGATCTATAGAGCCGGTAGCTAAAATCAGGAGGCTGCTTTAGCCATACATCTGTGTTGGCTTTGGGTTGCTGCACTACAGTTTGTTGCTGGGAGAAAGGACCATCAAGGCTTGCAGAAAATTTTGTTTGACTTTCAAATAAAAATCGTCGCTCATCTTGGTGGAGAGTGAACATAATGTCCTGATGATGGATTTTTTCTTCTCAGATATTGTAATCCCTGGCAAAAAGAAAAAGAAAAAAACCCAACACACACACATATACAACAGAACTTTTATTATTGATTGCTACTTGCAGTCTGGCTATCCATGTCTGTATAACCTAGTACATTCATTGAAGATAAATGTGTACTTGTACTTCAGTATTATTTTGTACCTGTGCTTAGATGAAGAACTATTGCTTCTTGATTCTCTCTTTCTCTCAGTTCTGCAAAGTAACCTGAAGAAGCAAACTCCTAACCCTAGAGAAAGCCCATCTGAAGCCAAAAGCATGGATGTTCAGGAATTTACACATTCATACCAGCCTGTAGGAACAGGAGCTCTGATTTTTATTTTGCCTGAAATACCCATCACTAAGTAGGAACATGTTGTGGTTTAACCTGGCAGGCAGTCAAACACCACACAGCCGCTCGCTCACTCCCCCCTCCCCTCAGTGGGATGGGGGAGAGAATCGGAAAAAAAAGTAAAATTTGTGGATTGAGATAAAGACAGTTTAATAAAACAGAAAAGGGAGGGAAAATAACTATAATAATAATAATAATGATAGAATATACAAAATGAGTGATGCACAATGCAATTGCTCACCACCCGCTGAGCGATACCCAAGCAGCGATCGCTACTTCCTGGACCAYGCCTCCTATTWATATATTGAGCATGACGTCAHRTGGTATGGAATACCCCRTTGGCCAGYTGGGCTAGCTGTCCCGGCTATGCTCCCTCCCAGCTTCTTGTGCACCTGGCAGAGCATGGGAGGCTGAAAAGTCCTTGACTAGCAGACTACTTAGCAACAACTAAAACCATCAGTGTCTTATCAACATTCTTGTCATACTAAATCCAAAACACAGCACTAGGAAGAAAATTAACTCTATCCCAGCCGAAACCAGGACAGAACACAAATACATCCTCTCCTTCAAGTTTTTATTCATGTCTCATTAAACAGTACATCCTTGAGGGGAGACTAAACCTGTGCACATGCAACGCAGCACAGCAGGAATTTGGTGTTAGCTGGGCAGAGCTGGATACACACTACCCTCACTTTGCACAAGCTGGAGTGACAAAACGAACCTCAAATTAGGGAAACGTTGAAACTCCAGTCTCCATCCTTCCTGATGCATTTTCATGTTTCTCTGCATTCCTGGGCCCACCCAGGCCACAACATTAATTAGAGCTGCCCCATTGCAATCCTAATATGTGCCCAGGTGTTATGTCCTGCTGTGGGCCATCTCATCAGCCAGTGCCACTTGAGCTTCACCTTTTCCCCCAGGGGGAGAGGGAGGCCCTTTCATATATCCAAGGATGCCTCTGGGCAGGGTGAAAGCCCACGGGAGCACCTAAACAGGCCGTATTTAGCTCTGTGCATGAGATAGATACTATGTTATCTCTGTTCTGTCTCTCGCTGATCTTAAAGACACTCCCAGACTCTGTTACCTTTCTTACACTATATCTGTAATAGCAGCCTTAAAGAGCTCCTTGGATGTCCTGCAAAATCTGGAAGAAACACATAGATCGTAGGGGTATTGCAACCGGCTCCAACACAATATAAACCATTTTTCCTACTTCCTTTAATATCCAATGCTTAGGAAACCTGAAGGAAAGCTATAACCTTACAACTTCCTCTTCTTTGTGCTTATTCATTCTGAGGACAGAATGTTTTTTTCTAGGAGAAGAGGGTGCTCCGCTGAAGGATAAGGGCAAATGGAAATGTGTTCTTACCAACAAAACTGTGTTTCTGAATGAGGATTTGGGTAAGCAGCTTGTTGGAGATAACGTAAGTTCCCACAAACTGGTTTTGGAAGGTCACATTTCTGTGCTGTCCTTTTCAGATGACTTTTGTTCCCAAGCCATGCTCAGCTATGCTGTGCTGTCAAGCCGGGCTCCTTCCAGTCCAGGACCCCACTGGCTGGAGCGCTCTTAGCTGCAGCAGGGCCCCACTGCAGGACAGCCTCCAGGAAGGGGCCAAAACTCACAGTGTGTACTCCCCATATTATTCGCAGGCTATCCAAACACTGAAGCACAGCCTGGCCCTGTTCCTGCTTGGGAGGAGGTGTGCAGGCTTGGGTGGGCACTCTGCTTTTGTCCTCTAAGGTGGCCCAGACTTCCCATCAAGTATGTGGGGGGGGGCAGTCCACAGGCAAGCCAGCTGTCCCACCACAACCAGCTGCTGTGTTTATCTGATCATTTAATAAATTGGGGAGAAAAATTGACAGCTGATAATTTATACATTTAAAGCAGCTTTTTCTTGTTTTAGAACTAAACAGAGATACTGGCAGACTCACCAGGCCAGCTTTAGGCACAGGTAAAATAGGGAGATGCCAAGGTCAGCAGAATGAATAGCAAAGGCGCTTCTGCTTTTCTAGTCTGTGCCAAAACTGTAATAACCTAGACTTTGCATTGCTGCTGCTGCTGCCATCATGAAAAGACTATACATGCACTTGCCCCTCCACAGGTGTCAGGAGCAGAAAAGTTCAGCCCTGCAGAGCTGTGTGTCCTTCTCTGCCCCCCTCCCTCTTTCTAGCACTCCTCCCTCCCCATGGCAATGTCAGTCCCGCAGTCTGGAGGCAGCAAAGTTCAGATTTTGCCTATATTGCCCAGAAGTCTCAAAGCCATTCAACCCTTTGCAGAGATGGTGTCGAAAGGGCAACTCTTCTCCTTCTCATACACTGGATAACATACACCACTAATTTACTATTTACTATACCACTCGCGTGAATACCCATTTCCTCCTTACCTCTCAATCCTCCACCTGTTTTCTCCAGTGCCAGTTTTTTTCCTAAAACCAAGGTTTTGCATCCAGAGGAAGTTTCTAAAACAATGCAATTCTATGATTCTCCATTAATTTCACCAAAGCAAAAAGTCTGTGTAGTTTCACACATCCCACTTCTACCAGCTTTGTTACCATTGATTTTCTATGCATATGCTTGTATCCTAGAAACTGAAACTCACTGATCCAAAGTAGCTACAGATCCATATGCACAGTGATGAATAAGGACCCCGAAGAGATGCAGTGAACAGAAAAGACAGAGATACCACTCACCACTCTGCAAAAACAGGGACTTCCTGACAAACTTCATATGCTGTATCACAGAAAGCTTCTCTTTCCTCTCTTGTAGGGGAAGTTAAGCAAAGGCATGAACTTGCAGCACACCCTTATTCAGGGAATTGTTTATTCTTCCATTGTACAAAAGAGCTGGAATATACAGTCTACCCATCTGTGTTGCTAAGAAACAGAGCCCTGTTGCCTTGGGACTTGATTCAGAATTCAGGAACAAAAATAGTGTCTCAGTAGACTGCATAAATGCAGCTTGAAGCCTAGCAACAAGGCCAGAAGTTCAATRTGATTCTCTTACATGTTAGAAAACAAGGGTATTAGAATGAAAATATAACTGAGGAAAAGAAAACACTAATTTGAAAACAAAACAGAGCTGTTGTATCACCAATTATCCTAAGGGATGGAACTATCTTTTACTAAACATACTTTTATGACGTATAAGATCTGATGTTTTGCTACCCTGTGCTTTGAGCAGGTTGTATTTACTATAGTGAATACAAAGCAGCATCAGTATTTACACCAGTATTTCCTGAATATTCAGCTTGTGCAGTACAAGTGACAACAGAAGAGTCAGGATAGCAGAATTAATTTCCAGTTTGTATTTCAGTTTTCAAGCACTCTGCCAACAGAATAGTTTAATAGTTGTTACACATGCCTTGAAATGATCACTCCTAAAATGGCATGGACTGTATAACTGGGAGCAATTACTTAACCACATACACATGGACTGTTTTCTATATTAGCTTATATGCAACTGAAGTATAAATAAGAACACAGCACATGTATAAAATTATAAATACATTATAGCACCCTTTCACGTTAACAAATGGTCATTATGTGCTGTTGGAAATTACATTGGTTCATCAGCTATTTCATTGTAAAATCTGTTTACTCTGGTTGCAGAACTTCATTACACAGCTGAAACTTTGGCCAGCACACCAGCAGAGTAGGCCAAGTTTGAACAGAGTTATAGTTCTCAGCTGAGTAAACAGGGCTCAGTTGTTTGTTTTTCCTTTTTGATGTTTCATCATAAAATCATAAAGAGCTATTCTTAGCTATGTGATATGACTGTGTACATAGTGGATTTAACTGGAGATGAAGGAGGAAGCAAAATTCAGTGGTGACAAATCACCCAGACCCACATGAACAGTTTTCACATTTGTTTCTCCTTGTTTTTCTCCTTATAAGTATACTATTTCCAAAAGAAAAGAAAAAAAGCTTTTCTCCTTAAATGTTTCTAAGTTTGCAGCACTTCCATGCAGTTCCTTCAGCATTTATATCGTTGCCATTGCTCAGAGTCAGGGCCAAAAGAGTATCTGGGAAAACACCTTTGCTTTTTGTTTGTTTGGTTTTGACCTACATTCAGAACCCTTTGAGAGGGTACACTGTACACTGATACAATACATTCTTCTGTATTTTTAAGCAAATTAACATTTCTTCAGGCTTTCAGCTGAAAAGGAAGTTGGAGGTTGTAGCTGAGATTTGTGATAGGACTTTGTATTAGTTCAAATACAGAAAGATCTCACAGCGACCCTAAAGTAAATGATAAGATAAAATTGGATGATCTTTTGCAAGTTTATGCTGCTGAGATATCTACAGTTTTACTGAAAAGAAAATATCATCAAACAAAATTCCTTAAAATCACTTGAAGAAATAAAATCATGTCGCATCGCCAGTAGATGGCAGCACGTTACTTATTTTACAAGGTAAAGGAGTTTTAAAACCCAGGAAAGCTAAGGAGTAAATCTTTCTGCTCTACCACAGCATAGCAAGAGGGCTTGAAATTTTCCTACACAAAACCACCTCATGTGTTCAGCTAAATATAAACCCTTTGTAGACTTAAATAAGCTTAAGGAGACCTTAAGAGTACAAGCTGGAAAAAGCAGTAAAGCTAGTCAGGATCCTAGTCTGAGCTGCAGAATCTTCTTAGGGACAAGCAAGTACAGATGGAATATCACACCCAGATTTAACCTTGAAAACTGTAGCCAACGGTATCCATACGTTCTACCTTGAAAAAAAGATTTTTCAGGAAAAAAAAGAGGAAAAAAAAGAAAAAGAAAACCTGCCCATTCACTATTTATAAATGGTAAAAGAAAATGGGATGAAAAATATTTTGTTCAATCACCATACCATACAGAAGCATTATCAGTCAAAACCCAGACTATAATATAAACACATCACTTGACAGGACCATTAACGTGACCTTTTGAGCATGTTGTGTTCTTCAGTATTTTTTAGGATTTTTTAAACTTGAATTGTTCTATGCTGTATTGATTCCGAAGAGTCAAAAAAAAAAAAAAAAGAAAAAGAAAAAAGAAAAAAGGAGATTTACTTTTGATTTTGAAAACAGACAAACAATTCTTATCACCAGTTTCCAGCCTATGTTAGAAATAGAATCTTTCCTTTCCTTAGGCTTTCAGCTTTTGGGGATAGTGACCTACTTTTTTCCTGTATTTCTGTGGCAGCTAAGCCAAATAGGCCCAGGGCCCTTGTTTGGGATATATCATAGCAATGCTCCAGTGATAATTCAAGAAAATCAGGAAGATGTCACTAGGTGTTTGTAGTTCTGATTTAGTTTTTACACTCATGCAGAATCTGAGTATTTCCACTGAAGTCAGTGTAAAAGCAGTGTGAATCAGAATTAACTATTTAAAACCACTGCTGGAGCAACAGAAAGAAATATTAAATTACTGAAGTTTGCATTACTGTGTAAAATGCTGATCAGTATGTGATAACAGGATAATATTTCATTTTTCCTCAGCTAGGATATAGAGTGGTGTTTGAGGGCAAATGGTGGCTTAGTGTTCCCTTGCTATAACTCACGTAAGTAAGGAACAAGCCTACAGATTTCATAAATCCACTTCTTACTTCTGAAATCTTATTAGAGACTGAGTAGAATAAATCCTGGTTTACACTAAAATAACAGTTTCATTTCCCTTATTCTGAGTAGTTGTTCATCAAGCCCAGGAATTAGAGGCATGACTACCCCATGCAGTGCAACTCTGAAATATCCCAGCTAACTCCAGGATCAATGCCTACAGGTCCAGGTCAAGGTGACACATCCATCGCCGCTAATTAGTCTTCGTATTCAGCATCATGCAAACGTAACTCTATTGCATTAAAGTGCTGGAGTTAAGAAATGCAAGCCAGCTCAGAGCTATTTTAGGCTTCTCTGCACTACACAAGGAGCTGTGAGGATAATTCCTTATCATCATTCCTTCCACAGAGATGAAGGAAAAAGAGAACAGTCTCAAAGGCTAGGTAGGGGTAATTCCTATTTCTTAAAAATGAAATAGACAGGAAAAACAGCTGGGATACCTAGAATAACAAAACAAACAAAAACCAAAACCAAAACCTGAAAACTAGCTCCCACACTTCTCAAATTTGAGTCCTTATAAATTTCTCCTTTTATCTGGTTATACCTTCAAACATCTCCATTATAGTTTACCTTAAGATATTGTATGACACAAAACTAAAAGCCTCACCTGTTTTTGCTGTGAGAATTACCACAAGATTATTTTTCTATGGAAAATTTAGAAAGTGACTGATTAAAAATAGAATCATAAGAAAATTTATTTTGTCTTTTCTAATACATTCTGATAGCAGTCTTTCACTCTGCTGTTTCCAAACCACATAGAACTGAAGAAAAGATAAACACACAACAGAGTAATCAGCAGTAGAAATGATAGCACAAAGCTCTCTTATGATTTGCAATGTCCTTCTAAAGCAAAATTAAGCCAGACAGCAATTTTCTTCCCCCATATGTCTCCTTTTCCAGTAAGAAGCACAAATGTAAGTGTGTGTACATGTATAAAATCAGCTTGTAAATATTTGGTATTCCTACACCTTAAAACAATTATCACCCCATCGTCTTGGTCTAAGCCAAGTTACAGCCTTAGCCTTTATCACGAAGTTCTAAATCCCTCAATAACAGGATTTAATTTACCCAAATTGCTGACAAATCTAAAACAGGGAATCTCCATTGCTGTGGATTTGAGTCATTACATTAGTTGCTGCTGAAGTAATGATGTTCCCTTTTCTGAGTTTGAGTCCAGTGGGACTGGATTCCCTGAATTTTGAATTAATCAAAATCTAGAAACTATAACAGATAGGCACAGTGGCTCAACATATATAGATTACATTTATTTGGTTAAATAATTCAACATTTTTCTTATGAGCTAGCTAACTTTATCATCATACATTTGGCTTTTATTTGCCTGGTCCCACTCTTTAAGGTTTTTAGTTTTAGTCCTGCTTTTTCTGAAATCAGACAGCCTTTTTCAGAAATTTCCGTGATCTCCATAAGGCTGGAAACCGCCCACCTAAGAGGCTGGAAAATAACCACCAGAACTAGGGTCTTTACATCCATGTGGATGATATACGAGGAATAAAGTATATCTCAGTTGAAGGCACTGACACATCCAATGTCTGCTAGGGAAAAAAAGGAGATTCACAAATTATTTTCTAAGTAACTTGTACAAGACTGTTTTTGTCACGAATGACAATTTTGAGTGGCTATAATTCCATTTTATCACACTGATAATGTAGATTGGAGTCAAAAACTCATACAAACGATACCTAAAAATAAACATTTACCATGAGCTGCTTATTGCTGCCTTGTTTAAAGTATTTCAGTCTTCCAGCTGGGGTGCATAAATTCTCCCAACAAGGACATGCCTTTTTATTCTGTACTTGTACAGCTCCTGCCAACAAAGTCCTGCTGCAGGACTGCAACTTCTATGCTCTACTACATCACAGGCAAATACCTACCTCACACTAGCAGAGAAGGAGGAAATAGAAACATCTGAAGTTACCGATCTGGAGGTACCAAGTCAGRTTATTCAATCAGTGGAAACCATCTGGAGAAAAGGTATGTTTCTCACCAAAGAAGTGCTGGAAGAGTTCACTTAGGAAAAGGTCTTGACTGAGGAAGAAGGTTTCACAGAGATATAGGAGGAAAACCCCTGGAAATGGTTTCTTTTGGGAAAAGAAGAGGACTAGAGGTAGAATATTGCAATTTGTTCTTAATAGTGTGTCCTAGGAAAATTCATACTGCTGTTTCTCACTTTTTTCCCCTCAGTCCTTTGCCTGTCTGGCTTTTCTGCCCTTTCTTAGATATGTTTTCCCAGAGGTGCCACCGCCTTGGCTGAGGGGCGCAGGTGGGTCTGTTGCGGAACCGGCTGGAACCRGCTGTGTCCAGCCCCAGGCAGCCCCGGCCTCTCCTCACAGAGGCCACCCTGCAGGCCCTGCTGCCAGCGCCTTGCCACCGACACCCAGTACAGCTTTTTATATAAAAACTCACATGTTCTAATGATCTTGGGCCTAACAGTAAAACGCACAATGTAATCCAGTACACCAAAATACACCAAAAGGCTTCCTTGTAGCCTAATGCTAGCAAGCCATAAACTGAACTCTGGTAGATAATTTTTTCATTAAGATAGCCATAGAAAGTGTATGCTCTGTTTCAGTCATACACTGGAAAATATTTGCCATAAATTAATCAGTACCATAAATTTGGGGTCCTGTAGTTTCCACATTTCTGTTCATAGAAGACMGCTTGACGGATGAGAGATGAGGATTCAAGCTTCATCACAACATTCATACACAACAAATAGTTTAGTAAGGTCACACACAGCATATGAACCGTGTGTAAAACATAATAAATGTTCTGAAAACCTGCTATTCTACGAGGGTTGTATATTAGTGAAAATTATAATGTCATTCCCACCCCCCAAACTAAGTAGGGGAGGGGTGGGAAATAGTATCCTTAAGTACATAGGAATACAAGGGTCTGACCTCTCCTTACAGACCTTGGTTTCTTTAAACTTTACAGAATTGTATATCTGTATCAGAGCTTTATGATTCAGGCCTACTTCTACAAATCAAGAGCAATGCAGAACAATTTCATAATCTCATGGAAATATATCCAAGAATGGTATTTCCTTTAAAAAGAAGAAACAACACACCAGAAGAAATGAGTAAACCTGTTTCTTGAATGAGGTGTTCATACAATCCACTGGATTGTTGCAAACTGAATCCTGGGTATCTAACTCTCCTCATTCAATATGCTCTATCTCAGTCTTRTGAATTACTTTTATAGCCAGGTACCTAACCTGGAGGCATTAGAGCGGTATGCAATACGGTTCCTAAAACATTATTTTAGATACATCCTGCTGACTCTTCAGTATTCATAAAACATATATAATAGTATTTTCCCACATCCACAAAGGTATGCAGTTTTGATGGAGGGGTATCTGAATACCAAGTCCTATGACAGGGACACAAGATGGTGTCTTTACCAGTACCTTTAACAGGTTGTAAACTGCGGAGAGGAAAGAGTGAGTTGCAAGAGAAGGGAGGGGGAATGGACTAGTCCCAGAGAGTATCATAGACATAGACGTATGGTATGGAAGGAGGAACTGAGACCAGTCTTGATCTGCACTGCATTCAGACTTCTTGCAGATGGTGAACAAGAGAAAACCTACTGGCTCTGTCCACTGTGAATAAGTAGGGACCTAATAAATGTTCTCTGCAAATCATCTTTGAAAGACCGTTTCAAATCATTACCTTGTCCTCATTTGCTAAATACAAATGACAGTAACTTTCTGCAGGATGTTTTTCCTAGTATGAATTTCATTTCTTAAACAGCAGAAAAAAATTTCTAGAATTCAATAATTGTTTAATAAAGACAATTCTTTAATTATATAATAAGTCCTTTCCTCTCTCAAATTAATTTTCCAGTAATCCCCATATTTCTCTAACAGATGAGAATAATTATATTGGCTCTGCTGAATAACCTTAAGCCATTACACTCCTTTAGCTAAGCATAGTTTTATGAAACAGCCAAATGAACATTGTCTTTGTAATGAAAATCTGCAGTCCTGAATACTTTATAGTCTAAATACAAAATTCTRCCATTAGAGGCTGGATATTATTTCAATCAGCCAGGACTCTTTCAGGTAAATTGACTAATCATTTTCTAACACACTGCATTGTAAACTGTACCATAAGGAGTTAAAAGTTCTAAATTCCCAGGATTCTTTGTTTAGTGTTTCAGAAGCCAAATCAAGTATAATTTGCATTACTACAAAGGTGCTAATAAATATACACTGCTTCCAAAGGCTTAATATCAACTCARATAGATTGTGTATATGCACAGCTCTAAATCACTGATTCATTTATAAATTGAAATCATTAATTCAACCACTATATTACAGTAATGTGTCACATTGTAGGACTTACAATATATTCACATGAAGGTGGATGGAGTTTGCTTTCATTATTCAATATGCTTATCCCCCCAAAATAAATGGAAAACAATAATGAGTCAGATTGATGTAGGTAGATCAGTGCATGAGGAAGCCTGGCTTTTATTTATTTAGCAATAAAATAAATTTAAAAAGAAAATACTTATCTAAAAACACTCAAATGTTCTTTTTGTTCTCTTAACTATCTCTCTGCCTTATATTCACAATCTTTTTTCTTGTGAAAAGAGTGTTTGGTGAAAGCACCCTCACAGTTATGAACTAGACCTTTGTATTGGAGTTCCCTTGTGACAGAACCGTGACAACAGTTAGCCTCCACCGTCCTTTGCTGAAATACCAATTTTGACCTGTTTCTCTATTCATTCTTTATGTTTTTCTTTCTCCTTCTGTCTTAGTTTTAGGCCCTTGGTTTTTTCTCCTTTTACTTTATCCTCTCGCATCACAGGGCTGGTAGGATGGTGTAGCATCTGTTGGTGGCTCTGCAGAGGTTGGGCACCTTTTTCTTGGCTAAGGTGAATGTTGAGAAATTAGATGTACAGCTTTGTTTAATGAACTGCTCCTGAGTGCATGTCTTTATGGCCCACTGTACAGGGACTGTTGCAGATGCAGGAAGGGAAAGCRAGTTTCAGGAAGCCATTCTTTCTGACACATTTGTACTTTGTCCTATTCAACGCATTTTTTCAAAGAAAATCCCAGAGTCTACAATTCTCCCAAGTGACCTTTGTTCTCTGTCTGAAACTGTTCAATTCTGATCCTTTCTTGTATCATCTCAAAGATGTTGATGCCACATGGAGCTGGTACATACTGCTTTGTACACAAAACTGTGCATCTACTATACCTTCATGTTGTATTTCTGTCCTCCTGACTTTGCTTTTTCAAATGTCTCATGTTAGCTGCATGGTTCTCATTGAAAGGAGGTACCACCTGTTAGAGTGATCTGTAATTTGATTATAACAGCAACACACTCAAAAAGACTTTGTTACTATCCGCTGTTTTATCTACGGCTCGTTCAGCAATTAGTCACTAATTTGAGAAAGGAGATGTCAACCCCATTGCTTGGTGAAATGTAAGCATGTACTTAAGACATTCTCTGAATAAATATAAGTTTAATTACACAGGTAAGAGCCTTACTGAATCAAGTTGCTTGCCCTAAAACATGAACCCGAGTGGTACATGATTAAAACCTAACAGTGTCCAGTATTTGGTGTGCCAAATCTGGTAACGGCATTCTGTACATGGTATCTGTGTACATGCTGTGGTCCCAAATGTAACTCTTCTAATGCAAGTGCAACAACATACATCAGGGCTTGACTCTTAGTTGTCTTGGCCAAAAGGTAGCGAAAAATTCAGAAGGAAGAGCTATCCAGTGAGCATCTTTATTTCTACAATTTTATGAAAGCTATTTAAATAAAAATAAAACAGGACATCCTCTTTGGCACTCACAATACTGCATATTTATAGTCCAAAAAGTAAAGTTAAAATCTTCCACTGCAAACTAAGTGGTGATACATGCTCTTGCTAATAGAGATCAAATAAAAATCACGATTCTTTTGGAGCAAGAAGGTTTAGATCTTATACAGTTGACTGGCAGACGAACTCCCTTTAATAAGGGCTGATGTAGAGGGTTAGATTTTAAAAGCCAGGGCAGCGCAGCAAAGTTCAGTGAAAGCTTAGGAGTGAAACCACAGAGAGTAAGTCCTAAATCCAGACTGGGATGTGCCATCTGGGAGGCAAGGCTTATCCGGGTGTATATCCCTCACTAGACATAATCTGAGCTGCTGTTCTTTAAGCAAGAGATCAGCTACAAATATCCCTCACTTTAGAAGACAAACGATTCCTTTTCTGGGAGGCTTCAGATGGTGTTCCCCAGTTAGCAGATATTCTGGAGTATTTCCCCAGTGCTGCATCTTGAAAAAATAGATGGTAAAACTAGCAAAGGATGAAGTTACTCCATCTCAATAATCATCTGGAAATTAATGACAGGCTTTATGCAGAACTTGTGTAACAGTGATTAGTATGGCAGAGAACACTGCCCAAAGCCTCTCTGAGTTCAAATTGCTTTGAATCAGTATAGTTGAATGTACAGATGGGTAAGCTATTGTCAGAGCTTTGAAGAAAAAGAGCTAGCTTCTTGAAATGGAGTGGAAACACTCACTGTCACTGTCATAAAGTAAAAGAGAGAGTGGAGGCTAGCAAAGATTAAAGTGCTCTTTTATGGGCTTCTGTGCTGAGGTTTCTTCAACTGCATGAACTATTCTTCATCTGCACAGTATGCCTGCAGAGAGAGCTGGCTAAAAAAAGCTGTGAATACGGCCATGTGGATAAGTATTGCCAGAATGAATATTAATACCTGAAAGCCTCATTTTTATTTTTAGTTCACTTTTCCAAGAATAATGGTGTTTACTTTCTGAGAGGAAAAATGCATTGCATAATCAGAGGGAACTGACACTGAAGAACAGTAGACACACCAGAGAGTTAGAAATTAGCAGTCTTTATGGAAGACAATACAGAGGTAGGTTATGTATCACAGATCTGAAGGATGCAGAAAGGTCCAGATTTCTTTTGGGTGATAACTTTGGAGGGCACAGAAATATTATAAACATTCATAAGAAATGTGCTGCCTAAATTGGCTGCCATCATGATGCCATCCTGGAAAAATTCAGATACGCCAGAATAGCCGGGATAAAGTCACAGGAAAATCTTTTTTGTTTCTTAATCTGCATAACTCATAATGACAATAAATTCATTTGCTGACATGACTGATATTGATTTAATTTAAGGATGGTCAGATAGATAGATTATATTTCCACCTCAGAAAATTCCTTTTACTGTTTGGTCAATGTAGTATTCCTGAGGATGTGCTTCAGACAGCCTGACTGAAAGAGACTTTTCTCTGCATGGTATCACTCTGCCTCCAGCTGCCACCTAGACTTACTGCTGGCATTTTCCTTACAGGGAACAACAGAGATGTTTTTCCTCATCTGTAGATACTGAAAAACAAACTACAGATGGACCGAGTTTCCAAATCAKCTGCTACCATTTCAAGAGAGGCACCAAAAAGGCCTTGTAATCACTTCCCATCTCAATTTGTTTGTTGATAGTAAAATACCTGCTTTCTGCCCAATTTCCAGCTTTGGTGTGTAGGTCTCAGAACATAATTCTGACCTCTAACAAAACTGAAAAAATTCACAGATTAAAACAAATGTTACTTCACTTTGGGGTAAGAGTATTCTCTCACTTTCCCACCCCATGTGTGCTGCAGAATGCCCAGGTCTGGAGACATATTTTATTGGGATGCTGAGATATGTGAAGAGGACTGTAAAACTGTGCTTAAGTCTCTGGAAAGGTCAGAGCCCTTTAGCTTGTTTAATTCATTTCATTCACACCTGGCTCTGTGCCAGGTCCATATCAAGACACAAGTGCAATTGCAGTTGTGATGCTGACATTCACGTAAAGAGCAAATGCAGCATCCACCAAAGAACTTGTTATGAACTTCATTTGGGAGGGAGGGAAGAAGGGCAGAGCTGAAGCCATAGTTCCTAATTCTTAGAGAAGTGCTTCATGGGAAGGCAGCAGGAAAGCTCTTTGTTAATTCTCCTAGTGAAGCTGGATCACTGAGAAATCAGGAAAGGAAGAACCAGGAATTAGAGAATGAAAAAGTGGTGGGCTGACTCCATCACTCAGTGAAGGTCACTGTCCTGGCACACGGAGTTGTGGGTCCCCTTATGGAGRCTGTTTCTCCATATGAGTCATTGGAGTCACCTTTTTCCTATGCCTATTACTCAGCCTCACTAGAGGGCACAACTTCCCCTGTGCTCTTCCTGTTGTGTCTGTCCCAACCAGGCATGCAAGGGCAGTAAAAAGAACATGGGATAGCTAACTGAAGCTCTTTTACAGATTTGTGTTTAAGCAAAACCATTTATTCCTGGTCCAAGGCTTAAGACTTTGTGCTACATCTAAGTCAAATGTGCTTCCCACATGATTACTCAGTGATAGACTGGAATCAAACAAGATGATAGTCTATCAGATCTCACAAACAGCTTTCTTGACACAACTGAAGAGACASGAACTTCTTAAGTCAAGATATCATGAAATTACGGTTTACCATGTCAGGAATTGATAGGATTACTCTAAAAAAGAGCACTTGTTCCCTGTCACACAGGTCTTGCAGCCTCCATTCTACTGACTAATAAATCCAGAATTTCACACAGAATGTATTTCAGTTGAATACTCACATGGACAAGTTACATGCATACAGCTGGGTAGGATTGTGCTCTTCAGTTCTGTGGCAAAACCCAAGTCCTGAAAGATATATTAAATCAAGCTGGAAATCACAATACAGTCTTTACGTTCCTTTTAAATTCACTACAGGCTTTACACTACATGAATTTAATTGAAAATTTTGAAATAGAACAACTGTCCATCCCCCTTTTAAAGTTAGAAAGTTTTCTAGGTGTATCATGATCACTGGAATAGTCAAAGCTTCCCTGTGTCAAAGACYTTAAAATTAATTAATTTCGTTAAAAGATTTATGACAGGTCACTGGTTCACAACTGGTTTCAGTTCACAGCTGAATAGTTCCTGCTCTTGCATATCTGTGTACATAGCTGAAATCCACATAACTAAGCCTTGTGAACATCAGAAAGCTTTTTACAGCTCCATGGCAAAGGGCACTTCAAAAATTAATTCTCAGTAACCAACACCCCTGCCTGTTCTGACCTGGAACACCTGTGAAAATGAACTTAGTTTGTGATGATAACGATGTATCTGTGATTTGTTTTTTCAACTTCCTGAGGCCACTTCTTGATTTGTTAACAACGTTGCAGGCAGATAGTATGCCAAGAAAAATATGGTTTAAGATATAGAATAGTCATATTTAGTTTTGTATATCCCTAATTCTATCCTAATTATGTAGTGTAACAATATACTTTGCTTTTTCTAATGGCTATTTTTCCAACTTTGTTTACAAAATTTATCCATGCATATATTTTAACATAAGGAGAAACCACTCTGATTTGACCTGTTACATAAATAGGTCTCAAGAATTTCCTTGTTTTCTTACTGCCTATTAAAGCAAAAGGTTACTAAAATTATTTTACACTGCTTGTAATTTTCTATTAGAGAATTTTGGTGTTTGCTATAAGTTGAGCTACCTTAAAAAACATACTATCCTCCTTTATAAATGGTGTAAGTAAAGTAAATAAAATACAGATCAGACTAACACAAATTCATGTAGCAAGTCTGAGAAAGAACTGGGAATTTTAAATTTAGTTTTCAAGATGAATGCTGCTGTTTGCTTTTAAGAGTAAATGGCACCTTGTGGAAGGAGCACAGGTGCCTGACTTACCAGCACAAATAACTAGATTGAGCAGAGCATCACACTAATGCCACTGCAGGGTTTCYAGAACTAGACTGAGTCGTTTTCAGTTCTCTCTAATATTTCAACACATGGACATTTCTAATGCCTCAGTAAGACATCTACTAGCAAATGTCGTTGAGATTAAAATCTGCACTTTCTCACCAAAGCTCATCTCAAGCAAAGCCTGGATCCCTATTAGCATAAAACCGTAACAGCAGCCATATGGGGTCACTCATTCACTCTTTGGTGTTTCCATCTATACTGTCTGATTGTCTCACACCTTATTGTCATAAGGTGCCCCACAGTCAGGGTATAATTGCCTACATTTTACATAAAAGCATTTGAGACACAGAATGTCTTGGTCAGATAATGTAATTAAAAGCATACATTGAGGTTAAGTCTAAAGTGAGTTTTCAGCAAGATTAGGGATATATGCAGAAAAGTCTTGTTTTTAGCAGGAATAATAAGTTGTATTAAAAAAAAAAAGTGAAAGAATGGGATGACTCTAAACTGGCACTTTCCTTGGTATATCCTCCTAGTTTTGGCAGTCTTAACATTGGGTGCTGCAGATGTCTTTCAAATCTCTGTCTTTAATAGTGCTCAGATAGCTCTTTCTTTGATGAATTTCTAAACTTCATCTTTTGAACTATTTAAACATTTGGTATGCCAAACATTCATTTTAATTATGCAGTTTGAAAAAAGACTTTTTTTTTTTAAACTGGAAACTTGATTATTTGACCAAATGCTCTCTAGTCCTTGTTTTCTTTTTTTCTGTTTGTTTTCTTCATCCCACTCAAGTTTGATAAACCCCTATCATATTCCTCACCTGAGTCACTTCTTCTCCAAGCAGAAGAATCCTAGCTTCACAGGCACTCTCCCCTGACCTGGAAGCCATTCCTTGCCATGAGGGTCTTTACCACCCTTCACTGTATACGAATGCACACAGACTGAAACATGTGGGCACCCCACAGACTCAATGCACGCTCATAGCAATGTTTTCTGTTCCTTTCCCAATAAAGCTAACCATTCTGCTTGCTGCTTTGTGACTGCAGCTGAGCATTAAAAGTTTGTTTTCAGAGAACCATCTACAATAACACGTTCTCTTTTCTGAGTGGCAATAACTAATTAATGTATAGTTAAGATTATTGCCTTGTCCCATGTTCATTATTTGCATTTATCAAAGCAAAATTTCATCTCTCAATTTACCACCCAGCCATTCCCTATACTTCTTTATGGTCCATTTCATTTTGACTATCCTGAATTATTTGGATCATCAGCAAATTCTCATCTTCCTATTCACTTTTTTTCCCAGCTTGTTTATGCCTATATTGAAACGTGTGCTACAGGTGCAGATTTCTGTTTCTTACTGATAACCTCTCTCTCTTATAATAACTACTAATTTCTGCCCAGTGTTTTTTCAAATATTTTAAAAAGCTGTTATCCCATAAAAACTCTATTCCTGCAGGAACATCTGGAGCTAAGACCAGAACGTCAATCACAAGAACCCCATGCTCAGCTTCAATTGCCGCATGCTCCTAGGTGCCCAAGAAACTTCAAACAGCAATAAGCCTACAAATTTATGTCAGCATTTTCCCAGTCCTTTTGGAAATGAACAGTTGGGCATCCAAATTACATCCAAAACTCTCATCAGAGTCCAGAAACACAGAACCATTACATCTAAGTTACCAGTAAGCTTTATCTGCTGGCTACTCTCACATGTGCCTAATAATCTTCTATGACAGGGTTCCCTTTAAAATTCAGTAGCAGCTTCCACTTTCCTTTAGCATGTGGCCAAAGGAAGAGATGAAGATATTGTTGCACTTTTCTTTTTATTTGATGAATATGTGGATTATATGTATGTCACTGGACAAAATTAGTGCAAGGTCCAGAGCAAGGACTCGGTGCTTTCAAGTGAGTGTTCACATAAGCATCGGTAGTAAACCCGGGCTTGGACCTAATCCCTAGAATCATAAGGTTTTTCAGACAAAGTCCTGTTTTCAGTGTTTCTCTAAGCTCAATACATTTCTCCCATTGCAGAAGAGTCAACATGTCTTTTTTGCTTTTAGGCATTTCAGGCACAGCTCCACAGTCAGCACTGTAACAGTATTCARCAGTATTCCAGGGTTACCTCTACATTACTCATTTGATTTCCAGTAGTTTAGCCTATACCTTATACCTGTATTCCATTAAGAAAGGTAAATGTTTTTCATGGAAGTAGGGATATTCCCAGCCAAAAGTTTGCTCTCCTTCTGGCATCACACTAAATGAAACATGAAACCAATACTGAAGTGATGAGGGATAGAGATTGTCAGAGTTTCAAGGGGCTGTTTTTTATTAAATGTTAAAAAAAAGGTTGAAAAATCACATTTCCATTTCAAATGTTTACATTTTGCGTTGGATGAGCCTGGTTCAGTGGAACAAACACTGTCTAACAGGATGTAGACTCCTCTTGTAAAGTGTTCTGATAAAACAGACCCATTATCTGAGAACCATGGGGTCCATCTACTTTGCTAATCCCTCATTCTTTCATCTTCAACCAAAGAGAATGATTTTGTCCCAGCAAAAACTATTCATTCAATGGGCCTTTTCTTTGGGAGAGGGGTTATACAAAAGGAAAAAACCACCCTAATCCAAACCAAACATTCTTACTCTATCAAGTTCCTTCCTGCCATTGGTGTCAATGGCTGTTTTCACGAAATAAAGATTAGGTATTACTTATATAGGGTAAGTGCAGAATTGCAGAAATGTTTTCAATAAACCCAGTGTATTTGGCATCTCAGAGAAGAAACTTGTTCTGCATCTTAATTCAGTATAATTCTTCCAACTAAACTGTTGGAGCTGGGAAGCCAAGCTGTGTTATATACCTGAGGCACTATCAAAATTTTTCAATTTGTAGATAATATATGCAATTTGTAGATCAGCTTTTCTTAAATATGGGAGAACTGAAAAATATAGCAGAAGCTTTAGAGAATTTACAGATCACTACCAAAACAACAAAGATTTAAAGATTAGGTGCTGTGAGTCTAGGAGGAAACCAGTATATCCGTTCGACCTACCAAGACCTTGAGTCCCAGTAAGAGGAAAAAAATGTGTATTTTCTTTCCTCAGTGGTGACAGAGAAGGTGCAGAGGCAGGTGCTGCTCCATTCTTGCTGACAAACACACTTGAGAAGAGGCCAGTGGTATATTATTTACCTCTGGAGGGAGAAGGCTGCAAATGTCTCTCATGACTTACTACTGCTTCTGAATGACTGTGATTCCCACTGCTGCTACAGTCGGTGATACATCTTGCTCCACAATGTAGCTCATTGTTTGTAAAGATGGTGCATAAATGACTTTATAGCTTCTCGGTGGTTACAGCTTGTGATGTCATGTGATTATGTTGCATTTCAGAAACTGCATATTAGCATGTATCAAGTAAATATATTGCACGTTAATTAACTATAGGAAAATATTGTCTGTTGGAAAAGAAAGCTGGACAATTAATGCTACAGRAATCCAACCATAAAGGAAATTATTCTAGTTTAGGTGTTCCTGACTCAGACAAGCAATTATTGAGTAATAGGCCCTAATCAGCTGCTATTCTGGAGTCAGAAAAGTCACTGATCAGCAGTGACTTGATGCAGTAATTTGGTGGGGTTTCTTTCCCATGTCTCTAGCCACCATCCTTACTGCAGTACCTGCTTGCCACCTTGTCACCCACCTTTCTTTTCAACAAAATACAATGGCCCCTACCTCCCTTTCCTGCAGCAGCAACCTGGCTGCCCACTACCTCTTCATCTACAGAGGCCACCTAGCCCTAGACCTGTGTGTCATGCAGCATGCAGAGGCAGAGCTGTGGTTGACTCTCAGCTGCTCTGCCATCAGCTGTGGCTGCCCAGTTGCAAGCTGCCTGGCTGAGCAGCAGTGCATTCCCTTGCCGGCCATTCCTGCCTATGTTATCTGCTCAGAGTGGTAAGTGAGAGAATGTGCTCAGCAGGACATATGAGGCCCATCTGCCATATAGCCTACAAATATGTTCTAAAAGAATGTGTAAAAACTATAAATTATGCATACAAACAAAAAGACTTCCTCCTAGGCAGCTTTCCATAGTTCCACAATCCATTTAATTTTTGGTTTTTTTTCCTGTCCCTTTGCAAGGCAAAACTTCTGAGAGTGTAAGGACTTCAGAAATAGACTAAAATGTCCAGACAACTTTGAAAGCAATTTCTCAGTGGGAACTGCAAAGCTGAGGAGACTTCTTTATAGTATTTCATGTTTATACTGTAAATGAAATATGGTACTTTATGTTTTATTCTTCATATATGAACAGATGTGTTACCATAGTTTAAACACTACAATAGGTCACTTAGATGAATTAACATTTACTTGGAAAAACAGAAGGCCTATCATTCAGCTTCTGTTTATAAATAGTGCCAAAACAGTGCGAATCTGTATTTCTTTGTTTCCATGTCCCCCCTCCCATAAGTGTTTTGAATTAATCTTATATTTTCTGATTCTTTGTAAAGAGGAATAAAAAGTGCAAAGAATTGCACGTATCCAACAATATAGAGTCATGTTAAAACGCTTTTACTTAGATTTAGTAAGAACTTATTTTGGAAGAATGTACGTTAAAAAATTAGTAGAACTTGGCTCTTCATGACAGACTAATCACACACAAGCATCAGCTACAATTACAGTTACAAARGAGTATGTGCAAAAGCATGAAAAAGTGGACAATAAAGAAATACTCCAGGAAAAATTATAAAGTCAGTCCTCAAGTATCTCCAAATAAACTTTGCTCTATATGTATTTATTAAAAGATGATGACATGAAGYACAGGCCTTTCACAACATTGCTGTCCTTTAGGTTTGCAATCCATATGAGATGCAATCCAAGAGGCTTGCATGCTCCATGTACTTGCTCCATATACATGCTACATACCACTTCACCACTGGTTAGATACTCTCTTCATACCTGCTATATAACCAACAAAAGATATAACAACTTCCAAGTCCACTAGACAGGCATCAGCCTCTCCTCCTACAACACAGAGCCACTCCCCCCGGCTGACCCACTCTTTGTTCCCAACCCAAATGACATCTCACTATTTTTCAATCTTTCCCCTCAACACCACAGAGTCAGTCTCCACCTTGCATAGTCCAGCACACCCCATGCTTGCAGGTCTGTGTCAGTGCAAGACCTACCATCCCTTCAGCCCTTTTCTATGTTCTTTCATCTCTGAAACCTTTTCTTCAGCTAACTGAGGACTTCCTCTGTCTGTTAGTAGGGATCTATTAACAAAATCTTGCAGCAGGCATGAAAATTAGGATTTTTAAAAGCATTCAGTATTGGCACTCAGTCCTGTCCCTACTGTAGTCTATGGTAAAACTTCTATGATTCTATGATTCTTTTGCCACAGTTTGAGAGGCGTGTAAGAAAATAATAGGAGGGTCTGAAGTGATCCAGGATTTCAGAAAATTGAAAAGTCATACAGAGTGGCAGAGATAAGGGGTACTGGAACTGATGTTCTCCCTAAATATGAGCCCATAGCTGCATGCAGCTGTGAATAACTACAACTAGCAACTTCTCCCGTGAATTTTAGAAAAGCCTTGCACTGTTTTTACTGTTGCTGCAAGAAATTGCCTAGCCAACAAAAGAGATTGTGACAGAAATCTCATGCTTAAAGAGATTATAGATGAGGTATTTAACATGCATAGCACCTGGGATCCAGTTAAATGAGGAATGTAGACTGCAAATGCTCGAGGGGATCTATTAGCAACAATGTCCTGCAGTGAGAGTACCCAGCAAGGTAACAAAATCATTTGTAATAAGGGTATTCCCTAGAAAAAATAAATCATTAATGTGTTCCTGCTGTGCTAGGAGTATTCATGACTTATGGAGAGACAGTGGTGGTAACTGGGCTGGAGGAGGAAAACAAGGGGTCCTTTTTACAAGATTGATGGTGTTATTTTATACCAACCAGATATAGAGGGAGAGTAAAACCACTATGTCTAATGACAGCTCACTAGAGACGTTATTTATGCTGTGCCAAAAGATTTCAGATGCTGAATTTAAACAGCCACCCACCAAGGAAGCGTGGAGTAAGAACAATAAGTTATAAAACTTGAGACTTAGTTTAGTTTTTAGGCTTATTAACACTAAAAAGATGTTTATTGATTTTATATAAACAGTGAGATTTGATGGGCGTTTGATCTTTGAGTTTCTCTCTTAACCAGTATCTGATCATGGTGTAAAGACCAGAGTTCAGCAGAGGCTTGGCACACGACCCAGAGACCTCAAAATTTTGGAAGGCTCCTACCTCTCAGTCACTACTCCACTGTACATGACCAAGGGTGAGATTCCAGTTCTAGACTCAAAACCCATCACCATTTCAGATGCTTTTATCATAATGGTCAGACCAAATTTCAGAACACTTTCTGAATGTGAGAGCCAAGTCCCATGAAAATGAATGAGCAAATTGCTATCAACACTAACAAGCATTTAATCAGAACATAAAAGGAAAGGAAATTAACTGCATACATCAGCTCTTTCTCAAGTTATACTCTTTTGACAGTAAGAGTCTGTGTAATCTGTGACTGACTTTCTTCTAACATACTCTATTTTTCATTGGCTTACTCTGGGATGCCCTTTGATAATAGAGAGTTAATGGATTTCCTGGCACTTACAGGCTTTTGAAAATTCTGACTATCTGCTTCACAGAGAATTACTTAAATTCACTAATGTTTACTGAATGCTTTTGAAGCCTCTGAAGGAAAGCTTTAGATAAGGCAATGGTATTGTTGTTGTTGTTCGTCTCTGATAGCTTAACTTGGGATTTGCCTTGATGCTGAACAGAACATTCAGCATATAGCTATAAAGCTTCTGGACTTTGGAAAGATTCAATCTTACTTCTTAAGGAAAAGAAGAAAAAACCAGTTGGTATTCATTATTTTTAACCCCCTGATCATATATGCAGTTATAAAGAGTTTCATTTTTAAGTTCTGAGAAACCAAACATTCAAATTTGACAGCATYTCTCAATAGTGTCCTTTGAAAATAGTCCTGGGAGAGGAGGCAAAATATTGATTTATTCCAGAAGCTCAGCATTTACATGAACAGGAAATATACCCCATGATGGTCTCTTATAAGCAACTACCTAGAGCCAGGAAATTGAATGCATTACTTTATGCTTTTCAACCTGGGATTTAGGAATTTAGATAAAGAGTGATTCTCTTTGTGGAAGAACATGAAAATTTCTCATTTCCCATTCCTCTTGAGATTTTAGTTTCCTTTTTCCAGTGCACTAATGTTGTTGTTTTTCCTATTCATTCTTTCTGTCATGTCAAAATATATTAGCATTCTTTTGAAAAATTATAAACAGAATGAAAAGACAGATGCTTTCAGCATACTCATTAACTAGTTCAATAACTTCATTTTATTGCTCTCTCAGGTTTTGCTTCCTGGAGTACAGTAGGTTAGCCATTGTCTTCTCCCCCAGCCACTGCATCTGAAAAAGGGAAAATATTGAGTAAAAAGATTGATTAAAATATTTTTTTTTTGTAGCACCACAACAGTATAATATAATTTCTAAACCTTTCTGTTGCAAAGATGATCCAAAATGTCCAATGCTGATTTCTGGTTTGCATTGATTCCTCTTAAAGAAAACAGTTATTTCACATTTTCTAACAGTCACTTTTGTGTAAGTTTTGCAGCCCTTGTAACCCACAGCTCTGGTACATTAATTCTGGTGGTCACATGTGATCATTTTGAAATGTTGCTTTGGAGCTTCTGCTATATTATCCTTCCTATCTGCCTTCTAGTTACTAGTGATATAACAATACACAGTGTCCACTGTCCACTTCTGAGCTCAGCAATACAGGAGAGACGTGGACACACCGGAGCAAGACCAGTGAAGGGCCATGAAGRTGATTAAGGGACTGGAGCATCCTTGATATGTGAAGAGGCTGAGACCTGGGACTGTTTAGCCTGGAGAAGAAGTTCAGGCGGCTCTTACCAGTGTGTAGATGATAGATTTGTTCTCCATGCTGTTTCAATGTTTCTTGCATCATCAGGGCTTCAGGGCTGCTTGTGGCAGTTAAAAGGTAAATGTTTACTGCAGCTCTGAAGTTTCTGAAAAAGTATCCCATCAACACTTTCTTCTGTTTTTTGACTGCTCTGTGTTTAAGCCACTCTTCTATTCTGAAAACTCCAAGACCCTGTGTCAGGATAGTGGCATTGAAAAATTTAATATAATCATTTAGCCACAAACAAAGCAAACTCTCTCCATGAGACAATGTGTTAAGGAATGCCTGTGAGCTGTGCTTGCAGAGTAACATCCTGCAAATCCCAGAGTAAGAGGTAGAGTGGAGAGAAATGTAATTGAACCATATGGACTGGGGGAAAAAAAGAAAGAAAGAAACAAATAAACAAAAAAACTGGTTAAGCTTTCATTTTCTGTCTTACAGCTTCACTTCATTTTAGAGAAAACACAACAGTCTTCCAGACAGCTATACCTTTCTTATTGTATTACAGGAACCTGTGATCAGATGAAAACCTGTAGGCTAAGTGTCTTCTTTTGTATGACACTTTTAGCAACCCACTTGTTTATAGCTGTATTCGCAATCATACTTCTACAGACCATTTTTTCCCTTCTGTAATCTGAATGCATGTTCAGGGACTTAAATGTGAATTCTGTTCATAAGCAATTGCAGCATTAAGTCCCTAATGATAAAGTTGGAACACAGCTATCAAAAAAATCACAATTATATATAGAGCTGAGACTGAATTCTGGGATGCCTTATACTGTGTAAGGCATAAACCAGACAGCAAAATAACGGATATTTCAGAACCTATCCAAGCTATCTGCTATTCGGTTTTCATCTGCTTTTGGTTTAATTTCTTAATCCTTTGGACCAGAAAGCTGTCTGATCATATGCCTAAGAAGTAAGTAATGATCTATATTGTAACAGTTATAAAACAAATTAAAATTCTACATGGAAGATTCTGCAAAGAATATTGTTTATTAAAGTTTAAAAATTGCATCACAGGTACCACCGGAGAAACAAGAATAAGAAGGAAACTGCAAAATATTAGGAACAAGAAAAGAGGACTGAAAACAGCTGTGGAAACAAATACCGTCTCTACAAATAATACTTTTAATGTAATCTTCTAATTCTTTTATGGATAGCAATATCTGCTTGAGGCAGTGCAGAAGGGTGCAAATGAATATATCCTCAGCATGCCAGCTGTTGCTCTACAGTTAGATATGCTACTTTATGTCAGGCAATATTTAGGTTTATAAGAAACCTCCACACATTGTTTCAGAATAGGTGGCTCAATGGGTTTCCATTGCCAGGAGCAGCAAGATCAAATGTTCTATCTCGGATCACAATTACCAACTCATATTGCAGAAGCAGGAATTAAATCCACAGTCAAGAACAACAGGATGCAGAGGCAATAATGCCACCCTATGAAGCCACCCTGCTGGTTCTGCTTAAGCAAAATTAAATGAGTAGGTATTCATTAAACTGTTCGGAACGTGGTAACCTGCCAGGTCCACTGACCACACTTGATTTCGGTGGGTGGGCACCTCGGTGAGAAATCTGATTAGTAGGAGATAGCTCAAAAGCCTCAATGAAATGTTTTGTGAAAAGAGACAGCCCTGCTGTGCAATATGGTTATATCTCAGCCATGTCCTGCTGGGATAACAAATAAAGCAGGAGTAGTTATAGCTATAAAAATTTACCATATGACTACAATGCAGCAAAAGGATTAAACTTCTTTTAGTGGCAGCACTCAACTTTAGTTGTACCAACATCACAGGAAGGGGGAAAGACTGCTGAACAGTGAAAAGAGCCATAGTTTTCACACAGTTTTCAATGTGGCTACCAATATGTGGCCCTACCCTGACATAACCAAGTTCTTGGCCATTTTGAGTACTTATATCTGGGAAATTATTTGTTGCACATCAAGATGGTTATCCAATTGGTATGAGTATGGCAGAATTCAGACTGTAAAAGAGTATAAACTTCTGAATATACACACTAGCATGCTGATGTAAAACTATGTCTTGCGTACTTTCACCTGCAATGTGCTTTTTGTCCTAGGACAGGGTATATTAGGGTGCAGATGAACAACTTTAACTCATTTTGTCAAGTGCTTTGGCTCAATCTCTTTGAACAATGTCACTTGTACTCCTGCATTGTCAAACCTTGGGGCTTTTGACACTCATTTTGGAAAGTTTTTGAAGAAAACAATACAAAAATACCTCTGTGAAAAGCTATTTTAAAAGCTAGTGTCCCTTAGTGTCCCTCCTGCAACTGCTGATATGTCAGTAAGAAAGATAAAAGCATAACCAAGAAAAAAAGTGGCATAAGCTCCTAAGACAAATTTTACCTGTCGACAAGCAGCATCTGGGAATATCAGTAACTCAGAGGGCCCTGTCCAAGTTTCCTTCCTCCTTTAACTGCCACTGTAGTCTAACATTTACTCTCAAACTAGTTCCAGACTAGATAGGCCCGATTTCATATTCATTGCTTTGTTAGCAGTGATGAAAGCTTGAGTAACACTACGTTATTATTGAAATCCAAACAGCTGCATCAAGGCAAAAACCACAGCAACCAGAAAACATTCTCAGATATGTCTGTACTTCACTATAGACAAAATTAAATTTGTCATGCATTGAAGTGTTGGAGCTTTAATTGCCTTAGGTTGCACGAGCAAAGCTGCTGAGAAAAATCAGGTTCTATAGAAGTACTGTTGGAATTTGATCGGTCCAAATGTCCCATTTAACAACTTTTCTATATAATTTGTGAGATAGGACTCTAAACCTTAGCTCTTGAGGGTTAACTTTTTTGTCTCTAGTTTCTTCCTGCAGGAAATGAAAGTACAGGCTTTTTTTAGCAAGATACACAATACACTTGCAGACCTAGACACAGAGGAGCAACGTTAGAAATGTTGTCTTTAATAAGTTGTGGAAGGTGACCTTAAGATCTGGGAACTCACTTTCCTCCTGAAGAGCTAGGATAAATCAGCAACGAAGAAAAAGTCCAGGACTGTAATCCCTAGGGAGACTGCTGAATTTTCAACTTAAATAAGGAATTGTTTTATCTCTAGTTTGGCAATCAAATGAAGTATTTAAGCCACACTTTCCCTGCAGCAATTAGACCTGTAAGGGAACTCTATTCTAAAGAAAGGAGCCCACTCTGTGAGCACTAAAAATCTACATGATCTACACACTGCAAGTCAGTAAGTCATAACCAAAAGGAACTCAAATGTATTTGGTTGAGGCACCAGCTGAAGTAATGTCCTCATTTCATATTTAATGTCCATAAAAAATGTTTTCATATTTCTTCAAACACCCAGAATTGATAATGTTGTATCTATTATGTATGTAGTCAAAGAGAGGATATGGAATATTGTATTAAAACCTACAGACATCCTCCTTTGGAACATGAAGACTGGCCTGTTAAGAACCTTGTCTGGGAGACTCCATTTCAGGACTGATTAATTCAAATGTGTTTATGCCATTTACATGTAGATGTAATGTTAGATTGATAGAAGCCCTAGGCATAAGTTAAAACCTGTCCCCTCTTCCTCCTAACCACACTGCAGACGTCAAACACAGTGCTATCTAGTTGTTCCCAAGAACCCTCTCTTCTTCCCTGTGTCTTGTGATTTGGTAGCTTGTTTCTAAACACAATCTCAGCTTTCGTACATAAATAAAATAAGATTGTGGTTTGCCACTGAGTTGGCACTCAGGGCAAAGTCAACAGGGAAACTTCGCTGAATCTTTTATTGAACCCTTGTTCTGCTCAACTGTAGTTGAGCTGGACTTGAGAGCTTTGAATATAAAAACTGTAGATGGCAAATCATCACAGATTGAAGAGTTGTGGGGCCATGAAAACACTTTGTCTTCTCCATGCCAACACCTCCTTGGGACTCTGGAAATTCAAGTATGTGCAATACAAGTTTCGGTAGAAGATTCAGCTGTACACACAGGCAATTCCTTGCAAAACTGAGGCCCTACTTTCCTCTTTCCCCCTTCTTTGATGTGTACGTGAGAAGGTGAAACCCTAATGCATGGCACTTTCTACAGAAAACAGACATGACATTAAATTACACAGTAGTGAAGGAGGTATTTCTGCATGGTATGTTTCTTTCCTCCTCATTCAACAACATGAACTGTATTGGCATCTATGACTAGCACACTAGAAGGCTTAAAATACTCTTATAAAACTTGAGGTAGACAGTTATGTTTCCACTTACAAGAATCAAGAAGTAGTTTTCTTTTCCTTAAGGAAAATAACTCTGATACTGTTTATAATGATAAAATAGCTGTTCTGTTCATCCAGTATGGGATCTGAGGGATCATAATAAATGTCATTCTATATAATATATTAGCTTATTTTTGTGATAGTACTTGTTTAAGTCTACTCCTCATGCTGTATTTTTTCTGTCAAGGTTAGCTCACATGCTACTAATTATATTTTTTAATTAAGTTAAATTTTTAACTGTGTCATCAATCAATTCTGAGAAATTTAATTTTCTGTAACAATGGCTTTAGGAAACTGGTACCATCTACAGACAGAATAGCCATTAGCATATGTAAATGGAAAAACATGGAAAAGAAGATGAGACCTGTCTGTGGGCTCTGAAATTATCAATCTCCAAGACAAGATAAAAGAACAGCTTCCCTGTGGGAGACAATGACTTACTTCTTCATGATAGTTATTTAATGTCAATGTACTTTATTCAGATAATAAATAAGAGGAGTTCCCCTGAGCCTGATTGCTTCTATAATGTGTTCTCATATATAATTATAAAGAGAATGAAAAGCCAAGATGGTGTGTGAGGAAGCAAACTAACTTTACCACCCACCAGCTCTTCCCGTGTTGTTGGCTGCTCACCTGGGCAATTGGCAATGCGTCTGTGGCTGATACAGAGTTTTGCACCTGCAGGCTGTATTATGACACATTTGTGAACTTCAATTCTTTAACAAAACAATCTTTAAAAAAAAAGCCATGAATTTGTTCCTAATAGAACATTATTTGTACATACCTAAAAAGGGTGCAATAACTYCAATTCAGGAAACTAAAAGAACCTTTAAGGACTGACCCTACAGGACAATTAACTACAAGTTTGCCACCACTGCCTTCAGCAGATTTCAAGTGGGATTGATTCTGCTTTAAGATAAGAATACAATAATCTTAACATCCCAATTCTGAAAGCCTCATAGTACCAGATGTTTAAGACATACAAAAATAAATAATATGCTAACATCCCCAAAAGCTGTTTAACTTCCAGTGAACAGCTAGGTATTTATATTTAGCTAGAGATTCAAAATTTTAAGAGTCTGGCCCACAGTCCACACAGTCTGAGAGTCGGTACAAAGCTAGTGCATCATTTAAGTCCTRTCAAACCATCCATCTGTAACTTTAATGATACAGAAGCCTCATGCTGACTTCTCCTGCAGAAATGACTCTCATGCTACATTCCTTCCATTTCTACACTACCAAGTTATGCAGGTACATATCAAATATGCAAAAAAGGGTTTTGGAAATTCAGGCAGGGGAAAAATAGTGAATAGCATACAACATCTAAATCTAAAAGGTATAAATATAGGATCCTTTTCCTAACTTCTCCCTTCTTTGGGAAACATGCATGAGAAGGAGAAGTTATGACTGACAAACAGGTTATTTGCAAATAGGAAGCCTTTAGTGTTTGCGAGCAATCACCACTTCCTAGTGAAAACTGGGCAAATTGGCAAAAGTGTTTTGATGTAATATCCTAGTATTTTCCTAGGGAGTTAGGATGTTAGTACAGAGCAAAAGTACTCTGTCTCCCCTAGAAAACAGTTACAACTGACACAGCATTTTTTTGTGGAATGCAGGGCCAAACACTTATTAAAAATCTTGTTGTATGGGGGCTCATTGTGATGGAGTTAATTTTCTTCAGAGCAGCCCATATGGTGCCGTGTTTTAGATTTGTGACCAAAACAGTGTTGTTAACACATCAGTGTTTTGGCTGTTGCTGAACGGTGCTTGTGTAGTGTCAAGGCTCTCTCTCCAACTACCCCACCAAAGGCCAGTAGGCTGGGGGTGAGCAAGAGGTTGGGAGGGCAGCTGACACTACCTGGCCAGAGGGTCCATATAGCGTCATGTTCAGCAATAAAACTTGGGGGGGAGTTTTTCCAAGGTAGTCTGTGCTCAGAGACTGGCTGGGCACTGGCCAGCTAGTGGCAAGTGATTRCTTTTGGATCACTTGCTTTTTTCCCTCTTTTTTCCCTTTGCTTCTTAAACTGTCTTTATCTCGACCCACGAGTTTTCTCACTTTTGCTCTTCTGATTCTCTCTCCCATCCCACTGGGGGAGGACTGAGTGAGCAACTGGGTGGGGGCTTAGCCCAGGTGAGGTCAACTCACCACACTTATCTAAAAGTCTTCTGTACTTCTAGTTTCCCTGTTTGATTGTTTGAGATTCTCAGCCTCAGAAGAAGTCATGATGAAGCTGTCAGGGACCACAGACTTAGGAAACCTGGTCTCCTAAGCAGCCTGTCAGGCAAAGAACCAGATTATTGCTTCACTGAAATTTCACAGGAATKAAAGTATTTTTTCATCAGGACAAACTGTTTTGTTGGAAGTTTTGCCAACCTGCTCTAATTTGGACTAGATTTTTCTTGTGCCATGCATTCACAGACCTCCTGGTAGGAAAAGGAAGGAGCTGAAAATAGGCAAAGTTGGGGACCTAATTACAGCATAATTGCCGACCTGTCCATGTTGATATTTTGGGGAGCCTTAGAACGAATACAGCATAGTTATCTGTACCTCACTGCAGTTTTGTCATCCCCTCAGAATATTTCATCTGGCTTTTTGACCAATAAAATTCTGAACCCACTGCTATCCTGCCCACACCAGATATGAAGGAGCACACAGTGATGTCCTGTGGTCTGATTTTTCCCCTTCCATACATTTCTGGATATGAAAGGCAATAACAGTTCTAACAAAGGAGTCACTACACATTATGCATCTCCTCATGAATCACATACAGAAACAATTAGTGAAGTTCCTTTTCAAACAGAAATGCACATGAGAATATGCATTCATTACTAATGAACATGGCAACAGATGCATGTTTAAGATGATCAAGAGGAATTAAAATATGTGTACCCAAAGTTGAAAACAGGGATATAACTAAAAGATTTCATAGACAGAGAAGTATATAGCTATCTACAAACAAAGGTACAATCAGGTTTCAATAAAGATATTTTATTTTACCACACAAATCAAAATCAGAGAGTTTTCACTGAGTAGAGACAACAGAAAACTTGAGAGTTGCCTCTAGCCCCAAAGCACTTCAGATGCAGTAATACTCATCAGAAGATTTGAGCTTTGTTCTTGGATCTGCTAGAGGTGCTATCTCATAGGTACAAAACTTAGAGACAATAACCATGGCGGGACATGGCCATGACTTAGAGACAATAACCAGGGGACCATGACCTCAGGGTTTGCTGGGGATATAAATTCTTGTGATAATGTTTGTGAAAAACTCATAACAGTGTGGTTTAGTACTAATACTTTTCAAAAGGCAAAAATCTATTCTTGCTCTCATCAAAGGTAATATCAAAATTACCGTTAATTTTAGCATAGACAGAAGTATATTTTAAGTAATGGAGAAGCCAGTGGTATGTTCACAGTATGGTTCAACAAAGACACTACAAGAATAATCAACTACAAAAAGAAGTAACAGTTTACGAATCTTGAATCCTCTTAAACCTTTGTTGTTCAATTTAAAGTAATTCCTTTATAAATAAGAGTATGTCAAACTTAACAAAATTTTGTCCCCAGTTGCTGCTGGTGTTGTCATAAAGACAAGCAGTGACTAGGATATGTGCTTCCTTTTGAGCAATAAGAGCGGAATGGCACGATAAGCTGTGGAATATCACATTGCTTCATTGAGTAAGCAGGTTTGCCAATTTGCTGAGCCCTGTGTTAGAATCCTTTATCAACACACCATTTTTCATCAGTACTGAAAGCAAACCGCCACTCAGTCCCCTCATGCTCATGGCCGAAAGAAAAGACTATCAGGAAAACATGTACCCTGGAGCAACATTCTGCATTTGACTTGGTCAAGAAAACAAGCCAGTTTCAAAGCCATCATTATTGTCTAAAGACCATCATTAAATCTGTTTTTTAAATTGCATCCTTCACAAGAAGCTACTTGTGCTCCAAATCCTTACAGCATTCTTCATGCTTTCTGCATTTCTACTTAGTCCTATTTAGAAAGAGCTTTTGACATTTGTGAAAAGTTGTCATAGAACTTTGATTTTTTTTCTTTTTTTTTTTTAAGTATAAGGTCTTCAACTAGTTAAATACTGACACCTAAGTAAAAGAATGCTATAATATGTAAGGAATGGTTTTCACATCTACCAAGTATTCAAACTTTTATTAAAGTCCATGCCAATTATAGCAATTCAGCACATTATATTTTTGCTTTCTAGGAAAATGAAATCACGATATGGGGTGACCTCCATGTCCAGTCATTGCTTTCACCTAGACGTAGTTTAGAAAGTCACACAAAATCAGAGCTATTACTATACATACAGTATAAGAGGTCTTGTTCGAGTGACTTTAAAAAACCTGTCTTTAAACTGAGTCGTAAAATTAAAAAAAATACCGTGTTGTCTCACATCTCATATTTCATGTGGGATTTTTATTTAATGGGATTTGTMGCCTTCAAGATTCTTCCAAATATCCCATTCTTAAAATGATGGTAATACTTTACTCCATAATTGCTTATCCTGAAATAATCTAAACACCAAGGTGTGAGAGGGGGAACATTTTGATACTGTTTCTGGTTTGTGGCAGCTCTTTAAAGAGCCTGAGGATCCACCAGAAGAAGGTGTTTAGAAGGGAGGAAGAATTATTTCATGGCAGGATGCTGCTGCAGCTCTGTACACATGATTTACATGAACTGCAAAGTTTGTAAGCAAAATGTTTGTTCTTACATTTTTGTAGAATTTGGGCCTAAAGCGTTCTCTCTACTTGAGAAAACATCACCGAATTTGTCTTTAAGATATTTTGTTTGCAACTACTTCTAGAGGCAACTAACCTTTCTGTCTGACAGGTTCTCTTATCTTCTACATTTTTACAGAGGAATATACACGGAAGACCAACATTTTAATAGGAGGAAAACCCTATCCTACCAATAACAAAAATGTAGCTTTTATTTCATTATCATACTGCTATGAGCAATGGCATACATCCAGTTTTTTGGTTTCTATTGTTTTCTTTTGATTTTCTGGAGTGTGTGTTTGAATAACCCATGATAGCAGAGCTTTAAAAAAAAATAAACAGATGTTTTTATTTTCTAGTGCAAATGGGTCTCAGCAGCTTTCAGCTATCTCATCTGGGTTTTTTTTAATGGCTTTAATGTTTATGCAGTAAGCTTTTATGGAACTCTTTACTGAAAACTACCTCTAGAACTACCACTGAAAAAACCACAAACATGCACGCACACATGCACACACATGCAGCCCCCTCAGTCCTGCAGAATTATAGTTTGGGACATCTTCAACCACGTCCACAGTGCCAAATGGTTGTGCTACACAGTATAAGGTTAATGTAGAGCCAAGGTCGGAGAGCACGTCTTCATACTGAAATGCTGACAAAACACACTGTTTCCAAGCAGCTGGGAACTGTTTCTCTAAATAGTTTTGATGATTTCTATTAATCAGTTGACTCCTCCAGAGCCCACGGGTTACAGTTACAAAAGCTTTATGAGAAAGTAAAACAGCATATTCTTTGTGCCTATATTAGTGAAAATCTATAAAACCTATCTATTGATTTATGATCAGATTATTTAAAAACAAGCACTTTGCAGGTATATATTTTGTCTTCATTCATGGAGACATGCCTAGACAGTTATTGCTATTCTGGAAGCTTTAAGAAAAATCAATCAAATGTACAAATACTGTTAAAACTAATGAATTTGCATTTACACATTAAGCTCACAGTAAACTGTAAGCAATTTCTTGTGTTCATTGAAAGATGTGAATTTTGCCATGGAACAAGACACAAAGTCTCATATATGAAGCTTGATTACTGTATTTACACATAGCAATGTTTTTCACCATTTTAAGTCACTAATATGCCCTATTAGACTGACAGTATCTTGTTAGCTACATTTTATTTTCACTTAGATAAATTTCCACAGATTGGAAAAACAGCCTTAATATTTACTGTACAGAGAATAGCTCCAGAATGAAATTACAGCTGAAAGAAAGGGCCTCTGGATTGACAAGTTTAATGTTTTTATTCCAGTGGTCAATGCAACTGCAGTGTTTGAAACTTTGAAGATTTTTTGTAGAAAGTTGAAGATTTTCATAGAACATTAGTAAGATTGCTTTGCAATAACTGATAATGCTTTACTCAAGCTACTGAAAAGTCTAGAAATAATTGTAGAAAGTACTAAAGGTGTTGAATTTTCAAAATCTAACAAATAAAGCCAATTAAATCATTTGGAATGAACTCTCTTTGATAGAGGAAGATCAGGTTAGGGAACATCTAAACAAACTGGACATAAACAAATCTATGGGACTGGGTGGGATGCAGCCACATGTGCTGAGGGAGCTGGCCAATGTCTCAATTATCTTTGAAATGTCATGGCCATCAGGGGAGGTTCCTGAGGTTGGGAAGAAAGCAAATGTCTCCACTGTCTTCAAGAAGTGCAAAAAGGACAATCCAGGAACTACAGGCAGGTCAGCCTCACCTTGAACCATGGGAAGGTGATGAAGCCAACCATCCTGGAAACCATTTCCAAACACAGTGAGGACAAGAAGGTGGTTGGGCATGGTCAGCAGGGATTTATGAAGGGGAAATCATGCCTGACCAACCTGATGGCCCTGTACAGCAAAAGGACTAGAGCAGTGGATTTTGTTTATCTCAACTTTAGCAAAGCTTTCAACACTGTCTCCCTTTACCTCCTCATAGACAAGCTGATGAAGTACGAGCTAGATAAACAGAGAGTGACATGGATTTAAAACTGTCTGGACTGCTGGGCTCAAAGGGTTGTGATCAGTGGCACAAAGTCCAGCTGCACGACAGTGATTAGCGGTATATCCCAGGGGTCAATACTGGGGCCAATACTGTTTAATACCTTCATTTCATAACCTGGATGATGGGACAGAGTGTGCTGTCAGCAACTTTGCAATAGGGAGGAGTTCTTGATGGACCAGATGTTTGTGCTGCCATTCAGAGGGATGTCAACAGGCTGGAAAAAATGGGCAAACAGGAATCTCATGTTCAACAAAGGGAAATGTAAAAGTCCTGCCCCTGGGAAGAATAATCCCATGCATGGGGTGCAGGGTGGGGACCAACTGGCTGAAAAGCAGCTTTGCGGAAAGGACCTGGAGGGTCCGGGTGGACAAAAAGTTAGACATGAGCCAGCAATGTGCCCTTGTGGCAAAGGCAGCTAACAGCCCCTGGGCTGCATTAGGCAAAGTGTCACCAGCAGGTCAAGAGAGGTGATCCTTTCCCACTACTTAGCACTGGTGAGACACATGTGGAGTGCTGGGTCCATTTCTGGACTCACTGGTGCAACAGAGACATGGACATACTAGATTGCGTCCAGTGAAAGGACAGGAAGATGATTAAGGGATTGGTGCACCTGACATATGAGGAGAGGCTGAGAGAGCTGGGACAGTTCAGTCTGGAGAAGAGAAGGCTCAGGGGGGATCTCCATACCTGACAGAGAGGGAGTAAAGAAGACAGAACCAGACCCTTTTCAATGGTGCTCATTTAAAGGACAAGAAGTAATGGGCACAAACTGAATTACAGGAAGTTCTGTTTAAACATAAGAAAAAACTTACTTACTGTGACAGTGGTCGAACATTGAAACAGTACTAAAAGGCCTGTTTCTCTCCTTTGCTCAGTGTGGCCACTTCAGAAGTCTTTCAGTCTTTGGTTTCTGCAGGGGCATTCAACTGAGCATTATCTTCTTCAAACCCACAGATCTGGGAGTCTTTCCAGAGAGGGCAGCCTGCAGGACTGCAGGTAACATGGAGAGGAAGACTGAATGCTCTCTACAACTCCCTGAAAGGAGGTTGTAGCGAGGTGGGTGTCGGTCTCTTTTCCCAAGGGACAAGTGATAGGACGAGAGGAAATGGCCTCAAGTTGCAGCAGGGGAGGTTTAGATTGGATATTAGGAAAAATTTCTTCACTGAAAGGGTTACCAAGCATTGGAACAGGCTGCCCAGGGAAGTGGTTGAGTCACCATCCCTGGAGGTATTTAAAAGACATGTAGATGTGGTGCTTAGGGACATGGTTTAGTGGTGGACTTGGCAGTGTTAGGTTTATGGTTGGACTCGATGATCTTAAAGGTCTTTTCCAACCTAAATGATTCTATGATTCTATGACGCTATGGACTGGTTCCATGGTGCTACCTATGTTCTGCAATAAGGCCGAGGACTGAAATGCTGGACAATACTTCCAGAGCTATCAGTGTAACTTTTTTGTGATTCACAAAAGCTACACAAAGAAAGAACTACAATTTTCTTCCAGAGGGCTTAAAAGATCTTTGCAGAGAGTTGATAGTATCAGGTGATATAGGTCATGAACACAAAAAAAGCCCTATATATTAAAATTGGCATCTGTAATGTGACTTACACTGAACATAAAATTGCATGGCATCATGCAGTAAAAATTCTGCTTAGATGCTTTAGGCAGATTTACAGTTTAAAACATAGGACAAAACAATAAACCCCCTATATCCACCTATATCATTATATATCCTTTATGTGTAAAAGGCACATGTGTATGTATTTACACATACACACACACACGTATATTCTTCATATGCATATATAAACATATATATACACACACATATAAGTTATGACAAACTGCTCCAGACCAGCATTGGAGGGAAGCCCAGAGAAGTGGAGATGAAATTTAATATGAGAAGAAAAAAAGCAAAAGGAAAATTTGGGAAGTTTAACTGTTTTCTAGTTTGTACACTAAATGCTAGTCAATGGTTTGGAATATTGAAAATTGCCCTGAGCTTTGCTAGGCAGACAGAATACAGGGAAGCAGTGGGTAACTTATAGAGCTGGTGAGAAAACAAAATGTTTTAAAATTTCCACAAAACAGAGGGAAATGTTTTAAAGAATATTTGGCAATTCCTTTCCCTGCTTGCTTTTTTCCCCCAGCAAGCTTATTCTGGTCATTACTATGTCTACATATTTAAGTGCATGAGTACACACATACACACTAAGGAGATTAGATCACTCAAACAAGATGAGAAATCCCAGATGCAAGCCATGGATGTTCTCCATTTATACATAAAAGACAACCCCTTGGGGAATCTAACCACTCTTCAATTGCAAAACATTTAATGGTGCAGAGAGGATGTGGATCTTGATCCTGCAAACACTTAAACATGTGCTGCATTGTAAGCTGTTAAATAGTCCAAAGAAGTCAAGTGTGTAAAGCTAAGTACATAATTTAGTTGCAAATTGAAGGTCTTAAAACACTGCAGAATGTATTGCTTTTAAAACTTCCACTATTTTTTTCCTTAGCAATGCCACACAAAGCAGGAAGAGATAATCACAGCTTGAAAATCTTTTAGCGGAATTCTTGTAAAACCAAAGATTACACTCAGAAGGGGCAACTGTCATAACCTTTATGTTCACAGATGCCGAAAAAATGCTGGTGGTCTAGGGATTATCTTCAAATACACAATGCTAAGGCTCCAGTTGAACAGCAGGACGTCTGTTCTTAGCGGAGCAGCAAGTCTGGAAACAGAGAGGTAAGAACATCACAAAGAGTCATAGACCTATAGAAGGGGGATTCCTAGTTTTACAAATCAGTGAATGCAATATCTTTAGATTAAATCTGTATCATCAAAGAGAAAAGATGTGAAATAAGGTTTGACTGATTATATTGCCTTTGCAGAGGGCTTAGAGACTGAATGTTTTAACTTCAGTAAACCTGCTGTTAATGGGTTGTGGAGTTTAAAATGACTCTTCATCCTCAAAATACAGATGAGCTGGCTTCTACATATGCAGGGGTACTCTGGAAAGAGAAGCCAAGGAGGTTATCAAGGACTGAGTGGGGAAAAAATGTTACAGAGGATATCTCTTGCTTAAAAAGATGTTTTTAGGTCTAAGACTGTCATTATACACAAGGCAAATAATCATCTTTTTGCCTCCCCTACATTATCTTCCTTCTTCTTGATTGAACATTCCTTCATTCCCCTATGAACAAGTCTATATCACTATGTAGACAAAAATGAACAGACTTTAAACAGCCTTTTCCTTTGTAATATATGTAAGCTCAGACCAGTCTAAATACAGCAGAATGAAAGAAAGGCAATGTTTCATTGTATTGATCACTTTTACTTCTAAATATCTTCACTTCTGAGCAATAGTCACTTTAGGTTAGTAACTAATCAGATCACATTTGCTTTCAGATAGTTAAAGAACAGCATTGACCAGGATAATTATTCTTTTCATCTGAATGCAGAGGATGTGAGCTTGGAATAGTCCTGGTGGGACACAGTAGATGTGTTTGAGATGCGTGTTATCTGTCAACCTGTACGTGAAGTTTTAAACTGTGATATTTACATTTTCACAAGGGACTCATAAGCATTAATCTCCATCACATTTCAGGGCAGGTTACAAAACAAATTTCTAACAGGTGTTTGAGGACTGTTGAAGATATGAGAAGTTTTGTTATCCAGTGTTTTTCATTAGCTCCTGTTTTGATTTTATACTTGTGGACTGTATTTTGAATTCATGACAGTAGATCCTGCAAAAGGAAAGTATTATATGCAATGGAAAACTAAAAACACACAGGCAGGACCAAAAGAAAACTCACTTAAATGTAAAGCCTTCTCTCCCTAATTACTGGAACTGTATTAAAATCATATAAATCCTATGACCAGCTTTTACCAGCACAAAGTCATGTAGCTCACTGGGGCCACACCAGTGTCACACCACACCAGGTGTCCCCCACCAGGGACTATTACAACACCCAATATTTCCCATTCTTTTCAACCTTTCTCCCTCAACTTGCATTCAGACATTGCTGTAGTATAACAATATAATTTGGCTTTGCTTTTTACAGCTTTTTCTGGTATCTTTTGTGTTGATTTCATCTGACATTTTCAGCAATGACCTGCTGAAAGCGTTCTCTGAGCCCATGGGTGGTCTCAACCATACAGCAAAAGAGTTGAAAACTGAACAGTATTACAGACCAATAGGCCTAACAGGAGATTATTATTAATAAGATACATTTATTTAATTTTATATTTTCATAGCTCAGGCTCATAAAGAAGAACACTTAGAATACCAATAGTAGTAGGATGCTCTACTACTGACAGTAACACAGTACTTCCGTAGCTCCTTAAAGCACAGCAGCTCAAAGCTCTTCCAGCTGATGAATTTCACTTATTTGAAAACTGAGATATGGCAGGAAATAGGACTGTGTTTTACCAGCACTAGCTTTTCTACTGCTGACAGAAAAGACACAGAGGTTCATGGCTTTGTTCTGTTCACCTATCAAAACCTTCAGGTATTTATCAAAACCTTCAGGTATTTGTCAAAACCACATTTCTTCATCAGAAAGAGCATGAGCTGCTGACTCATCTTCTGAACATTTTCAAGTTTGAAGGGGTGTCGTATGGTACTAAGTAGATGAGGACTTGACATTAGTAATTATGTCAAGGACATCCATAATGTAAAATAAAGTATTACAGTTCTAGCAATAGCACTCAATATCTTTCTCTTTATCAGTTATATATCCACACATGTACATTGTTTAATACATCCATTTATTTAATAACTAGTTTTATTTAACTAATACTTTGTGAATTCTAGATAGAAATCAGATTTTTATATATCCTTATAAAATATTTGGTGCGCTATAAAAATAACACCTATTAAGTCAGGTTAAAGGCAATATCTTCTTTACTGCAAAGGAGATAAGTTGCCCCAACAGGTTGGAATAATGAGTCTTTGCTTAACGAATGTGAAGAAGGAGTTCCCACTTACACGTTTTCTCAAACACAAACAATACCCTACCAAATGTAACAAGTTAATCATGATTTCCCTTTGTCAGGACCATAGATGTAAACATAGCAGCTCTGAAGCCAGACAGCTATGATACAGAAAGGGTGCATTTTTAACTGGAAAAAATAAGAAATTACGTTATAATCATGGGTTTTGGGGAAGGATTAAGGCAGAGACAAATGTCTACAGATAGCCCATGTAGGAGAGGCAACTTAGGGGAAACCGATACACTACAGTCTTGTTCTAGCTGGAGAAATGAGGTAGCTGGTTTGTTGTTTTTTCTAAGTAGTACTATCTCTGTCTAAATTTTGTTGCTGAAGTTATAGTTTTATTCATTCTTGACCTATGTAGTCATTGGAACATGATAATAAAGATGCCACAAGGATTTATTTTTTCCCCACTGACCAGCTGGCTTTCATTCTCAGATCTACTTACAATCTATTTCTAAAATGACAAAACTGAGATTATTAACAACATTAAACATCAGAATAGAGCAGTTACATTTTCTTTATCCTTACTCAAATCTCCGTCTCCATAAGCCATCTCATTATCTCACACAGTTCATACCAAAATTCCTAACCATAGAGGAAGAAAGGTAATGGAACAGAAACTTCAAATTACAGTAAAACTGAAGAGAGTACTTAAATCAACATTATGCCAGAAAGACATTAAATAAAAAAAAAAAACAAACCATAGCATATACTACAGTTCCTTATACTACCAATAAAATGGGAATTAATCTTTTAAACTAATCTAATTGAATCAGATTAGTTTCTCCCTTCCATCTCCAATTGTCATCTGTAGGTAACTGAAGCTTACATATCTGTATTGTTATCAATACACCTGTGTTATTGTGCATAGGTTTAAGATTTGATCCATTACCCATAAAGCAGATTGCCTTCTGGCACTTAATTCATACAAATGTTGACACCTCATTAAGAGAAGCTACCTTTAAAAATTTTATTTATAAAATTTAACAATAATTACATCATACAGGGAAACCACATAATTGTCTCTTTTTTTGCCAGAACAAGATTTTCCTTGAAACAGATTCCTGACTCCAGTCTCAGACCTCTATTTAAGTGACTTAAATGAGGCTTTTGCACTTCTATCCTGGGATTTTTCTAGATTCTTTTTCGCTCTGCATTTCAGAACCTTTTTGTAGAGGTTTCCTTTCTCAACATTTCTGTTTATTCCTACCGTTACCTTCAAAACTTGAGGTTCTTTTGAAATGTAATGTTAAATGCACATTGACAATTCAGATCTACTCACTTCAGTTGTTGAAAGAGGTGTACAAAGAATAAAGCCACTGCCCTGAACAAACCTGCCAAGAGGAAAATCGGGCATCCATGTAAGAGAGTTTTAGTCCAGAGGGATCCACTGAACACTCAAGGGATGCTTTCCAACCCTCACTAACAAACTTATGATCTGTAGTGATAGCTAAAACTATAATGTTCCACAGGAAGGGAAGATGAGAGAATGAGAGACAGAGAGAAACCAAACCAAACCAAACCAAACCAAACCAAACCAAACCAAACCAAACCAAACAGCATTGTTAATGATTCTTTGCAGTAGGGAATTGGTTGAGATCATTGCTCTCTATTTCTCTATTGTGTGGGTCATATCTATACCCCTCATTAACAATGCGACTCAAAGAAAAATCTTTCCTAACCTCAAATATTGTGATTTGTTTAATATTGAAAGTATGAGCAAAACACCCCAAGCCGGATCTCGGAGAGATTAGTAGCACTTTGCCTCTTTATCATCACTTTCTACAGAGATTCTAGTAAATAAATTTTCAGTGCAGGGTGTTCATGGAATCTACATCTAGTAAATTTTTTAATTAGGAAACACTTTGCACTGGTAAACTTATCCAGTTTAGTCAGAAAATGTGAAACTTATCCAGTTTAGTCAGAAAATGTGGGAAAGTAAATAAAGTATAAATCTGACAAACTTGTAAAACGATAGAGAGACCTGATGCCGGAGGCTTTGCTATGACTTCAGTGCCTAGCAGTTGAATGGTCCTCCTTTCCTTGGATACAAAAGTGTGAATATACACATGTATATACTTTGGAAAGATCTGGACATTAGCATCAAATTCAGTCTCAGGCAAAGCCTATGCAAAGCCTGTCACCTCTCCCAGGGGCACTGAAACAAGCCATAGGAGCTACAAATGTTGATCCCAACCTGCATTGGTTTAATTGGGGATTTTGTTAGTAGCTTGGCTTTGTCTTTCTTTTTCTCCCTTCAGATGCCCATAACTGATCTGACTTAGAAATATTAATTTGAAATTTTCAGGCTGACCTCACTTTAGCTGAGGTTGGCTTACAACTTCTCCTCTCCATTTTGCCCCTGTTATACTTCCTAGTATTACCTGGGCAGACTTCTCTTCCCATCCTATTTAGATGACTGCTTCTCCAGCCTTGCACTTATATCCCCTTTCCATTTTAAGAGACATTTTTTCAACTCCAAAGTAGTARGAGTCCAGTCCTGAAAATCCATATGCATGTTTAATCTTAAATTCAATGTCTGCCAGAAGTCAATTGAATTATTTATCTGTCAACTAAACCATGAATTTGTTTACAAGATAGGGGCAATAAGAGAGAGAAAAGGTAGATTCACAAGCCATCTAAGGCTTCCCAAGTAAATTTGGCAATGGTTAGGTAGCTCTTGCTGCCTTGTTATTTTGCGTAACCCTTTTTTCTATAGTCTATCCCTTGCTAAAGATTAAGAACATAAGAAAAGTCAAATCATATAGCTCAGTACCAGTGCCTGAGAGTGACCAATACCATATTGTTTGGAGAAAACAGAACACGCAAGTTAAATAATTCCTTGTCCTGTTCTCAATTTTCTCCAGTCTGATGTTTAGGGCTTCCTAAGCCAGACACTATAGCTGCATCATGTTTAATACTTCTTGAAATTAATAGCCCTCAAAATAGTTCAGTGTAATTAATTTAGCACCAGGCTTTTAAATCTGGTGTACTACTGAAATAATACTGTAGTGGATTTTCACAGTTTGATTTTTTGGAAATCCAACTAGCAACACCACCTTGCACAATTTTGTAAAATATAGTTTTTGAACATTTTGTTTATTACTACTTCAAAACGACGTCTGTGCTTTGTTCCTGTGTCAATAGATGTCAGATCAAGTCATGCTCTGTTCTTTTAAGCATTTTAAAAACCAATGGTGTTAACCTAAAAATTCAGATGGCCAAACCATCAGAGAGGGAAGTTAACAGGGCACCAGAGAGAGATTGTCCTTCCAGTTTCTTCAAACTACAGATGATAAAAAACATTTTCATAATTTGCTGTGCCAAGAAAGTGCTATCTGCAGTGAGATACTCCTATCCAAGAAAAACACATAATTTTGTCTGGGGAACAGACAGGAAACATATTTTCCATTAGTGTGAGGCAGGGGGAATCTGTATTCCTCTAAATACTTGTTTAAAGCCTCAACAAAGCCCAGTGGAAAATTGGAAGGGGGAAAAAAATCACATCTGCTTCTCTCTGTGAGGACTTATTTCTCAGTTTCTTCTGACTGTATAAAGATACACATGAAAACAGGAATTCTGGGTGAAATCCTCAGGAAAAATCAGTGCAACTCCACCCAGATAAAGCTAATTGATGATCTGTGCTTCTGCTCCTTTAGAGTGCATCTGTTTTTACCATCCCCCTCCTTACTAAATAAATAAATATTGCCTTTCCCTACAATGAAGGCAAAGGCTTAAGGAAAGACACAGACTAACTTAGAGTAGTGGTCAAAACTGAGGAAACCCTACTCATGTGCTTCCTTCCTTTTATGATCCTCAGCTGTGAACTCTCTCCTCGAGTCAGGGACCAGACCTTTTCATAAAACAAAGCCAAAGAATGTGCTGTTTCTGCTTTGGTGAATGCATCTTTTCCTTGCCGAGCTAGCCACAGTTTATTTACTTGTACATTCCGTGTTATCAGATAACCACTGAGTATGGATAGGATGTACCTCTCATCAGGGCTGCCATGGCTGTATTTGGCTGCTCAGTGATCTTACTGACTCACAACCTAGTGAGCTGGTCCCACGTATAAGGTAAAAGCTAGGAGGAGAAATGATAGGCCCAGAAAGAAAGAATATAGCTCTTAGCACTAGATGTGGGAGGTTTGATTTTAAATCCCCCTTCTTCTTGAGGGATTTCACTAAAACACATTTTAGTCTTTACAGGACCAAAGCCTTTGATACTAACAAAGGTAATCCGAGAATTTGAGAAAAATATTTCATTATTAGTTCATCATCTGAATAGGTTATATATTTTAAGAATATTTTTTCTCACCTGCATTTTAGTAGAGCACATAATTTAGTCAAGACTTTTACCCAGTAATGTTAATTTTTATTTGACAAATATCAAAAATGGAAGTGCAAATACAAACAGGCTAAAGTCATAAGACTGAGAGTATGAAGTACATGGTTACCCTCAAGATCAATGCTTTGGACCTTACTCAAGTAATCTTTATTCTATATAGGCTAAAGAATGAATTCCATGTTTTTTCTACTTTTTAAAAATTACAACTTACTAAGCTGTACACACACAAAAAAACACCCATGGGAGACAGAAAGAGAAGAAATAATATGTGACAGTTGTATCACATGCAAGTGATCAATGTAATTACATGTCAGTGCCACAGTTTGGTATGGGTAAAACAAAGATTATTCCATTAATATTCCACCAGCCAAGGGACTTCCCAGACTTCAAAATATTCTGGCACATTCTGAGTAAATACAGCTGATAGACCTTTGAGTTAAGGTCTTTTTAAGTTTCAAGCCATTATGTAATAAAGAATATAAARATACTTGAGAACCATAAAAGAGTAAGGGGCTGATCCAAAGACAATTGAAGTTAATGGAAAGCCTACCACTGATTTTATTTGGCTCTTAATAACCCCTGGAGATAGATTTCCTACGATTTATGTTAAAACTCATACTGCTTATCCAAGCCAAATTACATTACATTTTTATACTGAAGTCCTTTACTACATAAGTCAAATATAGTATATACAAGAGGTCAAATATGAAAGAGAATTAGGAGCTAAAACATGCTAAAGATGTCATTACTTCTGAAAGCTAAACAGACTGTCAACGCTGAGTACATTTACATGGCAGTTTAAAAAATACCCTCTACAAATTTTAAAAGCATTTTGAAAAACAAATGCCACTCAAAAGCCATGCAGTTTTCAGAAAAAGCTGCCAGCAGAATAAACATGAGCAAATTTAACCTCTTGTAATGCTGTAATGTTAGCCACAGAATGACCAAAATAAGTAAATGCATATGACCATTACTGATTCTCTGTTTCTATTTATTTGGTGTCAAAGATAGGGATGGGGGATAGAATCAAATATCTCATTCTGAACTGGAACTGGCAATGTGTCTTAGTGTGTCTTCCTATGCCTTAGTGATGTTTCGGGACCTTAGTTTCAGAGCTGTTAAATCATGTTTTTTAATCAAATGAACCTTAGCTAAGTTAAAAGTCATACAACCCACAATTTGAAGGGAAGATTGGAATTTGACTTCAAGGACAGAATTGATTAGATTAGACAAAGAATGTTAACAGTTTATTGTTTCAGAAAGGACAAGTTCACTTACCATTCACATACATGAACTGGCACAATTGAAAAGAAATTATTTTTACAAACAGAAAGAACTAAAAACATTAAAGGGCAAGTGCAAGAGAAGTCATCCCTCTCCAATGCTTTTGGATCTGCCCAGAGCTGTGGGCTGTCTCTCAGCCATCTGCTTCTTACAGGAGGGGTGTTATCTGCTGAAGGCAACTCTTTCCAAACATTCAGCACTTGGCATTACTACAATGACCCTTTGAAGCTTTGCAGGGAAATTTCTCCCAGCTTCCAAGTTCTGCTCACAGCTTTATTTGGAGTTATCATCCATGTTCTATCTCTGCACAGATAACAAATACAGCAACATAGGTTTAAAGGGCTTATTCAGATTTACCTTGCCTACAATACAGACGGGCTTAATGGTACAGCACAGAGGATTCATTTAAGAAGGACTTCCATTTGTACTCTTAGATACACAGTTTGAAAGGAAAGGCTTATAATAAATCAGATACAGTGGGCAATTTTAGCTTAAACGTAATCAGATTCTTCTCTAATTGTTTACCTTAGTTTACAAAATATCACTAAGAACCTCTAAGTGGCAGAGCTGGGGATTCATTGTTTGGGACAGCATCCACCCACCCAGCTGCTGCCCTCAGCTCTCAACCTCTGCTTCCCCTCTCTTGTGCACCAGCGTTCACACTAATTACTTGTTATTCCAAGTAGCCTACCACAAGCACTGCCATTGTTCTAGGTGATCCCCTTATTTACTTTTGAGTTTAGGGCTTGGATACAACTACAAAAAACATTCGTGGCTTTGTCTACAGTCAAATACTTTTAAAACTCAAAGGTGATTTCTCATTTCCAGTTCACACCTGAACAGCTAGGCACACATATTTGTGAATGTACACATTTTGGCAAACACTGCTGATTGTTCTTCCTGACTTAGTTACCTAAAATACTTAAGGCTATTACTCCTTTATCTCTAAGCAGCCTGCTATACACTTGCCTGCTGCCCACTCTGGACTGTTCCCCCAAATGCAATTTGAGATAACATCATCTTGTTAAATACTGTATAAGACACATATTTCATATATATTAAGTTCATGATCCAAGGTGCACTGTTACAGAGATCACACTAGCATGTTGGCAATAGAAGTGACAGATGAAGTAAGAAGTTGCTATGTTGGCTGCGTTTATGAGAAACTTCCCTTTTTTCTCTTTCACCTTTTTTCCAGGATTCCTGTTACGCATACACACACGCCAGAGCTGCAGAGTCACGAACTTATGCAGATAACCATTAAACCAGAACAATCTAGTTGCAGCACCAAGGACTTAGCATCAGCAGAGCCACCTTCTTTTTTATCTGAATTTTTAAACTTCTTCAACGACTCTATTTTCAGCATTGCCCGAGGCCCTGCTCCTTGTCATCCAACATGTCTGTTTTCTCTGATTTATCACTATGCTCTTCCCTCCCTAATAAGTCAGTCCTGAGTCAGCAAAAGCACTTCTACTCAGGCTTTGTTCAAAAAAATAATTTAGTTCATTCGTAGATGAAACTTAAGAATCCACCTCAAATTAAGTATATATTTAAAAGATTTACTGAACTGACTGAGATTACTAAACTGGCAGTTAGCCTTGGAATAATTTTCAAAACCAACCTTACATCTCTTTGTTATTGTTATTCATAAAATCCACTCTGGGAAATGCTGTTCTGTGCTGTAATGTCTAAATGCTCCTTAGCATTGATACGATTGCTCCCTGTGTCATGTTTTTAGTTGAACTTTAAACTGTTTACAACAGTAATGACTTGGACTACATAATCATTTATAGTATCTTAAATTCTTCCTCCATTCAACAGTCTTGGTTTTTCCTCCCAAACATCCTGCTAATAATATGCACATACAAAATTGCAGTTTGACTTCATATTCCATCATAAATGAAAGATGTGTTTTCAGTAGTGCAAACTGATTTTACATAGCCTATGATTTACTTAATTAAAACTATGTAAATTACTGTCTAAAACTTTCTGAAATTGCTACCTGCTGGAAAGACCTATACTCCTATTATAAGCATGAGGCTGCTCTAGAATTACTTTCATTTTTCATAAATTCACTGTCACTCACACACCTCTGTCACCATGAGCGCTGAGTACTACTTTTGGCAAGTTGTCAGCTCTTTTAACCACAATATGCTCTTGCTCTGCTGTCACTGTAAGAGGCTACAAGGCTGATAGTAGCAGAGGGAGCTGGTAGAGGAAAACCAGTGCAGAAAAGATGAAAGGTATCTTAACTCCAGCAGCCGTTATTGCCACCTCTTTCGGTCTCCTGCATGATCCATGATGAAAGGTGTTAATCCTCCTGTAAATACCACTCCATCATGATTAACAGGGCTCAAAGAAGTAGCTCAATGTTTAAATTTTGTCAAAGCTTCTCACGTGTCTCTTTCCTGTAACTTGTTTTGTAAAATACCTCTTTCTTTCCTTTTGTCTTCTTTATAAGCACACAGTTTGGGGAAAAAATAAAAACAAAACCCGAACTAATTTCAGACATACGCAGCTTTTCAGGATAAAAGTTTATCATATCTGGTAACAAATAACCCAGACAGTTGACTAAACAATTAAGAAAACTAATCATTAAAATTTCCCTGAATGCTTAGGACAAAAGTATCTGCCTTAGAGAACTGACAGAAGTCCAAGACTCTGAATTCAACACCCAGGCTGTGCCAGCGATAACTTTTAAAAACTCACTGCTGTCATGGAGCTTAACTGCTTCTTCCAGTGAAGAGGCTCAGGATGTGTGCATGAAAGCAGACTGAGGTTACCCACACAACGATGCTGTGTCTCTGCCTCGACTGCAAGCCCTGATACCTCCTTCTGCAGGGAAACCTGCTCTGCAAGGAGCCACCCAGGTCAGTACCTCCTGGAAGCAGTCCTCACTGAACATTTTACCCCTGCAGATGTTCAGTGGATGGCTGTAAGCTGTGTTTTAGTATCAGCAACATTTTTTTGTTTGATGTAGGTCTACATATCCTCCAGAGAACAGCGAAACATTTATGTGGACTGCTGTACACCCTTGTGTGTGCAAAGTAATTCAGTGCCTGCACAACCTCAGGCTGACAAAGAAAAATACCAGCATTACCAAATCTTAAACACTGAGATTTGTCCTCTTCTTTGTCCTCTACTAGATATTTCCGAAGAGGAGCATCTCCCAGCAAGCCTTGAAACTTGGGTGCTTGAAACTGTTAAACATTTTCTAAACCCATTCTGCATTAATGGTATCAAACACAGCAGGTTGTAATTATTACTAAAGCGGAAGTATAAACCACTCTTGGTGATCCAAGGAAACGACCAAAGCATTCATGGCAAACAATTTGAAACTGGCTCTTTTTCAGCATTTTACTGCACATTAGAAAATAAATACAATTATGGGTCAGAGGACAGTAGGACATCGCTCCTTCGTGACGCCGACCAGGTTCGGGTCCGTCTAGGATTCAAAAAAGCATCTTCATAAAGCCCCCGACAACAATCACTGACAGTTTCGTTTGCTCGCGTGCTGATAGTATCCCCCCGTGGGGAACCCGGCCAGGGGATGCCCAGGCGCGCAGGGGCATGCACAGGGCACAGGGGCTGGCGCCCAGCGCCCAAGCCCCCCTCGCCGTGCCTGGGCACCGGCCGCAGCCGCCTGCCGCCGCCCCAGCTCCGGGAGCGGACAGCCCCACCGCGACCGCCGGCGGGGCCGGGCCGGGGGCCGGCAGGGAGGCGGGCTGAGGGCCGGGCCCCGCCGAGGACCCCCGAGGGAGGGGCTGAACTAAGGCGCGGGGTGGGCGCACGGAGCCGCCAGAAGAGCGCGGAGGCGCCGCCCGGCCCGGCAGCGCGGCGGCGGAGCCTCCCGGCCGCGGGGCGAGCGGGGCGGCGGAGGGGAGCGGAGCCGAGCTGAGCCGAGCCGAGCGGCCGGTCGGCGCGGCGGGGCCATGCCGGGGGCCGCCCCCGCAGCCCGCCGCCTCTGGCTCTGCGCCGCCCTGCTGGGGTGCCTGGCGGCGGCGAGGCCCCGCCGGCGAGGTAAGCGGCGCCGGGCCGGGCAGCGAGAGGGGGCGAGCGGCTGCAGGGGGGGCATCGCCGCCAGCCGGTGAGCGGGAGGGCGCCGAGGCGGGCGGCTGCGCCGTGCGCCGTAGCGCAGAGGTCAGCGCTTGCCCGCGGCCGCGCCAGGTCCTGAAGTAGCGCCCTGGCAGGGAGCGTTCTCCTTGTCCGGTCCCGGGGAGCGGCTGGGGTCAGGTTCTGCCCCTGTGCCCGCCCGTCGCGCGCTTTCCATGTAGCTGGTTTCACTGGAAGAGGCTTAACTTTATGAACTGACAAAGTAGAAATTGCCATTGTCACAGCGCACCTGCAGGGAAAACCTACCAAGTGAAAATCGAAGACCAGGAATGTTAATTCTCCCACTCTCTCTTCCTTGATCTCTTTTCCCTGTGTGCTGGAGCACACTGGCACACCTGGGACCTCTGCAAAATGCTTTGCAAAACCTGGGCAAAAACCATACCTGTATTGTTCCAAATTTCTGAGAGAAAGCCACATAAAAGCAGATACAGCAGTGTATTATATTGAGAACTACTAGAAAATATTCTATGAGCATATATTTTACATTTTTTTAAAGGTTATGCAACTATTTACTACCTTTACAAAGCACCCCTTAGGGTGTGGACATGAGTGGTTGAAAAGTGTTTTAACACCCATGCAAATAGGTTATTTCTAAAGGTGTATTAATGTGTGCGTGTTGATTCTATTTTCTTCGTTGTTCCTTGTATAGGAGTATTCATATTCCTGTTCCATTGCATTGCGATACTGTCATTGCTACCATGTTTGTGATCATGTTCTTTTATATGTCTCATCCAAGCAAATGGTATCTTTTAGGTAAATAGTTAGTAATTTTTATATTTTGCTTTAAAAGTGTTCCCCTAAATAATTATTTCAGGATAACTTCTTCCAAAAAGTGAACTTCTTTCTATTTTAGTATTTTGCAAGAGTTTAAATCCACAAACACATCTGAGCGCTTTTGTTAAATGCAGTCCTAGTTGTAATTTCTGCCTTGGGATGTTGATACGCTGCATCCTTTGCAGCCAGTAGATGCAAGAAAAAGCACATTCAGGACCAGAGTGGGCACTTACTAATGGCACTATTTGTTTATCTGTAGTCAGTTGCTAGATCCTGGCCTTTGGACAGCAGGAGATATAAACTGATAAGCTATTTGTACCTGAGGATCCGAGTCGCCAGTCCTGCCACTCTGCCCTTGCCTGCCTGTACTCTGCGAGTGGCTCCTTTTGCCCTCTCTACTCTAGTTTGCACCCAGCAGTCCTCAGTCCCTGACTGCTCCATAATGGTGGAAACATTATGGACAGGTGGAAAATCATCGGCCCCAATCTGCACGTGGATTGGAACAGAGATGTGAACAGGGAGTTGAAAAGTCCTTCCGTTTTCCACCCGAGTGCCTCAGGGGCAGTCATCAGGAGCCACTTAAATATCTCTTTGAGAAAAATGAGCTCCTGTGTTGATTTCAAGAACCTCTTTGACTTTTGGTTAACGTGTGGTGTTCAGAGTACCTATTACCTGACCCCGTTCATGGCAGTCATGGTACAAACCCCAGTGTGTTGGCAGAGATTTCGTCTGTATCCCTCCCAAAAGGCTCATCCGGCGGCAATGCTATCCTTGTGTTTAAGATGTTGCAAAAGTTGAATTCTTTTCCGGCTTAGGGTCACATTTTTCAGTATCTGGCAGGACCAAGTAGGTCTGGGATGGATCCAGGCAAAGCTCACTGTATTAATCCTGAAGACAGTCAGGAAAAAGCAAATACGGAATCAAATTCTTCCTGGCATGCAGAGACCTCAGTTAAAGAACAGTAGAGAGCCATATACAGTATATAGGGTGTTTGTGGAAAGAAGCACAGAATATGATAAGTAAACTCAAATTCTAGGGAAACAGCTGCATATTTTCCCAAGACGGATTGCTTTTTCAGCAGACAGTATGTAGTATCTGGACCTCCAAACAAAATGGGAGAGTTTGACGTCCTAGAAATAAGTCTCTCTTCATAGCCCATCGCATGTGTCTCCGCTAAGTTAATGGTGCACAATCTACAAAGGTGGCTGAATTTCATGGTCTTAATTCTCAAGTATTCATTTGTGTATTTTATAATTAGAATTTCATTATTCTAAAGCAAATACTTAAAGTTATTAAATCACTAATACATTTAAAGGTCCAAAAAGAAATAATTAAAAAGAATATTCCCATATATATGGAAAGATTTCCATCAAGAATAGTCATGCTTAAATGATAAATTCAGTTAAAACTAACATGAGTTTTCCATTTTGTGTCAGAACACGTCAGAATATTTTGTGATTGTGGATGAAGTCAAGTCAACAGTAGCATATACATCTTCGCATACTTTAATGTTCCTCCCATACTAGGCAGAGCTGGTAGGTAAACTTGCCCTGTAGGTAAGCTTCCTTAGCACTTTCAAGTTATCAGACCCTGTTTTCAGCTCCTTATTATTTGGTCAGACTTGACTCATTGGGCTGAAAATTGCTGGGTATTAGACACAGGCAAAGCTTTTCTGGAGCATTACAGCAAAATCAGTATTTGCCATTCTGAGAATGAATTTTGAAAGAATGCTTATATCAAAAATTTTTTTTTTATACATCCTGAATAAGGAGATAATGATTTCAGTGGAAAATTTAGCCAGCTCCTCTCTTGAATGCCTGTGATTTGAGCAGATCTGGTCTGCAGGGGTAATTTTTTCAGAGAGAACACAACATTCATTTCTTGTGTATGTGTCCATAAATACGATAGTTTTATTTGTTTCTGCTGTTGCTAGAGTTAGACAGCACATCAATTACACTCAGATGTGTAATAAAATATTTTAATTTGTGTTATTGATGATGGCAGTTATTTTCAGTTGCTTTGCAGAATGGGTAAGGAAAAGAAAAGAAAAAAAAATCAACCAATGTTAACGCAGCATGAGATTTCCAAGCAATAACTATGGAAATATTAACATACTTCTAAAAAGGAAGAAAGAATACACGAAGAGCTGGATGACATTTTAAAGTGATGTGCATAATAATAAGAAACGTATAATTTGATCTTTAGTAGGATTTATAACCCTATTACAAGTGAGTACAGTCAGCTGTTTTAAAGATCTATCAAACGATGATCTAATTAAACTGTGGAGCAAAAGAAAATAAAGACTTGTCTCATGTCTAACTTGATTTATTAATGGAAAAGGTAACAGATATTAATTGTTTCAGGGGTGATTCAGTTACAGGAAAGAAAACTAATGAGGGTGCTGTATGAAAGGGAGAATTCCAATAAAAAATAGAAGACAGGAAGAAACTTTGACCATGGTTCGTAAACTGCTTGTGCTGTAGCTTGTTTGGAAAACATTTCAATAACGCACATGACTGACCTGTGGTTCTTCAAGGGCTTTTCTTCAGATTCCAGTGAAGGATAAATTCTCAATAAAGTCAACTTGTATGGACATGAATAGCCTACAGGCTACTACAAGCAACTCAGAAGCACAGTGGTGGCACAGTCAATCACATTGACTTCTATCTGCCCTTAGAGGATAGAAGATAAAGCTATTGTTACCTGCCTGGGTAGCCTAAAGCCATATCAGATTAAATCTTCAGTCTTTGAAGGACTGTAGGATTCTCATACTGTGCTTGAAAGAGATGAAGTCTGTTCTTTCACTGAGGCATCTTCTCCATTTAAAGGAGGGGAATTACCTGATTTTGAAACTGTTTTATAGTTGTGGTTATCTGGACAATGACATGAAAAACGTGGAAGATAGTGCATTATTGCATGATTTGAACCAAAATATGTTTGTCATCAGTGACACAATTACCCCATGCAAAACATGGGACAAATACAGAAAAACCTGGGAGCGAAAACTGAAGATCAGAGCATTAATATTCAAAATGTAAGATTATAGAGCTTTGCCTACAGCTGCATTTTTTTAATTCATTAGTAGCATAGTAGAGGTAAGAATTAAGATTAACTGTGTCATTCTATTTAACCTGAAATTCCATTCACAGTCAGCATCAGGTGGTATCCATTTTTAAAAGGAAGGTAAATAGGTATATTTTAAATGTTATTTATTTATACACATTCTCCTACTTTATTTTCCCCTGCTTTCACTTTCCAAGCACATTCCTGAGCAAGAATGGGCATTCAGTACGTTGCATGCAAATATGCCATTAGCCAGAACTTTTATTGTCACTGTCTTTGACAAGAGTCAACTCAGCTGCCAGATCAGACTCAGAAATTCTGGCATTCTGCTTTATTTCTGAATGAGTCTGCATTTTAAAAAAACTGTCGTAAAGACTTCTTCAGATTCTGATCCTTCATTTTAACTATCAGCAATTTTGAGATTTTTTATTGAGGCCACAAGGTCACTTAGATGTCCAAAAATATGTTTGTCAGTTGTATTTACTTTATTAAAATTTAGCATGTCAGTCATGCAAATTGACTTAAAATGTGTAACTAAGTATCTACCCATTTCCATACACACTTTTGCTGTGATCTGCTTGTATACATGCAAACTGTATGCAACTACCTCTTATCCATTTGAGGGAATTCTTCATTTCATGCATAGGAACCCTGTAAAGTGGTAGCCTATTTACAAAAGACCTTTGGATAATCCTTACTCCTCTTGAGGTAAGATTTTGATCCTCTCATACATCTGGCACCCCATTTGTATTCAGGTTGTTAGGTTTCATAAACATCAGTGGAACTAGAAAGTCAAAATCCAGAGAGAAAGTATAAACATATTCCTTTCTACTGTTTCTACATCTAGGGTAAATGCCTAATGTGGTTATTAATTTGCATTTATTGTCCACTTAAAGAAGGGAAGTTACCACATGATGAATTCTGTTAAATTTTAGAGTGCTAACATACCTATTTGTTGTTGTTACTAAGACTTCAGTATGTTTTTCAGTAAAAGTAGCTTCACATCATATTGCGATATATCCATATTTTCCTGTTAAAAATACGTAACATCTTTTCTAACATACTTGTTAGGCATTCCATCTTGATACTTAAAATACTCTTGCTCCACAGTTCTTGAATGCTCTCCTGGTGGACATCAGATCCTGCAGAGCCCTTACCGAAGTGTTGATTTTGATTCATCGCACCTCCAGCAATCAGCTATTCAGGATTTAATATGTGACCATTCCCTAACACCAGGATGGTATCGCTTTATGATTTTTGATAAGCCTGCTGAGATGCCGACCAAGTGCGTGGAGGTATTGTTACAACTCATTTGATGATGAGAAATACATATTTTTTCTTAAGAACTTTTCAGTAGGATAGGTGTAAAAAAAGAATACGGTTATGGAGACTGATGTGGAGGAATACAGAGTACCTGTTCTCTCTAAATACTTGAGTATATTAAAATGTGTTAACTGGGCAATTAAGTCTTAAGCATTGAAAATTTTGCACTGAATGGGCAATAGCAGAGGATGGTAAATTACATCCCTTTTAGAGCACTCAAAAACTGTCATTTGTAGTCACTGCTAAAGATGATTTTCTCAGTGGCAGTGTAGCAGGGATATCACGTTGTAAAGCTGCAACTATGTGATGGTCAGTCTGTTAGGAAGGCCATGTGAAAGTGGTATAAAGACTTGCAGCCACATGAATCCAGTAATTGTGGAGCTTTTAAAGTGATCGTATTAGAGAGAAGAGATTACTCCTAAAACAACTTGAACTAACAGAGCTAACTGAAGATTAGTTGCCTTGTCATCTGCAAATCCCCTAAGACTCAAGAATTACTTGGAATATTTAATACTTTAGACTTGTAATGCTTTATTTTGGAGCGTACCAACATCTCTGTAATTGTTATATTCTAAGGAGATACATCTTTGTAGTTTCTATTTTAAAACATTTCCTTGTTTAAAAAAAAAATAAAAATCTCATTAGAATATTTTACCTGTGATTTTTCTAATGAATTGAAATTGCCTGGTCACGGTCTTTTAAAAAAAAAAAAAAGAAAAGAAAAGCCCAACAATATAACACTTTTAAAGGAATACAAAACAGTTAAAACATACTAATAAAATGAAATTGAGTTTATAGCAGTCCCTCTTATTTTTATTTATTTATTTATTTTATTTTTTATTAAATCTTTACAGCAGTATAAAGCCACTGAAGTACCTTTGATGTGCAGCTGACTCAAGGACTCAGAGGGCTGTGTTGCAGAGGCTACCGTTACACAGACTTTTATATTGCAAAAAACTAGCAAAAAGCATGATTCCTGAAGGACTTTCTTTTAGTTAAATTTAATACAAACAAATTAATTAACTAGTTGTATTTTCTCAAAATGGATACTTTTATGCAAAGAACCAGCATGATRAACCAGGGAAAAAAAGGATGTTTTTTTCAGAACAGAGGTTAGACTAGCAAGATACCCGCCCCGATCATCTAGGAAAGTTTTAGAAATCTGACCAAACTTCTCAGTGCTTAGTAAATATTTGGTAAAAATAGGCTACTATCCTTATACAGAGGAGTCCAGGTAATTACAGTTGGAAAGAGATTGATTCAAAACTTATTCAGCAAATGAAATTTATGCATTGACATCTGCTTCTTTGCATCTGTTGACAAAAACAAGACATTTATTTTGAAATCTCAAAGTCAAAACATTAAAACCAAACTAAAATGGATGTCTTGTTAGGGAAGTTTCCTCCTTTCTTTCCCTTTAGGAGAACTTTTATTATAGCTATATTTAATCCTTGTCAAAGATTCAGACTCTGTTAAACAATCCATCCCATTTCTGTCTACTTCTCATTAATTCTGTCTGTCTGATGGATTGATGGTGGGCTCAGATATTCTAGATTAAGAAAGAAAAGTGTACTTTTGAGATGAGTAATTGCTCAATGAGTCTGCAGTAGTCTTTAGACCAAGAGGTCTAAAAACAAGATGATCTGAGACCTTGTTTCACTATCAGGTCAAAGAAAGGAATACTTCAGGCATTGTATGAAGGAGAAGAGGTTCTCAAAATCTCACAATTTCAGATTTATAGTTTTCATGTAAATATTTTCCAAACGCTGTCTTTAACACACTGTGTCCTTCTGGATGTTTTGCTTCAGTTTGCTTTCTGCAGCACATGAAAGGCAGGAGGTGATCTTTAACTCATTCTGGTAACCCATGAACCAGATTCGTTCTTTGTCTCCTTTCCTCAGGATTCATTTTTCTGTATTCCACTGGTAAACTCTGGTGTCTGCTAAATCAGACTTACGCTTCAGTTACCATGATTGGTACTACTGTTGAGTTGTGACCTGCGTGGCAGCTTCCTTGACCTGAAGACCTCACATAGCCACAGTGGTGAGGAGTGAAGGAGACTGTTCCACAGCACACTTCCCACTCCCATGAGCAAAAGCACTGAACAAGGCTTTTGTTCGCGAGAGAGGGAATAACAGCCCTCTTAAATCACCTGTTGAATCAGTATCTGAACCACAGACCTTGTGAAGCCCACTGCATTGTAAACAACAAAGGGTTTAGGGTTGCTACAAAGTCACTGTGGTTGTTCACAGGGGGTGCTACAAGCATATCTATTTCTAAAGGTGGGGAATTGAAAGACAGACAGGGCTCCTCAGGTGTCTTGCATTTTTGGCTAGGGCTGTGAGTCAGTAACCTTGCATCAGCTGGCCACATCTCTTAGCAGAAATCTAGGAGGTTAGCTGAGCCTTCAGTCCATGGCAAAGGGCAAATAAAACATGTCAGCTTTAGCACCTTTAGTTGATATTCAGTGTATGCATGTTCTACCCTGTATTTGCTGTGCTCTGATAGCATGCACACAGTCAGTTACCGTAGGTTAACGGGTGTAGAGTAACACGCTAAGCTGTAACACAACTGTTAGCTTTTTTGGGCAAAACACTCAGGTGTGGCTCCCGGTTAAGTTCTTCAGGCACTAAATTATAGCCTGTCTTTAGAAACACAAACTCATTAGACTCAAAGAAGGACTTAAGTCTCTTTTGTGTGTATTTGTATTCAGCCCTGAGGAGGGAAGTAAGCAAGCCCTCAGTTATACTGTCTAAACTCTGCTAAAAGCTCATGCAGGAAATTAATTGAATACATATGTACCTCTCATTAAAGCACGGTGACAGTTTGATATAGCATTAACCATTTTTTGATGTTTTTCTCTGGTGCTGAAGATGAATCACTGTGGTACTCAAGCCCCTGTCTGGTTGTCTCTGAGGGAGTCAGAATCCATGCCTCGACCCGGTGAGATCAAACAGTTAACAGCCTGTGCTACATGGCAGTTTTTCTTCAGCACTTCAAAAGACTGCTGTCTTTTCCGAATCCCTGTCAGTGTGAGAAACTGCGGAGATTTCTTTGTTTACTTACTGCAGCCCACCCAAGGATGCATGGGGTATTGTGCAGAAGGTGAGAAAATGCATGCTCTGACTCGACTAAGTACGTGTGTTTATGAGTAAGTGTGTTTCTCTGATATTTCACTGAGTAGAAATGTCTGGAAATAGTTATACATGCTAAAATTTCTTGCAATCCTTACTTTTAATGTTGATACGATAGAAAAATGGTAATATATAATGAGGTGGGGATATAAGACACATCTAGAAGTCAAAATTCAGAGTACCTTCAATGGCACTCATACTCTGCAAATACCCATTACTGAATATGCATAGAATTACGTGTCAGAGTAAATTTGAAGAACTTGACCAAACTGTATTTATATCAATTATTTTTTAGCGTCATTAGGAATATTTTTCTTATTGTAACTCTTATCATCTTTCTGGAGAATATACACGTTGTTGCTAGTAGAAAATTCAACACAGAAATGCTCTACTGATACACATTTTATTAGTACTATGAGAAAGAACTGAAGTGGAGTCCTTCTGCAATGTCTCGCATTGTCTTGGACCCTTGTGCTGTAAAAGTGTGTTGGTGTTCACAGCTCAAAACTTCAGTATTTCATTATTCATGCCAGATGTTTTAGATAACTTAAGGAAGGCATGGTTAAATCCTTACAGTTATAAATACTGTGAAATAGTGAGAAATTAGTGTAGTAGGAAGTTCTTATTAGTTTGTATAACACACCGTTGTGAAAATACTAGCAATATTTTTATGCATCATATACTGTAATGCTCTAAGTCATATTCTCTATTACCGACTGCTTTCAAAAGCTTAATAGCAAAACTATCAGTGGGTTTTCTGGTGCTTTATTGGCCCATCATTATACCTTTAGGTCCAATTGTTAAGGCATTCTCCAAGGGTTTATTGACAGAAGAAAAATGCCAGAAATGGGACATTTCAGCATGCAAGTGACTGAAGCAATGAAGAACTCCTGCACTATAGGACTTTGCATTTACTTTGGATGATGGTTCATGAAGAGGAAAGGGGATATAAAAACCGTAGGCAGTGAGCTAGCAAATTTTTATTGCCTCAAAACAAAGTAGGCAAGAAACATAACTCTGGTTTGGCTCTGCTGACTACTGTAAATCTGAAACACATTTTGAGTTTAAAAGCCCTCTTTTAAGATGACGTTTTCATGTGAAGTGTATTGTACTCTTGTGCTGCTTTTTGTATCTAGGTTACCATGTGTACTGTGTTTTCTCTTCAACACTTGATAGCTGTAAACACTTGATGCAAGTTTTCAAACAGTCTCTCCTCTACATGCTAAGGAATTCAAACGTTGTATCACTGAAATCACTGAACATCAAAATCTGTTTTTCATTCTTTTTGGTGAACGGGGTTTTCAGTGTTGCTGCTGCCCTTTTGACTTAGTTTGAGTGGAGTGACTAAGCTCTTTCTGCTCCTGTTACAAATGCACTGGTATTTTTATGTTTAATCAAAGTTCCACTTTTTTTTTTAATAACATTCCAAGTACCAAACAATAGCAGTGCACAAGCACTTTTTATTAGGCCCCTGTAGGAAAGATTATTTTTTTCAAAGCAGGTCTGCACTGAATTTGGCTGTCCAGGGTTAGAGTTAATGAATAAGCATTCAGATGTGGATTTGGGGAGACAAAATATGTATTCAAGAGTATAGTTTAATTCCTTTTTATTCACTAACAACATCTATAAGTATTGGCTGGGTACATCTGCAGTAAAAGATGTAGAGGTGGTAGAATGTTCTGTACCCTTCCTCCTGGGTGTAGCCAATCTACTTGTGATTTCCAACACAAGGCTTTGTACCGACTGCTACCATAATAGTGTATGGATTGGATTACAAGATTGCTTCTGTTCTGCTAATTCACACTTCAATTAGTGTCTTGTGATATTTGGTGTATTTTTAACATAGGGCAATAATTTAAGACCACTGGTGTACATACTCTGTATGTGTGTGAATATACAATTTAAGAGCAATTTATAGTTGTTTCAGATGCAAAGCCACAGACCTGTGATCCTGAGGGAATGGAAGTTCAAGGCGTCTGTAGCAGTGAGTATTTTGTTTTGATTTTCAATATTTTCTGTGCATCTATGACCCAATAATATCAACATTTGGTCATATTCTGTCTTGAATAAAAACATGTTCATGTTGTCAACAGTATTGCTCGGTCTGTTGCAAAATGAGCAGTTTGGAGGCAATTTCAGACCTTGGATTACAAAAGTACTTTCTCAGCATAATGTTCAGAATAAGTACCAAAATGTTAAAAAGTAATTTTAATAATGCTGATTTACAGATTACTTTGATTCTTTGGGAGTCAAATATAAGATAAATCTACAGATCATAATGTTGCTTATTCTGTTGCTTTTTACATAGCCCTTACGTATCCTTTTTTTTTCTTTTTTCTTTTTTCTTTTTTTTTTTCCCCCTCTTTCTTCATGTGTAGAGAAAATATTCTTCTGTCAGGCAAATTACTTTGCATGTTGCTCTGTTCTGTCTGGTAAAATAATTAATTGCATTTTATTCCCTTGTTTTGTTTTTTTTTTCCCCCCTCTTCAGCACCTTCCTATTGGCTAGAATATAATCAAAGGCTGATAAAGAGTTTTTTTCTCCTTTTAATAATCAATAAAAGGAACATACACAATTTCTCTGATTCTCTAAGCAATTATGTAATATTTCCACATATGAAAAAAGGTAAATATTATTAGTGTATTAACTGGCAAAATATATGTCAATGTCATTTCATCCAATATTGGTTTTGCACAGAATAAAAAGCACAAACCACAATTCTGTTTGACTAGGTACCCTGGCTCCTTCATCATCTCCATCTGTGTCACCACCACTACCAGCCATTCCTGAAGTTGTAGCAGAGTTGATCAAAGGCAGCATTTACCTAAGGTGTACCTTTGGCGTTCCTTTTGCAAACAGCTCAGTCGGATTCATTGTAACTTGGTCAAGACTTTCTCCTGAAGGTATCAAAGAAGAACTGAAACATGAAACGGCAGTTCATATGTTCTCACTTCTAGAACTAGATGGGATAAACATCAGACTTGGAGACAGAGTATGTTAAAACATAATTATAATCTCTTTGTATCTTTGTAAATATGGCTCAGTAGACACTAACAGTTACTAGAGACAGAGTTCCAGCACCTTGCTGTATAATTTTTCTTGGCAGAAGCATACTGCCTCTAGTTGTTGTTTACACCAACAGTGCCCATATGAATGTGGAAATACCACAGAATATATCAGTAATTATCACTGCCATCAAGATTTTGAGACTGATGGTCTCAGTACAGTATAGTGTGCCTCCAGGAGATAAACATTTGTTCAAGTTGCATCTTCTTCACCGTCTACTGGATTTTGTTTGATACTGTAAATTAAGAGGATTTTTGGATGCAGCTGCATCTAAGTGAGAGGCTGTAAGAGCCAGAGGTTGTGAGAAGCTGTGTTGTTGATTCATTGGATCGATCTCTTTTCTCTGAATCAATAATGAGCTGCTGGTTGATGGTTTTGTCTCTAGGATTGGATTTAAATGCTTTAATCATCTCTGCCATCGAAAGCAGTGGGAGTACCTGCATTACCTTCCATGGTAGCAGAATCAAGACCTAGGCTCTCATGGTAACTTTGAGGAGCTTAAGCGTTGGAAAATCAATAAGCTTTCTACCTGTATGTACCAAAATACAGGTTAATTTTTCCTGGCCAACATAAAAAACAAAAAAGCACATGGTTGGTGTGCATGTGTGTTCAAGCCAAAGCCAGGCTGCTTGGATGGCTTATGGACAACAATAGCAATTGCTAATCCTCAAAAATCCTTCGGGGACTTTGTGAATAGTTGCCTGACAGTGTTAGCTCAGTGACAGTCAAAAGAAAAAGCACAGTCATAAACTACCTGCTGCTGCTATGAATCCTTGGTTTTCTCAGGATCTGAAATATTGCATGTGTGGTCAATACATCTCAAAAGGGATATAGCAAAATAAACAAAGAAAAAATGCAAAACCACAGTGTCTAGTGGCGTGAAACTGGTTCAGTGGAGGGAAATCACAGTAAATTCTTCAGCTTGAAAAAGATCATCCAGGCCCATAACACCAGGAAAAATGTGTAGTAAGAAGAGGAGGAGGAGGGGATGGTTGTTTTGCATAATCTAAGATCTAATGTGCACTCAACAAAATTAAAAGGCAAAAAATGTGAAACAGACAAAAAGAAGTAAATAACATGTAATAAAGTATAGAATGCGTTTCCACAAGATGTCACGGGGTGCAGAAATGCTCCGGAAGGGATTTGTTAAATCTGTGGAGACTTAGGTGCTTATTAAAGATGACGGTTTGTATGCGGCCTTTAGTTCAAGAAGTCTCTGCACCACTGGTGGAGTATGCCAGGAAAAGGTCTTAGGATGCTCGATCTGTTTCTATGTTTTTCTTAAGCAGCACCACTGGCAATTGGTAACTTCTGGTGCAAACAGAAGACTGGGCGTGATGAATCCATCAAACTGACCCATGGTGGCTGGGTTTTGTCTTCACGTGACCACTTCATACCAAAAATGTGTTCTATTATGCTGGATTTGCCCTACAGGTCTACTGTAGCAGTTCTGCTTTTTTCATGGAGAAGCCGGATATACAAAGCTCTTCTGTTGAGAGCAAGGAATTTTTTGCTGGCATTAAGGTAATTTTGAAAGAAAATAATGTTTTACTTTATCGTAGTAGGAATCTTTCTGAGTATTGCTACAGCAGTCAGTCCTCTGACTAGAATGCACTCGAAATGTATTAGCTGTGAATTAATAGAGCATGTTGTTGGCTGTAGTGAACTTAAATTTGTCAAAAAGCAGAAGAGTCAAAGTTGTTTCTGCACTCCACATGTACTCGAGGTGCAGGAAGGCTGAATCGGCAACTCGCACAGGTAGTGAAAGCCTTGATTTCCAGCAGTTAGAGTCGACTCTGAGGCTGTGTTTGTAAACTAGGAGGGCCGCGGCTCAGACCTGAGCCCTGGCACGCTGTTGTCCATTACGCTGCTGCTGCCGCCTTTTCTGGCATGATTTTGGCCTATGCCAACAGGCTCTCCTAGCACGTGGCTCATGGCTAGGGCCAGGGCCTCTTCCCAGCTGGCCTTGGGGTAAGGGAAGGGTGAGGCCAACCTGGTCTGGGCTTAGGGAAACTGGGACATGAGCTGTGCCATGCCACTTGGTCAGAGGCCAAGCTCCAAATTTGTTTTAATTCCTACTGTGGATATAGCTATAGGGACCCATTTGCTGGCCAGGAATGGCCCCAATCCCAGAAAGACATACTGCTTGTCATTACATGTTGGGAATAGTCCTGTTGACTGAAGGATTTGCCCTTCATAAAGTTAAGCCTGAGCTTTTGTTTCTGCAGGATCAGGGCCCAGATTTCTCTCATGTAAGTGCAAGTCTGTAGTACACAAAGTGTGAATGCATTATTTTTGTTTTCCTGTGAGGCTGCGTTCAGGTTTTCACCCCATGCACAACGCTCAGTTGTAGGCCTCTGTTACTGATCTCTAGTTGCATTTTTGATTATGCATTTATAGTGAGCTGTGTTGTAGGTTTACGGAGAGGAATCCCAGGAGAAATACGGTGCTTCCAAATTCTTTTGGGACATTGCTGCCTGTAGGTAGCTTCCCCCTCCCTTCCCCCCAGACAATACACCAAACTGTTTGGATTTTAGCTTCCAGAAGTTACCCAGAGAATACATTTTTGTGGTGTTAATGTGGTTTGCTAATTCCTTACCTTTCTAGCTAGCCTGTACTCTTGCCTTTTCCTTATCCCTGCCCCTTATTCCCACCTCTTCAAGGCTCTTGCCGCTGTGTCCTCATCTTCTCCCCAGTATGCTGCTGCTCTCCACTTGATCAGGCTTATTTAGATGGTCTGGAGCAGGCCACGCACCGTGCCATTCCATCTCTTCGTTTTTTTATACTGTACTCCTAGCTGGTTAGGAAGCAGTGCTGTAGCTTACTCGCAAAGCTTGCGTTTTAAGTACAATTTCTTTTGTGCTAGATACATCCAGAAACATATGATATATCAGAAGACGGGAAGGAATACAGACTGGCAATAGAAAGTAGCATTCCTATTCCTTGTCCTGAGTTTAGCCAGCTTGAAAGTGACTGCAAAATCTCACTAACATTAAATTCTGTTGATGAAGGTAAGTATTACCCTGATCTTTGTTGCATTTTGTATGTTTAATGTGTTTTTCTAAACATTCCCGCTGGTCTCTTTTTTTGGAGAAGCTGTTACATTGTAAAATACTTTCTAAAACATTAAAACAAAATATTCACAGGCTGTATATGCTGCTGCTGAAAGTAGGGAAGAATGTGTCCATAGTCCATTACTTGTTGAAGTTAGCAGGTGTTTTTGGCAGCTATGGATATTGGAGCCATATTCTTTAACTTGAATAGACAGAATACCGTAATACTTGCAAAGTTTATAATTCAGTTTATTTTGTTGACCTGTTGTGTTGCAAGTATTGTATATGCAGTCATGAAGTCCTCATTTTTTACTGTTATTACCATTTTCTGTAGTACTTTCTCAAGCACAAGTCCTGTGAACCCCAGGAGGAGCCTTGCCTATGCAGACAACCATTTTTATGTCACATTAGCAAGCCAATCATGATTTCCATTTGTCTATCAAGCTAGAAAATTCAAAACCATTTTCTTGGGTGTGTGTATAAAGATGTAGAGAAGGGGTTTTGCATGACCAAACCTGAGAAAAATGCGTAATTATTTTAATTTATGAAAATGTTTGTAAATAAGTTAGTATCTATATTAACAGTCGTATACAAAATGTGACTTATTTAGAGGAAAACTCACTAATGATGTGTTTTCATTAAAACAGGTAAAGAGCAGTTAGGTTTAAACTTGGCTCTTTCTTCTTGTCATGTGGATCTTCTCCAGAAACCCTGCAATAACGGAATCTGTAGTCAAGCTGTAATTTATTTCACTGCTGTGACAGACTTTATGCAGGATGGAGACAGAATTACCAGAATTGCAGTCGAACCTATATCCAGTGAGAATTTCCTGTGGAATGGCTATGTTCCAGAAAGCACACAGGTTGAATATCTTCATGTTAAGCTCTGTAAACTGGCCAGAAATGTGGCTGATGTTAATGAAGCTTCTATTTCAGTTGTGCCTTGCTGACTCACACCAAGATTTCTAAGTGTTTGATTTTCCATTGTTTTATTTTCATTGAAATGCTGCGTTTTCATTTGAGTTAGTTTTTTTACATTTTAATATTGATATAACTACTCAGATTGATTAAAAGTATAATATAATATATTAGAATGTAAACTAGTATCACAAGATAAATAATGTGCCTCAGTCTGTTTATTTCCTAATCTGACATGGCTTACTATGTGCTTCTTTGTTTTGAAGATTACAGTAAGGGATCTACCCACTGCCTACTGCTACTCATTTACTGACCCTCATATAATTACGTTTGATGGAAGGTAATCACTGGATTGCTGCTTTTAATTTTAAGTGTGTTGGGATTTTTTGTGGGTGTTTTTTTTTTGGGGGGGGTGTTTTATTTATTTATTTATTTATTTAAAATCTGTGCTGGTGATACAAGTTAGCTGTAGTTTTCCACAACTGCACCCTGTATTTTACATTCTTTCTTGGACAATAAGGATAAACGTGCTTTAGTTAGTAAAAGCTTGCCAGTCATGATGATGTTTGTAATATTTGTATTTCTAAATGCAAGTTTTGGGGTTGTGGCAAAAGAGTGAAGCAAATGGACTATTTTCCTTTTTAGAGGAGTATGCCAAGAGAGGAGGAGTTGCTGTACAGTTTGTTGACTATGAAAGATAGAAATGTTATTAAATATGAACAAAGATAAAATGGTTGATTAGGCAAAACTGTTTTAATGCAAAGGTGATTCCGATCTACAGCATAGTTTCCCTATTTCTGGGTGTCAGTATCTGAATCCTTGTAAGGATCAAGTCGCTAGAAGCTATCTGCTGTGTAACATTGTGCTGAGTTTGTTAATTGAAAGAGACTTATTCACTGCTGTCACTTGCACATCACTGACCTTCTTTCTAAAGTGAAGACAGCTTTCTTGGCCACAGCTGGCATGGTTTTGGTATGCTTCTGTGTTTCAAAGTGTTTCTAATTCACAGAAGGTGTCAAAACAAACACGGGTTCCACACCTGGAACTTTTATATTCTCTGCTCAGCAGAAGCACATTTCTTCAAATGGCAGGGTGAGAAGAGGAGGATATGTTGCCTCCAAATACGGATGTTCAGCCCACAACCCCACTCTTCTTGTGATCTTGGTAACGGAAGGGAAAAGACAAGTTGTAATTGCTTCTCTGATAGCACTGTGACTAGTAATAATAATAATAATAAAGTCACTGGGGTTGTCCTGAGCTTGCAGTTCCTCCTTCAGTGGAAATTATAGGGATGGCTTCACTGGGCATTTTAACCATTGATGCATTGTGATCAAGCTTTCTTATGAAGCAATGATTTACTGTGATATGGTCTGGCTGGAAGCATGATGCTGTGGGGAAAGAACTTCCTTTTTAAGGATAAAGTCAGTTGCTACTTTATTTTTTATTTTACAAATTGAGGAAACAAATAGAAAAGGAACTGTCCTTACTGAATCACGGGTAATCCTGTGCAGTCCCAGTAGGGTAGCCATCTGCAGTTTGTCTGCTGGCTCATTATACACAAAGCAAATCACCATTCTGCAATTAACTGTCAAATGCCATTTATAGCCAAAAGGCTGTTAAACTTGCAGCAAAAGTTTGGGTTTTTTTCTTTCTTTTCTCTCTCTCTCCCCCCTGTTTTAATCCAAGAATGACTGCCTTTCAAAGAAAAGCCCTGTACAATAGCTTAGGCAGGAAAAGATCTCATTTACTTCTTTTTTTTTTTATTTTCCCCCCCCCCCCCCCCCCCCCCCCCGAATCATTAAATTGGCTATTTTAACGTTGCTTCAGGGAACAGATGGCTAACCCTAAGGAAAAAAAAAGGAAGTCGCTATTTATGGTTTTCATCTTAAATAATTTTCAAATCTTTGGGAATAACCACTCCCCATCTCCATCTTAATAAAGCAGACCTTTTAAAAAGTATGTGACTTTCTAAATCATTTTGTCAAGGGTACTCATGCAGTTTTCAGCAGCTGCCCCCAACATGCACACTCCTATGCATCTTATTGCTCTTGCTGCATAGGTGTACTGCTGTAAAAACACAAAGGTTGAGAAGGACCCTCCAGTTCCCTGTCATAAGCACTGTTAAAAAAAACATCAAAGAATGGCAGTGGCTTCATGGTTATGTTTCCATTCACAACCATTGCCTACACATACCCCACTCATGATCCTTCTTTTATTCCTTGTTTTTCTGCTCTAAAACAGGTTTAATTTTTTTGATTTAGAGCTGCACAGAGGAAAATGATGGTGTTTGTTCAGAACAAAGTTGTGTGTTGGCGTGTGGGCTGTACTATTTGGTTTTTCTGTTGCAGGAAAATGAGTTGCAGTATCAAAGTTCATCAAATATTAGAAACCTGTTTTAAGATAAAGTTGCTGACATGTGGTGATACAGTTATTATATAACCAAACTGATATCACACGCTATTCTTTTGATTCCAGACTCTATGACAATTTTAAAACAGGAACATTTGTTCTCTATAAGAGTACGTCTCGAGATTTTGAAGTTCATGTTCGCCAGTGGGACTGTGGAAGTCCTCACTACCCAGCATCCTGTAACTGTGGCTTTGTTGCCAAAGAAGGAAGTGATATAATTGCATTTGACATGTGCAGTGGTCAGCTACATGAGTCACAGCCGCACTTATCTGTAATAAATAGAGACACAACAGGAAGCAATGTCAGAATCACTGAATCCTACCTAGGAAGAAAAGTAACAGTAAGTAGTAAATAATTGCTTGCGGACATAATGGTTGTCTCAGCAATTATTTTTACCAATACACACCAACTTCAGAACTAAAACATGTTTTATTTTCTGCAATTAAGTAATAGCATAATGTTTATTTTACAATCGTGGTCCTTTGGCCAGTGTTTTGCTTGTAACTGAAGGATGTTGTCCTCAAAACCAAGGATGTGTCAACATGCCTACCCTTCTGGAACAATGTTGTCAATCACGGTATACAACCCTTGTGTGGAAGGTGCAGTTTTCAGATTCAATATGCACGCACTTAGCAGCCCTAATGTTCCAAAATGAGATCTCTCTGTGCTCTGTTTCACTCATGCCAGTGTCATATAGGAAGGCTGTGCATGCAGATAATTAAGTATGCCAAATGACATCCACAGAATTAGAAGTGTAGATGGTTTCTCTAGAGAATGTGGCCCTCAGATAAAACATGCATGTTTACTTTTATAATTTCCTGTAGCTTTTCTTTTGTAGATAGAATTGCTGTAGGACTCCACTGAACTTCAAATGAAGCAGAATGTAAAAATGAAGCTCTCAACTGCTCTTTAATCACTCTCTTGGTCTGGAAGGCAAGCCGTAAAAAACAGATATGCCTTTTCAACTTGGGTTTGGCTATTGGTATAAGACTATTTTAAATACTTAACTTTTATCTGAAGCACTTCATCTGAAGACCTCAGATATGAAATATTAAGACGACATTAGGCAATACAAAAATTAACAGGATACTGAGGAACCAGAAAAATTAAGTGACTTGCTCAGATTTGTACAGCAAGTTAATAATAGAAACAGCATTTAAACTTGCAGTGGATTTTGTTCTTGAGACTCCTAGTATTTCTTTCAAGAGATTGTAAAGTTTCCTAAAATTAAATAGCAAATATTTGAGACTATTCTGAGCTATCTAGAACATTTAGGATCAGCTTTGCAGGTAGAAAGTGACTCTGTATTAAGCTACTAACGCAGGGAATCATGTAGCTGACAAGAAGAAAGTTGAGAAAGGTGCTGTCAAAGAGTCTATGCATATTATCAGAATCATCCCTTTCCATATGCTAGCATGTGAAGAGTGAGCAGCCCAGCTGATCTTTGATTCTCTGTAGTTTTGCAGTCACTGACCTTCCACAATATACGTGCTAATAATGGATGAAGTTTATGGACTATAGTGCACCATCTAGCTGCCTACTAAGGTTGAGATGTATAGGGTTTTTGTTTACAGGGCTTCACAAGAAGAAGAAATGAAATTTGACTGATCCGGAATAGTTAGAGCAAGAATTTAATGGGATGTCTTTATATGCCTGGCCTTTTCCAATTGTTCCTTGCCAACATACCTGGTTTTATTAGGTAAAATAAAAATCATGTTTCTCATCATGATATCATCAATCTCTTTTTAGGTTTTGTTTTCTTCTGGAGCTTTCGTTCGTGCTGATGTGAGTGAATGGGGAATGAGCATTACACTTAGGGCACCCAGTTCAGATTACAGACATACAGTGGGACTCTGTGGCACCTTTGAYGGAAGTGCAGAGAATGACTATCACACTGCAAGTGGGGTGGAAATCCCAAACCATGCTAGTGTTCCTTTTTCTTTTATTAAGGAATGGAGGTAACAAAATACTTCTGTTTCAATCAAATGTCATCATTTTTGGTTCAACCTTTCCTTCACACTCTTAAAAACTTGTCAAAATAATAAAAAAAAATTCTTCCTAAGTTTTTAAGTTAATGTTAGAATGCCATCATTATATTCCATAATTAATTTCAGAGAAAATTGAAACTGAAGTGCCAAATTAATATTTAAGTAGTATGATGTAACATTAGTTTGAGTAGGTTTTGAACAAAGTATCAAGGTATACAGAAAATACCTACTCTTATCAATTCTTCTATTATAAGTTACTCTCATGGTTTTGTGATTTAACTGGTCTTTAAATATAGCTGTATGCTGCAGATTGTGATCTATGCTGTAGAAGTATGAAACAACAAAAAGCAAAAGAAACGTTAATGCTTTACTAAAACAATGAAAATAGTTCACATACAGTTTCAGCTTTTTCTTTCTTCTCTAGAATTTCACCAGGAGATAGTTTGTTTGACAAGACACCTGCTTCTTTAACATCTTCTAGAAAAATAGTCTTCTGTGACTGCGCACTTGAAGGTGCTGGATTGTATCGATCAGTGAATAAACTAGAGACAGTTTCTCAGTCAGAACTTCCTCTGTCTTGTAAAGAAAGTGAAAATGGTAGATTTCTTTCTTTGATACCAGGACTGGATGTCACTGCTGAGTATCTTGGTCCTGTTGATCTTGTCAGAGGCTTAAAGAAGCGTTCATCTGCACATGAAATGGATTCATCTACACTTCTGCAGAGGGAGGATAATCAAACCAAACTTCACAAAACATCGCTAGTAAACACACGTGTCTCTGCAACCTCAGTGAGAAATACTGGTGTAGAAAGAGAAGGAACTTCAAGCTCAGACATTAGAAGAAATTCTCACCGTTACAGTAGTCATCTTCACAAAAGTCAGTCTGTTACAAGTAGGGGGAAGCGCCAAACTTACTATGAATACCATCCGGTATTTCTATTCCAAAGTCTTAGCCAAACAGACTTAGAGGGATATAGTTATTTTTTCCCAGAGGACCATGCCACTGACGCAGACCAAAAGTTTCTTCCTTCTTGGCCCACACCTTCGGGCCTCACCGAGTCTAGCGCTTTGTTACTATGCCAGCAGGCAATAGCTAATTCCAGTGTAGGAAGATCTTGTGGTGGCCTTCTTGGCCGGCGAATAGAGGATGCGATCAATATGTGTGTTAAAGATTTGCTGCTGAAAGATGACCTCAGTTGGGCAGAAGCTTCCTTAGCTCTTCTAGAGAATGAATGTGAGAAAAGAGTTTTAGAAGAAATAAATTACAACCGACAGGAACTTGAAGGGTCGGTTGAGAGCCTACTTATTGCATTAAAGTGTCCTAGTCTCTGCAGTGGTAACGGGGAATGTACAGAATGGGGCTGTGCATGTTTTCAAGGCTACAGCTCATATGACTGCAGTATACTGTCTGGTAAGTGGGGGGGAAAAATTGAGATTTACTTAAATAAAGTTCTCAATGTTTGTGCAACATACATTTATTTTGCTGCCTTTCTCTCTTGCTTTTGTATGCTGACAAGGGTTCCCTACAGTGGCCCTATTTGTTATCCAGCAATTTAGTTCCAGTTTAATACAGCCATAATTGTCTTCTGTTCAGCCTTCTTGTTTCCGAAGGGCAAAATGGCTTAGTTTCTGCTATGTCAGATTTTAAAAAATTACTACTCGGTGAGTTTACAATCCAGAGTATTGCCCCAAGAGATTAGCAGTGTTTCCACATGCTGTCTTCTTCAGGGAAGATCTGCCACATCCATCCATTCCCTAATTTTTTATAGTCTATGTGATCCTGTTTATTAACTGTAAGTGGGATGTTCTTCTCTTTGGTTACATCTCTGTAAGCTAACAATTAGATGTGGTGGGAGCAGAATTGATGGTGAAGAAAAAAGAGCTACAGCAAATAGAACTGGGCAGGGGTTTGGGTTTTTTTTGGTAAATAAGACAGTCACTAAAAATTCAGTTAAGCAGGTACACTGGAAAAATACGAAAAGTATTACAAAAGTCAAAACCCTTTCAAAACAAAACCTGTTAATATTTTGTTTTGCAATAGTATTTTTGTTTTAGTGACCTATTTAAAAGCAAATAGAGAAAAAGGTAAGAGAATAATAAAAAGAAATAGTTTATTCCTCTTGAAGCCAAATAAACTGGTTTTGCTTCACAAAAACTATTTTTGAGTGTTCTAATCTGTCAGTTTATTTCCTGAAATAACTTTCACCTGAAATGTTTTTGTTTAGTCTTTAAACAAAAAATTCCCATTATAAATTATTGCATAACTGTAACCTTTACAGTTCCTGTTACTAGGGCCTGAGTTTTATTTAGATTTTATTCTGCAAGTGTGATGTAAAGAACCATAGATGAGAAAGCAAAACACATATTCACAAGTGTTTGTTATCAGATGAATATTTTCTCTGCTTCATAATATTCAAGTTTCAAGATAAGACAAAAGCCTAGCTTTAAAGTTAAGATTCGTTTTAACAATAAAAAATGTTTCTGTTTATGCCTTTCTTCAGCTGGGTCCAGATTTCATTGTTTACATAGTTTTCTCAGCTGGATATAGAAATAAACATATTGCTTACTGTAAATGCATACGAATGAGTTAATATAGTGAATATATTCATTCTCTAATCTCTACTTCAAAGACCAGGCTCCAGAAATTACAGAGCTGGAGAATGCTGGGCTGTGCGATATTCGACAGTATGACTGCACATCAGTGAGAGCTTTTGGACATGGCTTCAAGGAGTCATTGAATCTGAAATGTGAAATTATCAAATTACAGGTAGGTCTCCCTGAATAGTAACAATTACATTTTAAACTTCTCAGAGAACGAGGGGAAAAATGTCTAACATATTACTCGTTGATGTGGGTACAACCCAATGCTTTAGTAGAAGCTAAAAGCAAAGGCACTCAGCACTTTGCAGCAGACACTCAAGTCTTTGCAAGATTGCCATTTCCTCCATGATAAGAGAAATACAAAACATAATGGGAATGTTCAGCAGCCGAGAGGGAGATAACAGCATACGGCAGCTATCCATCAGAAAAGGGCAAGGGCAGCCCTATTAATAACAACCAGTACATTGTTGTTCGGTTTTTTAAGTGCTTATGGAGAGGAATTGGAGTACCGCTTCTTTGAAAAAGGACAGCAAGGTTAAAGACATTACTAGATTTCTGTCTCAAATCTAATGCTTGAAATAGTCCTTTTATAAACATAATAAATCTGTTATGAAAAGAGAAAGGCATTTTTGATGTGTTGTCCATTTCCCTGGGGTAGAATACCACGGCTGTTTAATGATATATGTCAGCTCTATACCCCAGGTTTGAACAGGAGATTAAAAATGTTGCACTGTAAACTAAGAGGAATCTGTATAGAGAGACTGTTGTTACTCAGACCTAGAATTTGCTCAAGGCAGTTTACAAGTGTTAGCCTGGAATAAACAATGGGCAATTACAAGGTTTTATGTCATGTTAGACACGAGAATGAAAAAAGCTTAAAACTGAAATTGGGTTTCATTGATGTGATGATGTTGGTTTGGGGGGGAGATGGCGAAAGGGGAACCATTCAATGGGAAAATTTTGTTCTTGAGACAAAAGTTTTCCTTAGCTAGTTCCAGCAGATGCTAAAATTATTTTGACAGATTAAGCAATGCTGGCTATAGATTTTTCTTAGACACAACATGTATCCACTCATCTGCAAGTTGGCTTGAAATGATGAAGTCGAGTAAGTTTACACTCCATTAGGTTAGAAGACTTTTAGACCAAGCTCACAGTGAGACAATTATTGGGAGTTCACTTATCACAGTTTGAAATGTCTCAGTTTTAATTCATGGCAAGATATTCTGATATAACACTCTTTGTAGTGGTGTATTTGGCTCCCAACTACAAAAATTTTCTAATCACTTTTATTGATGATCTTCTCACTGACAAGAGCCAGGTTAGAAAATGGACACTACYGCTGTTATCCGCAGTTGAGGAGGAAGCTGAGAATTTTTTCCTCAAAAATAAAAAGAAAGGATGTTTGGGTTTTTTTGTTTTGTTTGTTTAATTTTCAGGACGGAGTAATAGTGACTTTATGCAACTGTCAATGGACTTGCAACAGTATAGAACTCCATGTATTTTGGGATTAAACTTAAATGATCAAAATTTCATAGAAGAGGCATTTGGGCAGAATTTAGAGCTAATACACAGTGAATTTCATATTTTTTATATTTTCACTTTTGAAAGGTTAAATCAAATCCATTGTCCGTGGGCTGTCCTATCATGTTAGGAAGGATGTAGGTCTCGTGCATGATGCTAAAAGAGGTGATTCAGAGAATTCTGTATTGAAGTACCTCACAGATGCAGAACTACTGCACATGTCTTGATAGAGGTTTGGGTAGGACATGGCCGAGGAAGCTATGATTACACAGATCCAGAATTTACAAAGATTTTTGTAAAGGATGAGAGTGTGTTTAACCCCCCCCAAAACAAAAATACAGTTTTAGTTCCTTCTTATTTACACTGAACTGCAGAAGTAAGTTTTTCTATGAACCTAATGAGCTAGAATGCTAGTCGATCTGAAGGTTTTTTAATTGGTTTTTGAAAGGTTAATGTGTTTCTGAAAAAATTATCTGAACTTGCCTCCAGCTAATAACAAAAGGTTTCTGGAGAAATAGACTGCATCACATTTCAAAGGCTATGGTACTAAATGCACTCAAAATGACATATTTAGAAATATTTAGATGTTACACTTTTACTCACCCTTGCTGTGAATTCCTTAACTGACTATAGGGTGAAAGAAAAACAAAATGTTTGGTTGGAACAAAAATAGCTCATACATCTTTTCAGCAAATGTTTTTATTTTTCTGTTTGGGAAAAAAAAAANAAAAAAAAAAAAAAAAAAGGCAAGGCCTTATCAGCAGATGACTCCCCATGTCAGGATTGGGATTGAATAAATGTCTCGATTGGCTCCAGTAACTGAAAAAATGTGCCAGCTCAGTAAAACCTAAGCAAGCTCAAAATGATTTTGATCTTGCTGTTCTGTTGATTCTTAGTCTGTCTGGATTCTGACTTCCATCTAACTTTATTTTCAGTATGCTTATCCCTGCTTCCACATCAATACTTCAGTCAAATAGTATTATCATCCCTATTCTGTTACCTTGAACTCTCAAGATAGATCCTTGGATGACTTGTCCTCACTGCAGTTTAGAAGAAAAGTCTACAGGGTTAATGGTGTAATCTGTTGGCTTGTGCAAGGGCCTAATGGCTAACCGCCAGTGTTCCCCCAGCACCCAGAATGATACCTGAGCACTGCCAAAAACCTCATCTGTTCCTTCAACTAAAGCTTGTCCTCTCATGGGAGCAGAGATGGAGAGGGATAGAGGCGCTTATACATCAGATCAGTGCTGTTAGAGGATCACCCACTGCTTAACCCTCCCATTACTCTCCAGCTGGAAGAACTGTTTGTCCCTGGCAACGCAGTGCCAAAGGGCTGTGCAGCAGGAAAGACTTCTCTGACTTTTCTTCCACAGTAGCAGGCTTAGGTAGAAATCTATGTGTGCAAATAATGACATTTAATATTTCCCACTGCATTCTAATCCAGAGGCATTAGACTTGTTCAAAGACTGTGCAATACATGGTTTTTTTCTCTGATAAAAATATTTTCATAATGTATTTCACTGAAAAACAGATTTTCTGTCTTAACATTTAGTATAGTGATAGACAATGGATTCCCGGAGAACCTGTAACTATGCCAGCTGCCTTCCAAAATGCCAGGACTGTCGACTGCCAGTTACCAAATGATGGCCAGCAGTCTGATGTCATGGATCTGGTTGATGATAAACCCATTGCCAGGTGGCAAATAAAGGTACTCACAGAAATTTCAAATATTGACTTACAGATATTCCTATTAAGATAAAAATATATTACATAGATATTATCCTTTTTTTAATGGTACTAAAGGTGGAACTCAGCTTGCTTAACTTGGGGTCTCAGTTTCATCACCTAAGCTTAAGTGTTGAGTGCCATTTGAGAGTGTTCTCCTGCAAGGGGACTGGTAGATATGACCTAGGACCTACAAAGACACACGTTCTTCAAGAGTAGAAGTTAAAGGCCAGGTAGTTACTCTAGAGCATTTCAAATGACATTAGGCACATTTATGGGAAAATTGAGTTGACCCCAGTCTACATGTACGAATCCCTGTGTGAGGTAGATATCTGAGCTCTCATACAGATTGAATCAACAAGGTCAATAGAGCCTACGCACTATTCAATTTACCCTGAAGTAGACACCTACATGTGGTTGGTCAAATATCTGCCTAGACTTATTGGCAGGATTGATTAGATTTCTGATGACTATTATGAGAGTTTAAACAGCTAAATGTAGGTGTGTATCAATGAGTTGAAGCTCATGCTAGCAGTCCACACTGGTGATACATTGATACTTCTATGGGTTAATCCATTTTTACTGTACATCTTGCAGATTTCTAATGATGGATTCATTTATAGCAACTCTAAAACAATGATATTGTATGATGGAGCCTGTCAGACATGTGAACCACAAGAATCTGGGTTATGTACGTTAAAGGTATGTATTTCATTACTCTCTATGTTTATTATGAAAATACACATCTTTTCAGGCAGAAAAAAAATCTAGAAAAATCAGCAGAACATACCCTGTTCTTGTTTCCAACAGGGATTTTCCATGCACAGAAATGATAAGCACAGAAAGAGAAGCTGGGGTGAGGCAATTTTGAATTAAGAAATCAAACCAAAAGCACTTCATATAATTACCAAATAAAACCAAACATGCTGTCCGTTGTTTAGATTTAAAAACAGCCTTAGTTATTTAGTGGAAGTGCAGAATAGGTTAGTTTTTATTTGACACTTTACAAATTCATCCAGATTTACTGTTTGATAACCAAAAATTAATGAATCGCATTGTCATTTCACTAAAAGGAGAAAACATGCAACATAGATGGACTCTGTTACGGTGAAGGTGACACAAATCCAACCAGCCCTTGCTTACTCTGCAGACCTGACATATCAAAGTTAACTTGGTCAGTTGTTGAAAGTAAGTTCTAAATTTTTTTTTTTTTAATAGCAAGAAGTTGAAAATCTACTAAGTTTTTAAATTTATGGAAATAGTGAAGTTTTAAATTTAACTAGTTAAGTGTTTTATTTAAAGCTTAGTACCCACTAGTTTAGCTTCTAATTTGATCTGGGTTTTCATCTGACATTTCTCCTAATTTCTGAAAATGATACTYTCTTTTCCAGACCATACATGTAAAAGTCAGGCGCTTTTTTTTTTCCCTGCCCTGCCCCCCTGCAGTAGCCATTACAAATAACTAATGAAAATTAACAACTCTCAGCCTAACTGACACTTTGAAGTCTTTTGATATTTGACACAGCTACATCGACAAATGTTTGTCTTCAACATTTGGGAATAAAAGATATTTTCCAACAAATGACTCTGATACCAAACAAGAGGAGAACACAAACTGGATTAAATGGCATGTCATATTTATTAGCCACTTAATATTTGGACATAATCCACATCGACGGCATAGATACATGGCCTAAACAAATACTTGAAAGTATATCCAAGGGGCTGTCATACTTCAGTCCAGTTAGAAACCACACTATGAAAAGAAGAACCAAGTCTAGATTCTTCATTTTCCTTCTCCGTAGTACAAAGTTCTAGCCTAGAAGTTGTAGCCCTTTTGGCTCAGATCTTAGTCTTTGGATATATTGGTCCCTTCAGCAAATGGGACATCTACTGGGGCTTTACTAGTAGCCATCCAGCCTGCCCCATCAACCCAAGTCCGTAACATCTCAAATACAAGTGTTCCATCAGTGTTTTCATGGGTGAATGTGCTGGCAAGACTCTGCCTGGATTGGGAAGGGTCCTGTATGAGTGGGACTTCTGGGGCCTGTCTTGCTGAATCTTTTCCTAGTTCAAACTTGTACTGAAAGGCAAGGTAGCTATACCTATTCCAAAAGATTGAAACATGAATGAAATGAAGTAAATGAAACTCATCCAGCAGTCAGGGTGTCAAGGGACTTCCATGTTACAGTCATGGACTGGAATTCAATATTGCCAAAGTCAGAAATGGGAGAAGAATGTAAACCAGAGGCAATTCCCCAAAACCAAGGAGCACAACCTCTTCTCCAGAGTGGATGACATTAGGAACAGGGTGTCAGAATCTAACTGCTGAGACACTGATTACACCTTCTTCTCCCTTCATGGTTTCTGCCACAGTGGGTGGGTTCCTGCTTGGAGCGGTCACTTCACTGTAGCCCAAAACGTAGCAATCTTAATCACCTTCCTATGTCCCAACTTCAAAACCTACACTCTCCCCAGGGCTTCTGCTTCTCTGTTTCACAGAACTTGATCTGGTGCTGGGGTTTTCTTTGTTTGTTTTCACCTGGTGTCTCTAGAAATCTAGTTATTCCTGCCAAATAGGTTAGAGCTCAACAGTGCAGGCATCTAAATAGACTAAGACTTACCAGTGAGTTGTTGTGTGGTTGAAATCTTCCTAGGAACAATGAGTGAATAACTTATTCCATCACCTCATGCTCAGTTTTGCCAAGATAGTCACTGCAGCCCATTCCCAAGTATTGCTTAACAATGTCTATTCATTTGTTAAAGGAAACACCAATCACCTCTGAGTTTTATGGCTTCCTGTACTTTCATCTGCAAACTATCTCTGCATAGTTAAAATACAGTGGTTAAATTCGATAAATTCTGAGTTGTTTCTATCTGTAGATGCCTTGCATCTTTACAAGCTCTTGCGTAGTGTAAGTAATTTCTTGGTTATGTTGTTACAGTTATAATGAAAATACCTAGTGTTTTTCCTGTGCCATTCAAATGACATTAGAATTCAAGAGAAATAATTACATGTGACTTCCTTAATAGAAAGATATGCTCCTTTTAATTTTTATAAGTATATTGCAACTTTTGCTTAAAAGAGGAAAATATCTCCTTTGTTACAGACAACCAGCCTCCAGTGCTTGAAACATTTCAGGGTATGCTACAGGCCTTTTATGGAGAAGATTTTGTGTATCAGTTTTTGGCTTCAGATCCAGAGGGCTCTGCTATTCATTTCACATTGCATTCTGGTCCAGAAGGTGCCAGTCTTTCCCCATCAGGTCTCCTTTTGTGGAAAGCTGTGTCAATGAATCTCCATAAATTAATATTTTCTTTGACAGATGACTGCAATGCAAAGACTAAGGTAGAAATAGAGGTAATGAATATTACAGTAAAATGACACCTACTAGTAAGATATTTAAGATATCTAATTACAAAACTCATTGCTAGTTCATTAAAAAAGAAAACTGTCTTATTGGGCATGTCTTGTAGGTCAGTGTAAAATCATGTGATTGCCTAAATAATGGCTCATGTGTGACAAACATTAATTTCCCACCTGGAAGTGGAAGATATCTTTGTGTGTGTGTGGCTGGATTTGAAGGTGATCTCTGTCAAGTGAATACTGATGACTGTAAACTTAACCAGTGTGGTATTGGCAGATGTGTGGATGGAATAAACAGCTATTACTGTGAATGTCCACCTGAACTTCAAGGTAAATTGCTACTTTATTTACATACATTTATCACATTTAGTGATAAATAGGAGTTTCTAATTTTATGTCTACAAATGTTTTTTTTTTTAATTTTTGACTGTAAATAGCTTACTGTTAGAGTATGAAGAAATTTTATGGTCTTGTGATAAAGTTATATGATATACTTCAAGATTTTTCTTGCATGAATACAATGGTTGTTTATATTATGAGAGCAAATTTCCATTGTTTTCCTCTGCAGAGGTAAACTCAGCAACATGGTGAAACATAGGAGTGATGAGTTTGGTTACAGTGTGATTCCTCCTATGCCTGCAGATAAACACGTAGTCTCCACAGCCCATCTTCTCCATATCCAGCAATAAGCAAGATACTTGATATAAGATGAGAAAATGTGAATAGCAAACCTAGTCAGCTGTACTTATTAGATGTGAAATACTTTGTTGCACTTGATAGATGCCCTTTTTGTATTTCAGCACCTGCAAACATTTTACTTTTATCTTTTATAAACACACTGTCAAAGTCTGGTGACACAATATTATAACAAAAAAAAAATCTGTATTTCAATGCAGGTAAAAATTGTCAAGATGATGTAGATGAATGTGTATCCAGCCCTTGCTTCCCTGGAGTATTTTGCTTCAATACTTTTGGTTCTTACTATTGTGGTCCATGCCCAAATAATCTGCAAGGAGATGGGAAGTCGTGTTATGGTAAAATTATTTGTTTTTCAGAAGAATGCTTATCTTATTGTCACTCAGATAAAATATCTTTGGTTGTGCTTCATGTTTCTAACAGTAACTTGGAATTCTTTTTGGTAGTCAGCAAAACAGGACTGTGTCTCTGACTGTTGATGGCTGGGACAGAATCTCAGTTGATGACAACATCAGACTGCACTGGGTCACATAGTTGTAAAATACTTTTTCAGGTGACTGGAAAAAATAGATACAAAATACCCCAATTCTTTTATATCAAAGTATAATACAATGAAATGTATTTTTTTTTCTGCATTATTTTCATAATATGAGCAATTATTGACAAAATATTTTTCTATTAGATTGCTTAACATAGAACTATTTACCCAAATCAAGGCACTTGCCAAATAAGGTGCCCAAACATTTATTTACAATGCAATTACTGAATAACTTGTATTTTTAAAATACTCTATTGAAAACTTTTCAGAAACAATTTTTACTCTTCATCTGCTTTCTGAATTTTGAGTTATTTTTATGTACTAAAACTTTAACTCTGCTTGTAATTTATTTGCAGTTGAAACAAAAGTAACTACTAATGTGCCTTCCCATCTTTTGTTTTTAGAAAGCTTTGAAGACACTAATGTAGAAAGAAAGGATTCCACAGGAGAAATTGAAGGGAATAAAGGTGATTTTTTTCATGAAAAATATGGAATTTCTGATTCACATACTGATAAGAATATAGCTGGCAAATAAAGGTTCTAGTCAGTTTTATGTTATTCACTTTAATTTTTCAGTTTGACTCAATTTAATTCATTACTGGGGTTGTATTCTGATCTGAAAAATGAGACTGAAATGTCAATATCAACAAATCCCTTAGGTCAGTCAAGTCATTTTATTGACGGTGTGATGTATGACATTCTTACCGTTGCCTTTTGTTTTTGTGACTAACCACTGACATAAAATAGGTAACATGGGGATAGGGACATCTGTTATATGAGATAAGCAAAAGTTTATGGCATTATGTTGAATGCCATTTTCCTGCTTTAACTCAAAGGAAAGGTGAAGGATATGGCAAGTGAATGTCTTAATTCCAAAACTCCGTAAATGCTGTTGCTGGCATTTCCAGCTCTGTGCCTGCTGGGGCTTTCTTTGCAGAAAATTCTCGTGTGTCTTTTACCTTTATCTCTGAATTGTTAGTGGAGGAGGAGGAAAACTCTCTCACTCCACTGCAAGTGCTGGATAATTCTTCATCGGCTGCAAAATGGTTTGCTTTTCAGCAGTGGGAGACAGCACTCTGTAATAAGATTCGGTAAAGTTTAACCTTTTGTAGACCATTTTCTAGTAATGGGGTTAGGGACAGAGCTTAAGTTAGGTTGGATAATCTCCTCCAGTTTCATTCCTCCTYTGCCCCATAATGCTAAAAGCCCATATAAGGCATTCTGCCATTGTGGGATTACAGTGCCATACTCCTTTCCACAACCCACGAGACCACCCGCTTTTCCTGGGCAGAATATGAAGAACTTTTCATTCACTTCACACTCCTTTCAACGAGGAGGTTGAGTCAGTCTCTGTTGTTTATAAAATTCATGAAACATCCCACTAATAAAACCAATGCAGAAACTTTAAGAAAGTTGATAAAAAAGTTTGGAGAGTAAAACATGGTAATACTTTTTCTACAAAGTGGTGGATTATTCACCTAAAATATTGTCCATGGTGCATCAGTAAGTATAAGCACGTACATACTTGTGATTAAGTATCTGCTTCTAGACTCTAGGCTTATTACTAGCACTTAGACGCACTGGTGAACCATAAGCAGTATCTTTTCTTTAAACTCTGTTTCAGTTATCTAATTGGAAGCAGTATATGCAGCTGGTAATTTGCTCCAACAGTAAAGCTGTTTATTGACCCAGTATGGGAAAATCTCTGCTGTCTGCCTCATATATATGGTGCTTTCTCCTTATCTTCCAGCCAAGAAAAGGCCATGGTGAGGGTGGGAAAGGACGTAGCCAGAATACCTTGATCTTCTGTAATTCTGCCAGTCAGGAGTTAGGTTCTACTGGATACATATATTCTGATATAGCACATGGAGAGACTTCCTGAAACACAGAAGGAATGGGCTGTATGTTTTTCTGTTCAGAAAACATTCTCCACCCTCAAAAGGAAAAAAAAGTCTCATAATATTCCCATACTTTTTCCCCCCCTTTCTTGCTAACATGCTGTAGGTTTTCAACAATCATCCTTTGAGAAGGTTTTAAGCATCTCAAGCTATATTCCTAGTTCTACAGATGTCCCCGAGAGATTTATTTCTACAGAAATGGTCAGTAGCAGCACTCCACCAGCCTCCACAGTAAAAATGATAACCGCTTGGAAGTCACTTAATTCTCAGAGAAGTGCTTCTGTACAACCTGCTGTTACTGCAAACATTGCTCATGCTTTCAGCACCATCAGTGGTCACCTTGCTAACATGGAAGAGAGTTCTTCAGTACGTGCTGTGATGACTGCATCTCCAAGGAGCCATGCTGTATCACCTGAGAAGGAAACAAGGGCACAAGTTGAGGCCTACAGCTATTCTGAGACCAGCAGGAAGACTTCTCCTAGCAGCAGAACAAATATAAGCAAAGGGCTTTCTTTGCCAAGCAAAGTATTCAAAGGTGGAAATGCTCACAGAGTTCAGCACCTATTAGCCAAGCATAAAGCGAGTCCTTTACCTTTTGTCCTTGTTGAAGTCACTGTCCCACCAAAAATGCTTCCTGAAGAACTGAGTGAAATAGTGATTCCTAAAGCAGTAACCTGTACCGATTTACCCTGTTTTCCTGGCGTACCGTGTGACCCAAGTCAGGATGGAAGCATCAAGTGTGGTCGCTGTCCTTATGGTTATTATGGAGATGGCTTCACTTGCAGAGGTATTACAAATAACTGCACTAAATGCTTTGCAGAAAAGAATCTTGTGACATCTTTATAACTTGAAAGTACATTGTTACTGTGTGATCAGTGAAATGCAGAGAGTATTGAATTTTCTCATTTTCATTATTAATATTGGCATAGCCTACAGGCTTTTAGTTGTATGGATGCACTTAAAAATATTTTTCTGTTGTGTCTCAGGCTCCCCACTTACGGGCAGGGACCTAATGGATGCTATGTGATCTGTTCATTATGTTAGGCAAGACACAGTTGTGCTGAAATGCCACTTTCATTTTCCTTATTCCTTTCTTTGTTTTCTCCATTGCCTTTCAGCAAGATGTAGACAAACATGTGGCAAAAATATGGAGTGTGTGGCACCCAATATTTGCAAATGCAAGCCTGGTTATGGTGGTTATAACTGTCAGGCCGGTGAGTATGGCAATTTGATTTAGCCTGTGGTAACTCATATCCACAAATTAATGATTTGAAGATSACTGTTGATTTTTTGCACAGCTCTATGCAGACCTGATTGCAAAAACCATGGGAAGTGCATTAAGCCCAATGTCTGTGAATGTCTACCAGGATACAGTGGCTCCGCTTGTGAGGAAGGTAAATAGAATATTTTTTGCTTTTGAATCCATAAATACCCACAGGATGCTGTAAATAACTTCCATGACTGTTCATTCTGACAAAGAGGTATGTTCATTTTACTTTAACAGAACTCTTTGAGTAACATGTTGGTATATACCCTACTTTTTTTGATATACACTGTAAATGTTGCTTGTGATTGGCTATTCCTAAATTTAGCTTTCACAGTAAGTAGAGGAATTCACCAGTGAATGTTGATGCCTCTAAGCTAAACACTCCCAAGGAGTGGGAAGTCCTGTCTGGAAATCGTCTCAGATTTCTTTTCTTCAGGGTGACCACCACTGTTGGGACTCTGTGTACTCTGTTGGAATTAAGTTGTTCTTGTTACTTATTCTTGTCAAAAGGCATTGCATACATCTCCTTTTTTAATTTCCAGTTCTTTGCTCACTGTCAATTATTAACATTTCTCTTTTTCTAAAGCATAACTAATCCATGCATCTTTTTAGAGGTGATTTCTTGAACAACATAATTCTATATCTGCAGCACATTGTAAACCACCCTGTCAAAATGGAGGCACATGCTTGGCCAGAAATCTCTGCACCTGCCCGTATGGTTTTGTGGGACCAAGATGTGATACAAGTAAGCAAAAAAGCATAAGGAAAGAATACAGAACATTTCTCCTGTTCTTCAGGAGCAAGAAAGCAAATCACGGTTTAAATTTTTGATGTTCTCTCTCTAATGCTAGCAAATGACATAATACCTGTGCCTCTTTGAAGGCTTCATACTTGGGCTTTTCGAACATTAGTTAGATAGTATTTGCACATAACTTTGAAAACATAACATACTATAAAAATTGCAAATAGTTTATTATTTATGATTCATGAACATGGAAACACTGAGCACATTGCACATGTGATACTACATTCAGAACAAACACAGATGTTTAACATGTCCTTACAGCTTTTTAACTTCTATCATCTTAAATTGGTTAGACACTGGGGTACATTCAGAAGTTGGTATTGGTGAATGGCGGGTCAGAAAAACTGGGATACAGGAAAACTGAATTCAGAACCACATTATGGGGTCTTTTTTTTTTTCACCTGGCATGAAAATTGGAAAATCTGCTGTGATCATAGCTGAAAAATTGGAATTAGTTAGTCTCACATAAATTGTCTTTTACATATCGAGTTCTATATGCTGCAATTTGGCAACTCCAGATTTTGGGTAGATTTCATATTGGTAATTTTTATCATTCAGAGAGTCCAAATTTAGACATGCTGTTTATATATCATTCACCTGAATGTGCCACTGCATTATTGACCCCAAATTGAGAAAGTCCTTTGTTTGTCTCCTCCTCAAATCCCAGGACTCTTCATTCTCAGTTTTTCTTGTTCTAGTTTCAATTGTGGCACAAAAAAACCTGCTGCTCTTTGTTAAGCAATACTAGAGAGAATGAGATGTTGTCCTGAAGAAGTGATTCATGGTTTTCCACAGCCGTGATATTTTAATGTCTTTGCTTGTTAGTCTCATKTCACTCTATGCATGCAGCTGCGCTTGCTGAAGTGATGGAGGACGCTTGAGTGAACTTTTTTGGAGTCCATCAAATCCATCATGTAACATGGTCCATTTGTCTCTTAGTATTGAATTTCCCTTTTTTTTTTTAGAATTTATTTGAAATTTTATAATTTTCATCACTGAATATAACCAGACCATGGATAATTACATGGAAAGACATTTTATTTACCTTTATGGTCTGGTGCTAGCTTTTTATGACTTTGGGACTGGATTAATCTATTCAGCAATTCCTCTTCAACTAGTGGAATTGTATGTTATTTCCAGTGTTAATATTTGGAAAAGAACTGAAAAATGAATCAAGCGTAATTTGTAACATATCTCTTTCTCTCTCTCTGCCCCCCCTGCCCTGTCTCCTCCCCCGCTCTTCTCCTTTGTTTTTGCCCAACTTCTTGGATGGTAGTGGTTTGCAACAGACACTGTGAAAATGGTGGTGAATGTCTTACTCCAGACATCTGCCAGTGTAAACCTGGGTGGTATGGACCTACATGCAGTACAGGTAACACTCCTGCAACTTCCATGTTCCTGGGAGAGTGTCCGTAGGACCTCCCATAGTTTGAAATTTGGAACCGCGTGGCTCTGACAGCAGCGATGGGCGGCTGCTTACTGCCATGGAGCCCCTGCACCTCCTCTTGTCTCTGCATGTTAATTCTGCTGCCGGCAGCACCTCCAGAAAGCCTAATACTGATCCTAAAATTTTGGGTAAAGATTTTATGTGAATGGTGTTAACCTGCAGTTATCTTAGGTGTTTAATTCCTGTCCTCACAACAGAAGCACGTATTTTATTGACTTTATTTGGATGTCATGCTTCCCAGTCTTCCTGACCCTGTTTCTGCAGCAATGTGTGACCCTGTGTGTCTCAATGGTGGTTCCTGTACTAAGCCAGATGTTTGCCTCTGTCCACATGGATTCTTTGGTGCCCAGTGTCAGAATGGTAATCTTTTTTTTTTCTTTTTTTTTCCTCCTTCCCTCTTAGCTGCTATTATGAGGAAAGCTGTGAGAAAACATTGTTGTCTTAAGACACAAAATTCACAATCAAGTCACGTACCTGAGAAGTCGTGCAAAACAGAGATTACATTATTTTTTAGATTTTATGGCTGATTCAATGAATGTCCAAGGAGAAGGGAGACTCAAAATTTGCCTTGTCTTCCACTCAACTTTTAAGCAGTGTTCAACCAGTTCCATTGTATATTATGTAGTCTGGTTACTTGTGTACCCATACAGTTGCCAACCTTGACTGCTTTTTATCTGATTTTGTCTTTACTATTGACATAGGCACCAATCCACGTTAATATGATTTTTATGAGACAGGCCTGATGATAATGCTGAATGTCAGAATTTTAGTGTTGCACTCTTGTTTCCTAGAAGTATATTGCTAAGTCAAACAAAATGCAAACTACAGCCTTTTCCTCCTGTTTGTATCTTTTAGCTGTCTGCAGCCCRCCTTGTAAGAATAGTGGTCATTGCATGAGAAATAATGTCTGTACTTGTCCTGATGGGTACACAGGCAGAAGATGTGAAAAAAGTAAGCCAGTGTTAAAATCCTTCCAGGATCCAAAAGTAACCAATAAATTATTCTGTAATCAGTTAAATGTATTAAACAGCAGATGTTTTTGATTTTAAGGTGTCTGTGAGCCAAGGTGCATGAATGGAGGAAGGTGCGTAGGGCCAAACGTTTGCTCTTGTCCTTCAGGATGGAGAGGAAAAAGATGTAACACTCGTAAGTATCTTGCAGTTAACAGGAGAACCATACCTTAAAAGTAATACTTGTCCACACAAGTAATATGAAGTTAGTGCCAAAGAACTCAAGAATATACACACATTGAAAAAATAATGGTCTATAACTTGGCAGCAAAATTTAGGATGGAGAACTAATATCATGCCATTCTTAGGCTGAATCATGAGACCAAAATATCTTTTAAATTCTTGTATAGCAAATAATATTTGTTTCTTTCTTAATTCTTGTCTAAATAAGAAACATCTGTATTTCTGCAAAGAGCTGAGTCAATGAAGTGAAAGAATTTCAATTTGTGCTGTAGGACATAAAAGCAGATATAATAGAAAAAGAAGTACAGTGAAAGATTGGAAAACTGTGGAAACATAGTGGGAAATGAAAGGGAATAGAAGATGCAATGGGCACAAGCTCTTTAGGAAAGGTAGAAATAGGACTGTGATGGTAGCATAGCTGTGGGTCACATTGTATCTTAATGAAGATATTGATGGTGCATAAATAAAATGTGGCAGCATGGATAAAAGCACAGTCTGCATGAAAATCAGCATGAGGATGGGTGGTAGAAATCCAATAAAGTGTTAGTGTCTGTCATAGTACCCACCTGAGGCTCAGATACTGATAGGGCCAATGAGCTCTCTAATGGCATGAAGGAAAAACAATTTTCCCTGCATTACTTTCTGTAATTATTGGAAAGTTTTATTGAAAAAAATATTACCTATATTGACAGGGGTGAGGTATTCTTGGACACTGTGGAAGAGATATTTGATTATCAACTAGTCAGTTAACCAATGAGAAATAATAGTGGTTTAGATTATGGCTTAATAAGCAGGGATGAATGTGCAGAAAAATGGGTCACGGAAAATAAGTTTGGATTAAATGTTCATGAGTTGATTCACCGTCTGTTAAATTGCATGATAGACAAAAGATCTCTCACTAAGGTGTGGGGTTTACAAAGATAGATTTGGAAAAAACAAAGCTGTTTAGTGGTGCTGACTTAACTCAGTATTTCAGGCTTTTGTAGCAATCTGTGATGCATCGGAACATCTCAACGCATGCTTTGGCTGTAGGRCTTTTTGTTTCTAGTTGCCTGTCTTTCTTTAATATCCTGTTGATCTTAGATGGATTTTCAGTGAAGATGATGTGACTCTTGTGTAGGGAAAGCACTCAACCTCTCGTGGGCATTCTGAAATGTAAATAATAAGTAAAAGTAATCACTTGGGATATAACCAAACTTTGTGATGATGTCTGTGCAGCAATCTGTCTTCAGGAATGTAAGAATGGTGGGGAGTGTATTGGACCGAGTACATGTCATTGTCCTCCGCAGTGGGAAGGAATCCAGTGTCAAACACGTAAGAATGATGTGACCTGAAAGCTCTTGCTTCAGCACAGTTAAGAATGCTTCAGCAATACATAGTGCCTAGAAGTCCTATACCTTGGTTGTATTTTAACCCAAATCTGTGTCAAAGGCAGGATAAAGAGTAGATATTCCTCTGCCTGTTCTGAAGCYCTCCAGAATATGATGGTAGTCTGGGACCACGGCAGTATGTAGTGGCTTGCTCTAACACTGTACGCTGCTGCAACAACCCTGAGAGGCCATTGTAATAGCTTGAAATAGTAGGATGCGTTAAAAAACACCTTACTCATGTCCCTATCTCAGTTTCATTCATGCCCTCAGCATGTTCCCATATTAAATCTGCGTCTTTGCATAAGGGGGATGGGATAGGCATAAAAGCATCGTTGGCTCCACATGACTGAAGTCTCCTTACACTGAGGGGTGTTTCCCTGTGAAAATACCTACCAAGTTCTCAGCTCCTATAAGCAGGCAGAATAAGTATGTAGAGATAATAGTCGCTTTTCCTTCACCAAGTTGTTTTCGTGAATAAAGCCACATATGTACCTCTCTTGTTTTAGCTGTGTGCAACCAGAAGTGTCTGTTCGGAGGCAAGTGTGTATTGCCTAACGTATGCTCTTGTCGTGCTGGTTATACTGGAGTCCTCTGTGGGAAGAAAATTCAGGTACATGTAGAGTCAAGACACCATCACAGATACAGCTATTTGGGAGTCATTATCTAGTCCACCCTTGTCCAATGAAGCAGCACGAAATACACCAAATGTGTTTGTCTAATTTCTTCCTTTCAGTCTCCAGTGAGGGAAAATTCATAAAATTCCTAAGAGCTATTCCAGTAATTTATAGGCTCTAATATGTAGAGAATTGTTCTCAACACCTGAAGTAAATTTCCTTTGTTTCAAATTAAGCTCATTATCTCTTGTCATTCCCTAAGTGGCTGCAGCAGAAATTGGTAACTATCCTTCATAACAACCACTATTCTCTTTTCCAGCATCTGGCTCCATTTTTGGGAAGAGTATCCCACTGCTGACTTTCTTAGCTTGCGTCAAGTCAAGCCCTGATCTTTTTCGACCAACCAACTAACTAACTAACTAACTACACTGGCACTCAGTTCATCCGTATTTTATACAGATGTTCCTTTTCCTAATCCCCGAGTGTAACTTTGGGAATAGCTTTACTTTTTTGCATTATAGTGAATGATGACCATTTCTCTGTTTTGTCATGTAATCTTCCGTTGTATTCCTTTCCTTGAGTGCTGACAGTCCCTCACTGAAGTAATTTAATTAAACATTTCATTACAACTAACTTTTTTGTGACGTCTGAAGTAGAAAGCATTCTACTCTTACGTCATCTGTGATGTTGGTCTTCTTTTAATTTCAACATATTTAGACACTTTTCTGGTGCCAGCAGAATTCATTTGGTGGAGTTGGGACATAGCCTAGCTGATTTTAGCACTGCATGCTGGTGCTGTTCCTTTACATTCATCTTTATTTACATGACGCTGTTCACACCTGTACTGTGTTTTCTTTTAAAAACAATTTAGTTCTTTGGGCTCCTGCTGCAGCCAAACTAGCATATTCTATCCTTCCATCTTTCCTTTCTTTTTAGTACTTGGCCACATTATGTCCTTTAATGTAAAACCTGTAACGTGACTGCTAGATATGCAGGCATTTTTAGTGAGAAATGGGTGAAAAACAGGGAAGACAGCAATAGTTTAACTTTCATCCAGCCTCAGTTTCTCCCAGTTGAAACTACAGGGCGTTCAGATCTTTTTTCTACTTTATCAAGTCCAATGTACAATGACCATTTGTGATCAGATAGCAGATAACTTGCTAGAGATGGGGCAAATACATTTAAGAAATTGAAACAATTAATAAATGCTCATACACATTTTGAAAATATAAAATTACACATCCTATGACAGTAAGACTATAATGTTTGCAATATGGATTTCCAAAACGTGACCTAAAAAAAAATAAATAATTTTGATTTAAATGTTTACATAAATGTATCCTGCAAAGCATTAGTGTATTTTTAATCTAGAAAATACATTGCTGATTAGTCGGACAGTGCTGTATCATACACTGACCAAAATGGCACATTTTCTTAAAGAAATAAACAAGCTATATGCACAAATTTAACTTAGTGTTGTGTTTCTGCATATCAGGAAAGCAGAGATTAATTAAAATTGTTTCTTAAACTTTAATGACACAGCCCATTTTTATGATAAAGTTTCTTTTTAGATTTATTTATTTATTTTTCTCTCCAAGGTACAAAGGCATCATGGTTGAAGAAAAGGAGTGCATCAATTAAATTGCAATGCTGCGTGGATGTATGAGACTTGAAAATAGCAAGAGGGTTGAAGGCAATTACAGAGTTTATTTAAATGAAAGCATTATTTTAAAAGATTTGTATTACAGCCATGAATTTCGGTGAGCTTCAATACAACAATCTTGTAGTCATTAAAACATAAGTATATTTCTATAATTTTTTGCTACCTCATGCACAAACCCCACAGCCTCTGATTCTTCACTGGGCTCACAGATTTGATGAATGATGCAAACCCAAAATTCTGCAGTTTGTTGATGTAGTCAACTGGACTATGAGCTTTCCTTTGTGGGAACAAGACTGTAATAGCTGCTAAGTGTCTCTAGGAAAGAAGGCAGCACTTCATCACTTGTGAACGGTACCTTCTGTTTTTAAACATTTTTTACATACATATTATTTGGCTGCATACAGAAGGAAAAGCAGACTATTTTTCTTCTTCGTCTTGTATTTGCATCAGTCTGTTATAATGACTAGCTAGTAGTGAGGAAGGAAGGGGAACCTAAAACAAGACTTGGCTACTAACAATGGAGGCAAGGCTGCATGTCTTGTTAACAGTCAACCACGTGCAGAATAATTCTGGTTTATCTATGGCAAGCCTTTGTAGCCAGGAGACAGATACCGACTCTTTCCCCCCCCCCCCCCCCCCCCCCCCCCCCCCCCCACTTCTCCATTACTTACACGCAGGCAGTTGAGTAGCCAGCTGCTGAATGATTTCTGTGTCTGTAACTCTTTATGCCCCTGTTCTGCGGTGGCATTCAGTAATATGAGGAAGTTTTGTCCCTGAGTCTCTTAGAGAAATTTGACAATGCTTTTAGCCATGCTGAATCTTAAACTAGGAACTAATAAGAGGAGGAATTTGCTGTACATCATGCCATATGTATACATCAAATCAGAAGTAGTTGTAGAAACTTCATAGAGGAGTTTTTTCCATTACCTATTGCTCCAATGAACTGTTAGCACCTACCAGCAGCCAGATAGTTTTTGAACAAATAAAATTCCAGTTTTTCTGAAATTTCCTACAGAGGACCACCATCTTCTTCCCCTAGAGCCGTGAAAGACATTTCAGTTCCTGCCGCAACCAACTGAGCTCTGGTAATAGATACAAATGTCCCTTTAGCTAAGCCATTGAAGTTTACTGTTTTGGTTTTTTTTTTAAACCAAAAATAAACATCATGACTTCCTGTTCTCCTGAGCAATATTCAATTTACATACACTAATTCTAAATGGGAAGAAAATAGAGCTCATTTTGCCATTTACTGCCACTGTGGGATGCTGATTGCCAAATCATAGCTGTTAGCAGCTCTGTGCCTAGACTTCTCCTCATCTTTTGGTAGTCCTCTTAAGTAATTTTGCAAAGTAAGCTGGCATTTTGAGAGCTCAGTGTCATTCCAGAATGATACCTGATGGATTTCCAAGTGCCTGACTGGTGTATTTTAAAAATGTTTTCAATTTCCCACTTGCATTTTAAGTTTCAGTGTTTCCATAGTTTCTTTTAATCGAGCATCCAAGTGGCTGATAGCCTGATCTGCTGGGAACTGTTGTATTATTTAAAACCTATTCCACTTGAACTGTTTCCTTTCTCACATCTCACAAAGATCTCTATAAACAAAACCTGACTAGCTATTGGAACTGATGCCTCAGGATGATGCTTTGAATACACAAGGTTCTGAAAAAGTTTTTAAAATGCAAACACACCAATATCGCATAATCTCGTATTGTAATAACCCCCATTCCTCATGTCAGTTACAGAGGTGATGTGCTAAAGAGAGAGGTAACATCTGCCAGGAACACTGTTAATAGTACTTTGGTTAATGAGTTTGCAACCCTCCATTCACAAAACTGAGTCAATATATATATGCCTTTCTAGGATTTCAGGCTGAATAAAGGGTTTTTTTTAATCATAACTTTTAGCATTTCCCACTTATTTTCAGTGTTTCTAAAGGCAGAAATTATTTCTTTTATATTTTCCAAATGCAAGCTGTACGAACAAAAGCACATCCAGAGTTTTGCTACAGTTCAGTGCTAAGCTGTGCTATTTTCCAGCAACCACATGAAGCAGAAAAATTACTAGTTCATGCATAAAGATAGCTACTTCAAAACTGCCCAGTAATTATGTGATTAGTTGAAACTATTTTGTTACTAGATTGTCTGTCATACACATGAAACAGAATTCACTGTAATTAGAAAGCACAGTGCAACAATGCAGTAAAATTGCTCAATTTGACAAGAGGCAGAAGCCTATAGAGGGCTTGTGTACACAGGTTAACAAAATTGTTCTAGAATTGCATAATGCAATCTGAAATTAGGCCCAAAAGAGTCTGGGGATTTGGAAGGGGGGAGAAGGGTTGCATACTGCAGGAGTTGCCACGGTTCCAGTCCGATGCAACTTGTGCGAAACTGAAGATCTTACAGTGATTCTTAGCACATTATATGGAATACAGGTATCTTCACTGAATTTTCTTGCATGATTTCTTTAAATACTAAATGGTGCTGGAAGGTACCTATGTACATCATCCATTTATGATCTGGTTGCACTAAAGTTGCTCTGCAGGCCAGCAGAAATTCTCCCAAGTGCAGATTGACTTTTGCCCATGATCTTGAGAAGATCTTTAAAATGCAGTACAATGAATGTTTTCTGAAGGAAGGACTCGTATCACAGAAGATACCACAGATCTTAGGAAGGACTCGGTTTCCTACATTTGTATCCATGTTGGCTGATTTAGAAAAAAACAAAAACGTGGGCCCTATGTGAAAGGCTCTTTCTTTTTACAAAAGTTAATTATATATTCTCATAGCTGAGAATAGAAAGTGAGTTAACATTTCCATCTACCAAAAGCAAACCCGTGAAGAAGAATCAGTGCAAACCCTACGGCAAATCAGTATAAAAGCTTAAGCTACTTGACAAATTGGCTATATCCACTCCATTACTTGCCCAAATGGGAAAATCCAAAGTTTAAATTCTCAATAAAACATAACACCTGGGTACATATACAAAACCAAATACAGAGGTTAGAAAGTGTTACTAATGACTAAAGATATTTATGCTGTTTCTCTTGTATAAAGGTATCGCATGGCAATGTCGAGTCATTTTACTCAACTTCCACCCAGAGCCCAGTTTAGCCAATGAAGGATATTTTACAGATAAACCAAGTAACTCCATTCTTGCTACAAGCACTTACAGTAGAAGAGAGAATATAAATGGTAAAATGTACATGTAAGTAAATTAAAAAGAAGAAACACTTCTCACCTTTCCACGCACGCTCTAAAAAGACAGAATATCAAAAATGCAACCAGTGCACCACCCCTACAATTTTTCCAGTTGTGTTTAGTGAAAATCAGAGCATCTATATAAAGTGTTACAGTTAGCTCTAATAAATAAGCAAGTAACCTGTTTGTATCATTTTCCTTGACCTTTGAGCTGCATGCATAACTAGCTTTTCACAGGAAGATACATCTAGCTCCCAAAATTACATGCTGTAACTAGTATCTTCAATCCTCCAGTGAGTGGGAAACAAAAGACAAGGAATACTGACAGCTCTTTTAGTAAATACATGTGGAACTGTGGAAATAATAATTTGGGGACCTAGACTGTCATTAATAATACATTCTGAGACTGTTCTACTTTAAAATAGCTACTAGAAAACTCACTTTTAAACTCACTTAAAATATTGTGGAGATTTAAATGATACTTCTTAAAAACAAAAACAAAGCCAAAAAACCCCAACGAAAAACCCTGTAGCCAGTAGATGGTGCTACATTCAAGCAGTATTTCTAAAATATGCCATCACATTGTGTGTGCCATCAAATTACTGCTTGCTTACTTCAATCATTTCTAAACAGGGAACTATTTAAATTAGCATTTGTTCTGGCCTGCTCAGAAACACCATTTACAGGTCTCTCTCACTGACTGCTCCTGGTCTCATGCTCCTAATGATGCTAGTATCTCTTTTGGCTTCTCATCACCATTATTGTCACTTTCGGCTTTATTAGTAGAAGTCAGTCTTTTCAGGAACAATACTGAGATATTATGCCTCTTTGCATTTACATTCTTCTGCTCATTTACTCTGAAATGTTGGGTCTGAGGCAATTAATTTTTTTTCCATTCACTTCCCTGCAACCAGTATGTCACCTAAGGTATTCAACTTAACTTCTGAATTTCTAAACTATGGCATGATTATTGTAATGAGCTGTGACACAGACACAGAATTTCATCATTGTAAAGCCTACTCCAGAACCATTGATGAAATCATCTTGTTCCATGCACGAAAACCACATTTTTCACCAGCACGTCTGAAATATCCAATGTTATCACAGCAAAAGCAGCACAAAAAACATACACTCCTCATACTCTGTCCCCTGCCCTGGCAACAAAATCTGCACAGCACACATCCATAGCAGGTTTCATCTGAACCAAATGCAACAGCCTCCAAAGCAAGGGCAGGGGCAGGCTTCTCAACTACACAACACAGCAATTGCTCGTAACAGAAAACAGGAGTCTCAGGAACTGTACCATTGTCTTTCATTTGCTCACCGTATGCTTGGGTTCTCTCTTTTAGAGAAGGTTGGTAACTGAGAAGACCCCATTTCCTTTGCTTCTTGTCAACACTTGGTGGCTTGTAATCACTGGAGAAACATGTCCATGTAAGTCACTCTGCCTGTGAAAGCTACATGTTCTGGTAAGGGAGCTTATACACAGATACAATGTTATTCCATCAAATGGATTAAAATAACGCATAGGCAAATGGGTTAAAGTAATGCATAGTTAAAATTCTTCCACCAACAATTCCAGTTTCACCTAGAAGGCAATGAAAATCAATCTATCTCTCAAAAACACCTTGATTTGGGCATCATTCAGAAAGTTGACTGATTCAACTTGCATGTTTTGGCAAAACCTTCCTCAACTGTAGCCTTCAAGAAACAGCACAGATGAGACATGGAACAACGAACGTAGGAGTCTCAGTCCAACCTGCAGCCCGTTCAAAAGGCTGCAAAAACTAAATGAGGCCAAACATGTCCAGAAGATAAGCCTCAGCATCCTCCACACAGGTGATTTTCCTCACTGCCAGTGTCTAGCCTCCAATTATATTGCTCCTGTAACCACACAATCTTGAATAGGAATGAATCATCAATGTCTACATCTCCAGAAAGGAGATAAACACATTTCCCTATCTTACTGGGATAAGGAAAAGAAATAATTGGAAGTTGAGAGATGATCAGATAAAATGATTGTAGAAGTAGTCAAGATAAGGACTCTTTTGGAGTATCAGCATGGATTAAGCTTTTAGAAAGTAACAGTGGAACTGTCTGAACAAGTACTGTGTTTTGTGGGTTTTTTTAATACTGCTTAACTGATCAAGATCCAAATCTGATTGGGGGGGAGGGGCAAGAAGCATACATAAAGCGATAACCAGGATTTTAATAAGATGCTTTGCAGTTTGCTGATGTTCCAGAAAGATGCAAACTCTGCAAGTTTCCTCTTGCAACTGTGTAATCTTATTAAAGGTAAGTTATACTTGAACTAACATTCACTTCTGGAATCTGAATTAAGGACGTTTTATTTCATGTGCTTTCTAAAAACACATCATTAATATAATGCAATAATACGAGTCAAAGAGGTGGGGGGGGGGGTTGAAAAGAAGAGCATAAATCTACTCTGAAGTACTTTATTTGAAGAGTAAATTTTATTTCAAGGTCAGCTGTATCAACCAAGACATAATACTTTTGCTTACAAAGAAAAATGAGAACAGAAGAAAATGTGTGCCATACACTACACACACTTGGATACTTTTAACAGCTTTGTTACAATCAGCAATACTTTTCTTTCATACAGAAAAGCATTTACTTAATATAATGAAGACAAAAAGCTATCTGAAATCAATTAGTTACCATGTTTGTTTTAAGGTCCCCCACTGCTGCAGACTTCATCTCTGTATGAAGTTACGTGAAGAAAATGCAGCCTATCTTTGCTGAAGTTGCTTCATTCCTTCCTTTTCTTTGTACACTGTAGACCAGAGTACGGCAGTCGACATCTGCACACGTTTGGAGCTATGCATTTTCCTCCATGTTGACAAGGTAGTTTACATACAGCTGAAATGAGACACCAGATACATAGTGTGTCTTGAGCACAACACAGGATCATTTTTCTTCTTTGACTCACTGTGCTAGCAGAATTGTTCCCTGATGATCGCACTGGGACAGTATAAATAAAAGCATAATGGAAGAACTGAAAAGCAATGCCTCTCAGTCGTGGTCTTCACTGGAATACAGCCACAGTACATCTAGTGTTATTCATGCTCCATTCCCCTTTTAAAGTACTATCATATCTGTTGTTCTTTAATGCACAGGCTATTTTTGAGATGGATGCCTCCATGAAAGTGAGCGAACAATAATTCCTGCTGAAACCTACTCAAGCCAGTTCTTGGATCCACATCCATGAGGAAACAGTTGTTACATGCTAGCTGTTGCTCACACACTGCCCTTCTGTCCCCCAACTCCCCCAAAAGAAGAGCAGAGGAGGACTAAGCGGGCACAGCTTTAGTTGTCCCCTAGCTACACACCAGTTCAGGTAACAAGCCAGGGGCTGTAATTTGCTTATGAGCATCTGTACCAACAGAAGTCAAACTGGACGCAGATGTAGTCAGTTCAGGAACAGTGATTATTTTGACATTAAGAACCTGAACACCTCTATCATTATTGCTAGTGCAGGGAATGGAGCTAAGCATTTTCTAAGTTCTCTGCATCTCCCATACTTACCTTTTAATGTCACCCTCTACCTCAATACACTGATGAATACAAAGGATAAGCGTTTTGCTGGTCAAATGGGAATGTTAAAGTATTATTTGTTAATGTTTGCTTGACTATGTATATTGCAGAAGAACTAACACTAGCTGATTTGGATACCTGCAGCCACACAAAAATTTCAGATGCAGAGGACTTAATCCGAAGACCTTGCACCCACGATATCCAGTTCAAAAGCAATGTTTAAATGAGCTTTCTCTCAGTCTCCCAGAGAGCAAACAAAAAAACTTTCCTTTTTACAGTCTCAGCCTTTAGCATCAACGCAGTGCTGTTATAAGCATACAAGGCCCTGCCAGAGAAGGGTAGATTAAAGTTTTTATAGTCATCATCTGCTTTTGTGAATCAAAATTTGGGAAAATACAAGTGGTTGTTCAGCAAGAACGTCAGTCAGTACTGACCCTGATTACAGCTGGCTTCCTCTTACTCTTTTAAGAGCACCTGGAATTGATTCTGCCAACTTATCCTCAAAGTGAGAAGCAAGTTTCAATTTTCCATGTCCGTAAAATTTAATGAAGCTTCCAACCCACATCAGTAGTGATAGTGTTTCTGTAATGGCCATTTTCAGTTCTTTATACTGGGGTCTGRGTTTATAGAAAATATTTCAGAAATACTGACAAGACATACCAAGTAATGAATTTGGTGACAACCAAAATCTGAATCTGAATTTACTTAAATTGGAAAAGTTCTGTCCTTCTGACAGAATTGAAAAGCCATCTATTCCTTGTGCATACCTGTAAGATCCCCAGTATGCAGAAGCAGCCCTCATTTACTATTCTAGGATACTTTCCTAGCGGCTTTGTTAGACACTGAAGATTTGAACACTATATTGGTAAATCAAACAAGTAGAGAAAAGGATAAACGAAAAATGTCAGAAGTCATTTACCTAAGTGACATGCTCCACCGACCCATCCAGCTGGACAGCTACAAATCCCAGGAGCCACACAAGCTCCATTATTCCGACAACCTTGGGGACAAATTGCTAAAAGAAAAGAATGGGTAAGTCAGCAGGATTTATAAAACTGATATAAAAGAATCCTGACAGAATGAAAGATTCAGGATGATACAAATCAAAATGGCAAAACACATTTTCTTCCAGGCCAGATACTCAACTGGTATAACTCTAAAGGCATTTCCAGGACCATGGAAATGGAAAAAAAAACCCCACTTATGTATTGTGTTAAGAATTTTGGTTTAAATATTAACAGATGTACACTTTAATGGAAAATAGTTTGATGCTATTTTATCTGAGTATGTACCAATAATGTAGGTCCTTCATTTCTGTAGTAATGCAATGACATTTCCATAGTTATTAGCCTCTTAATACTTTTAAAATGTTTTTGTTACTTCAGTTATATTTTTAATCAATATAAATATTTTCATGAATGCAGATACCCACCTTCTTGGCATCTTGATCCTGTCCAGCCAGAAGCACAAAGGCACTTCACAACTCCATTGACAGAGATGCATTCCCCACCATTTTGACAGCCTCCTTCACAGCTTACTGCGAAAGAACAGCATACACAGTGCATTTCAGAAGCAGCATAGGACTTCAAATAATTATCTTTAAACAGCTGATCTACCATCAACTACTTGTTTTATCACATCTGCAAAGACTAAAATTTCAACTATGCAGAGCAAGGCACAGTTCTGTAAGGAGTGAGTGATGATGACAGAACCACGTCTGCAAATGCCAACTCAAAATGCAGTTAAAATTAAGCATGTGCTTAAGAGCTTGTTGAGCATTTAGCCTGAGACCACCAACAAACATACATGTTTATCCCTATGGCACAGCTCCTCCTCTCCCCAACTGTGAACCAACTGTTCATCAGCTACACCACAGTAACTACTAACATACATATTCTTATCCATCTTGCCAAATCACAGCTGGTAAGCCAGCAACATGTGGTCAAGGATTCACACATTTCCTTACCTGACAGGACCTACACATAASAAGAGGAAGAAAAGAAGGGGATTACTTTGACAAATGAACCTATGACTATAGTCGAGTGGTGCCTTCCCAAAGGCCAACTATCTAAGTCAGCCTCCTCATTCCAGAATTGTTCCAGACATCAAAGGCCTGAAGGCCTCATTAACGAAGCATTATTTATGCCAGACATATGATTGGTATCAACTGTGGTGTGCACCATCTTTGAAATATGGCATTATCACTGTTCTGTACAGTCAAATGCATCCTTTCACAAGCATGAATGTAAATGTATACACCACCTTCACTGTATTGAAGATAAACAGCTATCCTTCATTATAATGATGGACACTTGGGATGTCTGCTTGATACTTGGTAGAAAAAAGTCCAAATCTCTGTTCTACCACAAGTTTTGAGCATGATTTCAGCTAACAGATTTTTGGCGCAAATGCTGAACACACAAGGACACACAAGTCAACTCCAGCACAGCTAGAAAAGCTCTTCAAAGCTTGTTTGCATATTTCTTTGTCACACAGTATAAGTTAATGTATTTAATATTGATTGTATTTGATCGATCGTGGTGATTGGGAGAAGTGCCTGAAGACTGGAGGAAAGCAAATATCACTCCAATCTTCAAGAAGGGCAAGGAGGACCCAGGCCACTCAGCCTCACCTCAGTCCCTGGTGAGGTAATGGAACAACTGATCCTGGAAACCATTTCCAGGCACATTAAGGACAAGAAAATCATCAGGAATCGTCAGCATGGCTTCACAGTGAGGGTGACCAAGCACTGGCACAGGTTGCCCTGGGAAGTTGCGGAGTCTCCATCCTTGGAGATATTCAAAAGCCGTCATAGAATCATTAAGGTTGGAAAAGACCTCTAAGATCATCGAGTCCAACCATCAACCCAACACCACCATGCCCACTAAACCATGTCCCTAAGCGCCTCATCTACACGTCTTTTAAATACTT